>VXBW01001857.1:761684-854071 GCA_013400375.1 Thinocorus orbignyianus
GGAAAACAAATATCCTAATCTGATCACTGACAAAGCCATAAAATTAAATAGCTGTCTGCGGAGGGAAATATGTCTTAATTACCTTAATTAAAGCAAGATAGGGCCTTACACACATTCATTTTGAAGCCAGTAAATGTACTGATTATCATACAAATCAACCTTTAAATGGGGGTCATGCTTTTCCACTACATTAGTTTGTGTTCCACCGCATCAAACAAAGCTGGATGGGAAGCTGACCTCTGGCCAGAACGCTGCACTTCAACTGCTGCCCCTCTTCATTGGGTTCTTAGGAAGGAACCTGGAGGAGTTTGCATATGATTTGGAACACAGATCCCCCAAAAATGAGGGGGGAAAAAAAAAAAAAAAAGCCTTGATCCTGCATTAGGAACTCCTGCCTGAGCTCAACTTACGGCACATACTCATTTTAACCACCTTGTATTCCTTAATCAAAGCCATCACCAAACGCCGTTATTCCCATCCCTGTGAATTAGTACACGAGGCCATGAAAAATTTAAGATTTCTCTTTGCTGCTATAATGCCTTGCCCAGAAAACTGTAGCTGGGAGGAACCAGCCATTGCTTCCCAACAACAGGAATGCAGAGTATTTATAGGGACTCAGAAGTCAATATGCAGACCTTACATGTGCATGCGGAGCTTTACGTAATAAAGTCATATTTATTCAGAATTCATGATTTTTGCAAGGAGAAAGGGGCCTTGTTTTAAATAAGCTTCACACCCACAATTAATATTTTTTTCCCATTTGTAGCTTTCTGACTGAAAGATGTATAAAATACAATCGTTATAAGAAATTCCACCAATTAACTGCTCAAACAAAGGAAATCTCCAGGAAAGATTATTTGAAGAAAAGAAAAGGTAAGCGTGTAGAACCAGGGGAAAAAAAGAAGCCAATCGTGCTTTTCTGTTGTCTGTTTCTCTCCTTTTTCCTTCTCCCCTGCCATGTACTCCTCCTCCTAGCAGAAGACATCCCTAATAAATGCAGCCTGGGAAACATACCCCGCTAACCGAAAGCGTTAATGAGGGACAACGATCTGCTATTTTATTTTGATAATTTGGATGTTAATTGCTCTGATGTGCCCAAACAGAGATTTTTATTTAAATACTACTGGTTGTAAAAATATTTTTTTCTTAAGCTTTTTGGTAGTAAAATATATTGTACTCGAGAAGACTGCTTTCATTCCTGGAAGACAAGAGTTCAGGCCGTAGAGTGGTAACAATCTGTGTTTGTTCCTGTCTGCTCAGGAGAACTGTTTCTAATTGATCTGGCATGGAATTTAGTTGGAAATGTGTATGTTGCAACCCAAGCACAGTCCCTGTATGCTTTGTAAAGTGATCACCATATGGGCCTTATTCGAAACATTGGAAGGTTTTAGCCATTAACCTGGTTTAAAGTGAGCTGTAAATTCAACTCTCTGAGCTGAAAAACATATATGTTTAAGTGTGTGTGGATATATATGTGAATATATAGGTGTGTATATATGGGACTATAGATATACATCCACACATATATGCATAAACACACGTTACAGCCTGCATACACACTGATAATTGTTTGATATAATGAACATATTTGCATATTATTGCTAATTAATAAAGGTACTAGTAATATTTTTAGAAAATCTCATGAGTGAAAATAAACGTGGATCTAAAGAGGATGTTGCTGGTATTACAGAGGCCTTTTCAATAGATGGCATTTTAATATTTGAGGTTTTGTTTTGGTTTTTTTGCTTAGGTCTATTTCCACATATCAGAATATTTCAGAATATTTTTTAACCACTCGCTTGATGTCATGGAGATTTAATTAAGAAAGCCCGAGTAAACTAACAGCAGAGCTGTCTGAAGTTCCTCCGCAGAAAACTTTTAGGAGATAAAGGTTAACTGTGATTCTTTCAGTCCTGGGGCCAATTATCAATTTTTAACCCTCGCAACTCTTGAAAGCCATTCCTTGCTCCGAATGGAAAATGAAGGGTTAGGCTTTGTTGCAGGTAATAGTGCTAAGTTAGGAATGCTGATGGCCTTCTTGTACAGCCTTAAATTACATTGAAAAAGATACAGTTTCTTTAATTAAAAAAGCTGCACTGAACTAATCCCTCTAGCTGAAAAAAAAAAAAGGAAAAAAAAAAAAAAGAAAAGTTTTAAGCAATCTCTTTCTGCTCTGGGAGAGAAAAGCAGACAATACCATAACAGATCAGAAACATAAGCTATAGTGTGCAGCCAGGAGCACAGCAGGGAACTGAATACTGCTCCGACTGTGTCATTTTTTAATCCCCCATCCCAGTTTTCCCCGTCTGACCTCATGCTGAGATGAAGTTATCACAGAAGACAGCTTTACTCTCACCAATGAATCCAACCCTGGATCTGTATTATCCTCAGCAGATCAAAACACCGCTTTCATCAAATAGCATTATCTGCATAAAAGGCATGCAATTGCCCGATAATTTCACCCAAACTATGCTATTCATTTAAAGGACAAGAAGAGAAATGTAATTCATTCCTTTTTTTTTTTCCCCCTGGAAAAGCTAACTTATACTTCACTCATGGGAACTTTTCTTCTTTTTTTTTTTTTTTAACACAAGATCTCAAGAAGAGGTCCATTAAAAGTTCCCCCCTGGTTTACAATTAATTGTTAGAGTACCCCTGTGCCGCTTGAGTGACAGAAGTGTAGTTATGCAGAAAACTGGCAGGGAGACTTCACAAAGCTTGCTGTAGCCATGATCCTGATTCCATTAGCCATGGTTCTGCTAACCCTAATAATCAAATCATATATGGCATAATTGTAGCAGCCTAAAAATAAATAGCAGCTGAGGATATTTACAGGAGACTTGGGTGATGTGGTCTCTCCTACAAATAGAAATTTGAAGTCTCGTGGGTTTGCCCTGGCATAGAAAAGCCACACCACAAGATCCCAAAATATCTTCACTAATGTATGTCTTGTTTATCGCAAACATGCACCATACATCAAAAACTCACGCTGGTGCCTCGTCTTCCAGCAAGGAAAGCCCAGGATGCTGTGGCTCCTTGGTTTTATTGACATAATGCTGCCATCAGTGAAGTCATGCTGGAGGTGGGCTGATGGTGTTGCCATCACTGCAGCAATTGGATTTGGACCATTCCACCTACTCTGCAGAAAATTAGTTAAACCAGTTGTGAGATTCTTCTCTGCTTGTAAAGGGCTTCTTCCACAGAAAGATTGTAAATTATGGGGTTTAAAATACACACACATATATATGTTGTTTAAATTATATGTTTTGTTAATACTTGTATGAGAGAGTAAGGGTTATTTTGTGTGGGAGTCATAGAATCACAGAATGGTTAGAGTTGGAAGGGACCTTAAAGATCATCAAGTCCCANAGGGGGAGAATCACCTTCTGTGACTGTGCTTTCTAGGTCGTGGGCAAGAGGTGTTCTTGTTTCTGAAGGGTGCCATGGGTGTTGAGCACCAGAAGCAAGTGCTGATTTCTATCTGGCAGGGGGGACTCTCCATTTCCTTTTCTTAACAGCACAAAGGCCTTGGTAAGTCCTGGGGCTGCAAATGCTAAACTAAGTACCTGTCCTGGCCTAAATATCGCCTACTCTACGCAATACTCTCCAGTTACTTTTCTTTAGGACCACTGGACAGGTACTGTTCTCTATTCAGAGGATAAAACTTTTATTTTCCAGCGCGCCTTTGATACTTTTTAAAACAGGAGTTCTTTGAAGTGGCTCAGAGGTTTGGAATCACAGGAGCTGCCTCAGAAGAGCTGGATTCCTGAGCCTCACAGAGGCGCATCACACATTTACCATGGGGCTCCAACCTCTCTGTGTACACGCAGACATGATGGAACTCCATACTATTCAAAAATACCAGTTTAGTCCACAACTTTCTGGACCCTTTCAAACCTTTAGATAGAGCTCTTTCCCCCCTGATTTCACAAATGCTTTGGATGCTCCAGTGCTTCTTTACAAAATTAAAATATATAAATAAATATATTCACTTTCCCTATCAACTGCTATCTTATTTCTTAATAGAAATACTTTCCTATCGTACCTGATGGAGGATCCTGATGAAGGAACTCTGTATCTGAAAGCCTGTTTCCTTTTTCCAGCTATATCAGCCAACCAGAGAAAACAACTGTGTTCTTGCTTCTCATCAATTCTCAGAACATCTCGCTTACAGCAATGTAAATGGTGTATTATTATTGAGTCATCCATCCAGTCCAGTTGGTTTTGGACCTGTGTTCCTAAACATTATTTCCTACTTGAACCCTGTTTGTAGGTTTTCTCACGTGTTTCCATGGCGATGGAGTTAAACTTCTCGGTGGAAGATTTATTTTTCTTTAATTTTTGTTCTTGTTGTTGTAATGGGTTGTACCGCTAGGCATTCACACCAAGACCCTCGTGTGAAAGAAAGAGCATGAGCTGAAAATGCTAATTCTCCACATTGGTGTGGTACTGTGCTCTCTATCTTGGTATAATCACACGTGGAGCCCCACATGCTGGTGACAACGTAGGGGTCCTTTTCCTCTTTGTGAGAAGCAGGGGAAAACTGATGATGGAGGAACCCAGGAGGATGCAAAGTGGTAGTCGGGAGCAAGTCGTTAAGTTTCCCTTCCTCCAGACTTCAGGGGAACTTCTTACCTACTATGTTGTGGAGCAATGACATATATAAAGAGCTCTACAATCCCACCACCCATCCAGGTATCAGGTATGAAGAGGAAGAAGTTCAGTAACTCTGGTTGTTTACTAAAGGAGAGGACTTTTTTAAAATCCTTCCATCCGGTCATACTGTGGGAACTGTAATCAAGAGTTCCTTTAATAGGCAGGCATGTTAATTGCATCCCAACCTGTCAGCATCACCTTTTAAAAACTTACAAGAAATATAATGCAGAAATTTAATCCTCTCTATAGAGATTTCCTTTTAGGAAAACCAAGGAAGTGACACAGAAAAACAAGCATTCATACATAATAGCAGGGCCATCAGATGTTACCAGAGATGCTAATGTTGATGCCTTTCTACCAACTTTGCTGGACCAGAAATTTTTTAACTTAACATTTATGCTACTTCAGGGTATACAAAATATCCTCATTCTGACTTTCCAAATCTTTTCAGTTCAAATGCGTTTATTTTCCTGCCTTGAGAAAAGTTCACAGCACTAATATTTTTTTTTAATTATTATTATTTTTTTTTAAAGGAAATAAATTGACTTGAATATGTAGAGTTCTTAAATCACTAGCAACTATACATAGAAAACTCCAAATATCTTCTGAGAAAATGATACACAAAAATCGTCTACCAGATAATTCTGCCCTCAAACAGCAGTTCTGAACTGAACTGATTTTAGCCACTTAGAGTGACCTAAATTTGGATTCCATGCTATTCATCTCATATTCGGAACAACGTGAGTTCCGTATGCGCATGCAGAAACACAGCAGCTTGAGTGGGACTCTCTCCTCTTTTACACATCTCACCTCAGCACTGGAGAACCACCAACTGTGGAGACAGTTTTGGCACCGATGTACATTTGGATTGCCGTAGTCCCTTCCATCACATCCTTTCAACCTTCTGTTTGTCTTTTCTTTCAGTTCTCTATTAAATACTCCATATGTTAGTTAAGGTGATGTTGAAACATTCATAGCTTCTGGATGCAGGAGTTCTCCCTGTTATTTATTTATTTATTTATAATTTCAGGAATTTAAATATAGAAAAATGAAATGGAACGGAAGATGAAAACCAAAATCACTTTTGTTTTCATTATCTATTTTTTTTTTTTTTCTTTTACTGCCATATCAGTGCAACATTTGAGTTGCTAATTGCGTGGCAGTGTAATTGCACCCAGCATGTCTGATTCGGCATTGCTTCTCCTGAATTACATTGGATCAAGACTGCATCTGAAACAGAAAGTTTGTCAAAGCTTTCAACAGAAGATGAATAGCGGCAAGATTGCTGAAAAGCTCTAATTGTCATCAGATCACCCAATACTTACGATGCGTTGATGATATCATAACAAGACAAAAGGGTGAAATCCTAGAAAACCTAAGTTCCAGTTCAGTGCTTATGCCAGCTCCCACATTTGCGGACTCAGGGAAAAGCTGTCCTGCTATTTTGGGGATAGGACTTGCAACAGGGCAAAATGTAAAAGGAAATAGTTCTAACCATTTTGCAACATACATCTTTTCGGAAGCTTTGTAAAGCACACAGCTAGAGTTCCTCTTTCTGCAGCCTTCAATATTGGAAGAAAGCTAGTGAAAACCTTCGTATGTGCATATTGTAAAAATCCAGCTTTTCTGGTTTCCCACTAATCATAAAGATATGGAAAATCATAAAGAAGCAGCAGCAGCAATCTACAGCTCATGTGCTGGCAAAACCAGAGCTCTACATTTCTACCTCTCCATTAGAGAATAAACACTTCTCAAAATAACCTCAGAACAATAAACTTGTAAAAGGAATTCTATCATAGAAAGTAAAAGAATGGCTAAAGAAATCTGTTGATTAAGTTTCCTGTGGCCTGTAACCTTCCTGAGAGCGAAGGTTGTATTGGTAGAGCCTGCCACTTTGGCCACCTCAGGCACTTTCTTCCTCTGGCAGCCTCTTCGCTTAAGCAACTTGTCTTCATCTTAAGGATTCTCCCACTGCCCTTTCCCATCCTGCCAACTCATTGCTTCCTTACTGTCAAGAGCTCAACACCCATGGCAGCCTGGCATATGATGCCAGTCGCTGTTGCCAACTCTTAAAAGTTTGATAGGCATCTCTCGGGGGTTTTTTGGGGGGATTTTTTTTTTTTTTTCATGGTTCCTCTCACACTTGGAAGAAAATCTTGGTAAAACCTACAGAGCTCTCTATCTCATTTTCTAACTGGTTCTCAGTGATTTTTCTTTCCTGTGATACCTTCAAAAAGCTTGGACAGTGTTTGCGATTGTGCTGACCGATGCTCCCGGTGCTGCCGTGAGCTGCACCGCCTTGCTCCTTTTGTTTTATGCTTAGATCATAAGTTCTCTGGAAGCAGGAAAAGTCTGCTCCATTTATGCCAAGGTCTAATGCGCTGTGTCTGAGAGCTTGTGCAGCCTGAGTGCTCCTCCAAGCCATTGCAATACAAATCAGTAACAACACTGGCAATAATCAAATTCACACACCACTTCCTTTGGTAATTCAATAATAGGTTCCATGTCCATGCTGATAATATTCCTCATTTTTCTATGTTTTCTGTATGTGTAAGTACTGCTTTGGCTTATAGAGGTGCACGTGTTAACCCTCACACCGATATCGCACTGTTTCAAGATGTATACTTATTATTAGACATCGACATGAGAAGTGATAAGCAAAGAGCAATGAGGTTGCTCCATCGACCCATCGAAAATCAGCCAATGCCATCAATAATCAAGGCTGCCCGTGCAGCTATAATTCAGTATCCTGCTTTTAGATACAAGGATGCACTCTTTAATGATGAAACACTTAGCTTTTGTAGAGGCCAGTCTTATTTAGAGGAAATTTAATCACCGTGCAGTTTTATCTCCTACAATCAATAGGTTTTTGCCTGAAACTTCTTAGTATGTGCCACTAGAATGATGCACTATTCAGCTCCCAGTTCTGCGGTACTGTGGAGACAGCTTTTTAGTGTTTTACACTGAAAATAAACCTGTTGGGGCCCAGAACCAAGTCATTTGACTAATGTAGCAAAGTTGGGTGCCTGGTCTGGAATACACAAGAAGGCTGCAGACAGAGGGCACGTGGCGTTATAGGTGTTTCCAGAGAATTCCTAACCCAGCAGAGCCAACCATGAACATCTGGGCTTGAGAGACTTGGCCAGAATCAAATTAAAAACCTGTAGCAGAGGCGAACTGATTGCTCGCTTCTTCAGGTGACTTCTGTTGTCCCCTAACCACAACATCACCCTTTGCCTTGCAATCCATCACAAACACATATTCATAGTTTTCAACTAAAGAAGCAAGGATTCTAAGGGAAGTCCTTTCAGTACAAATGGGTGATTCATTTCTATGGGAAGGCAACTCTGTGTGTGAAGCCACCATTTAATTAAACTATGTAACCCCACGTTTTGCTGCTTCCTTCCTTGAAGAATGTGGTTTCGCAAATTTTAATATTAATCTACTTCTTACAGCTCCTGAGCCAAAACCCATGAAATAATAAAAAAACCCCACATTCTATGGATAAACACTAGCTTTCATTGTAAGTACTCAGAAATTTTACCCTTTGGTCAACAAATCTTTATCAGCTAATGATTGGTAGCTAGTTTCCCTGTGGACTAAGGGAAGTGAAAGTACATTGTCTTGCTATTCAGCTTCAGTTATCAGTTTATTATAAATGAAATAATTATTAAAATGGAAAAAAATGTTTTCACGGTCAATGTTTTGGAAATAAGATGTTTTACTTTGGAATATTTCAGAATTATAATAAAATAAGCAATAGCAAATTTCAGTTTGAAATGCCTGTCTTAGGGAAAAAAAGCCAACTTGAAATCAAAACGCAAACAAAGTTAGATAACTTGAAAAAAAGGAAGACTTTCCATTTTTTTACTTGAAGAAAAAAGTTAACATTAGGAAACTAATCCTGACTCTCTTTCCCCGGTCACCTTAAATCTCTCCATTATTCTGTTTCAGTTCTACTTGAAACAGTCCTCTTCTCCTCTTGACTTTTTCTGCTTGGACATCAGAGTAAATCACTGCTCGCTCAGCCAGACTCCCCGGGGACAGTCACTTGCTCTCCCCACGTATATCCCCTTCCAGTTCCCACATGCCAGACCCAAATCCACCTTCCTTAAACTCTGGAATTTTTTTTTTCCCCACAGCTTTGTCCACCTCACGTTCCTCCCAGTCCTCTCTCCCACTTGCAATACTTTCTCTTCAGTTTTACACTTTAATTGACCACAGGAGATGTGTGGGTACCGACTCACTAAAATACGACTGTGCTGGGACTAGCAGACAGACTGTAGTGGGAAAAGAAAAATCTCTTTATTTTAAATTCCATTGCTCATCTTCAAGCGCCCTTTTAGAAACCAGACAGAACGGCTGGGATGAAATTCCTGCATTTTTATTTTTTTTTTTAAAGTAGGAAACATTTAGTTCAGACAGTATCTTCAGAAACCTCACCTTCCAGAGAGGACATTTCCCTCCCAGCAGGGGACATCATCCTGAACTTAGCTCTGCTGTATCTCTGCGCTGTTACCACTTGTCAGCCCATAAGGTTTGCATTTAAAGATATTTCTGTGCTGAACTGGTATCACTGAAGTGATTTGGCTTTATCTTGTAGCCCTCGTGGCACCCTTCTACCCCACTTTTAATTCAGAATAACCAGAAAATGAGGGAAAGGTTTTCTAGGACTATTTTAACCTTCCCTTAACTACCCTAAAATCTTTCTCTTCCCCACTTTCCCTGAACGTTGCAAAGACAGAGGAGCTGGTTCAGTAGGTTGCACTTTTTTAAATTTAAATCTTAACCAGGGGCAAAGAAACAGTTTTAGGGAAAGAGTAAAATTTTTTGGACATAGTATTCAAAAATAGTCGGTTTTAAACCTTCATTTTCAGGGCATTTTCTCATTCAGCCGTGCCAAGCAGCTAGTACTGAGCTGATAGATGTGAGACTGCTTAGTTTGTCCAATATAATCTTACACTTTTTCTAGAAGACACTTCGTAACTCAGCTTCTCAGACGATAAAATAAATTACTCTTTTGAAGTCCCGATGTAATTGCGGAATTACAAATTCTCACTACTTTGATACAAACTTTCAGGAGAATATATGGCATGTTCAGATGGCTGGCAGGCACAATACTCCCAGCCCTGCTTCTACAACTGGCAAAAAAATTAGAAATTTTGGTCAAAATTCTATAGAAATTGTATATTCTGTATAAGAGAGAAAACGTGTCAAGGAAGAGCTGAGTGAACAAGAGGAAAAGCAAGCAGTAGTGCCTACAAGCTTGTTAACCCGTAATGAATACACCTAACTGATTGGTCCAAATGCCAGCAGTTTATTGTGGAAAAGATGTACCCTTGACTTCCTTCTGTATCCTATGACTTTTTATTCTCCTGATCCTCCTGCCTTGTTTGTCTTAAATCTAGGAAACTGTTTGAAATGTCCGGATTGTTGCTTTGCTCTTACAGTTGCAGCCCCTGTGCCTGCAAGGGAAGAGGAATAGGAGGTTTGTGACTTCATTATGGGGCTTCCTTTAATTAACTGTGGTAACTTGTGGTGCCCAGCACTTGTCACACCCATCTATGTGCAAGTAATTGAAGAGATTAGAGGAAGCACTCCTTGTCATAACCAACATGCTGGCAAATTTTCATACTGTATCGAATTCTGTTAACGTTCTGTCTCCTTCTGCTTATGGCTGAGTTTCCACGTTATATGTGGCACAGCCTACAGTAAAACAAATAGTTTTCAGGGTAAAAAGCAATGACAATTCAAATAAATTAAAAAAAAAAACAAAAACAAAACCAAAACACCACAACCCATCAACCAGCTTAAGAGAATAATAAGTTAGTTGAGAATTTCAAACACTTCTGCTAAATAAAATAGCATGGCTTTACTGATTTTGCTTTGCACTAACTACTAATGTGTACCCAGCAGCTTTTAAAAACTATTTATGGAACTCTCTGAAAAAGGTAAGCTATGTAAAAAACCATATTTTCCCAATCCATCTTGAAAAAAGCATTATTGAAGTCTTCTGTACTTCCAAAAATTTTTGCTAAGTTGATGGCAAGGAATTAGTCACCTTTCTTTGTTGCTGCTGTATAGAAATGTCATCTGCAGCTGGATGCCTTTCCATCAATGCATTAATAACTCCTGTTTGTGTATTTTTATAGTATATATTACCATTTTATAATGAAATGTTAAATATTTTACTTGTATTTGTATTTTACTTTGATTTGTACTGAGTACCGAGCATTTGCAGTATTTCTATTTACTAGAATATTTTATTAAAATGAATATTTAAAATCACCCACTGCTTAAAAAGAGTATTGCTATTTTTTGATAATGATTGTCTTCCTTTCAGTACGGTGACCAACTTTTGGTCTTTCTCAATAGAATATCATGGATGGTGTAGGACTTTCTTCTTATCTGTCTTAGGCTACCTCTCTTTCTGGAAATTAAGGACATGCTGCAGACCACGCTTCGGTGGAAAGCATCTCCATTCTGACTGTACCATCAGTTGGTGAACTTCATCCCTACAGAAGAAGCACTTTGATAATATCTTCTCAACAACTTCTGTTGCTTTATTTTCTCCAGTACATTCTGCCGCTTCCATTCCTACCCGGATCCCACATAATCCTACTTATTGCCCAGTGACACAACAGGGAAAGGCCAAACAGATATGGACAAGGAAGTCTCACTGAATCACTTCTCTTCACATGTGAATTTAGCCGTTAACTGAAATTAAGCTGATTTATTTCGAGATTCACTCACCATAGGATGTTTGCTTCTCTGCTCCCTCATAGCTAAAATACAGAGATTGTGTAGTGATAGGACAAGGGGTAATGGTTTTAAACTGAAAGAGGGGACATTTAGATGAGGTATCTGGAAGAAATTTTTTGGTGTGAGGGTGGTGAGACCCTGGCCCAGGTTGCCCAGAGAAGCTGTGGCTGCCCCATCCCCGGAGGGGTTCAAGGCCAGGCTGGATGGGGCTTGGAGCAACCTGATCTGGCGGGAGGTGTCCCTGCCCAGGGCAGGGGCTTGGAACTTGATGATCTTCAAGGTCCCTTCTAACTTAAACCATTATATGATTCTGTGATTCTGTAATTCCTTGGTTCCTCTTACTGCCAACACATCGGTACCATCACCCCTCAGTCAGGCACTCAGAAGCTTAAAAGCCTACAAATCATATAAACATATACCATGAATGCTTTCAAATTTCCCCCCTCTAACTAATGTACTTGTCACTATATATGATATTTGGGTTTTGTTTGAATTTCTCACGACTGGGGTAATGCAATTTAATAAAGCACTGCCCATGCATATTCTTTCTAGCACAGCATTAAGGTTTCATCAACAGAATATGTGATTAAGAAAAACTGGTTTTACTGGTCCAAGAAAACCCATGATGGGAATATTTTTGTTCATTGTGTCTTACACTGGTATTTTGTGTAAAATACTCTCCTAACAATACTAACAACAGATATCTGTCCTAACACAGATTTGTTTTTTAAACCCTGCATAAAATCAATCTCCATATGATCAAAAGGATCAAATTAATTATCAGATTTTCATTAGACAATAGGTGCTTGCATTTGGTACAACTTTGCCATTTCTTCTCACTGTCAGCATCTGCTGCCCATACTGGTATTTCCCACAGAGAAGACCAATTAATGGCCACTATCATTTCACTTACCATATTGTATGGCTATTTAATCATGTTCCAGCCCAGAGATTCTATGTAATTTCTCCTCACCCTCCCCTTCCACGATAGTTAACTCTGATGAAATTCTCATTTGGTACTGAAAATTGAAAAAAGGACTTAAAAAATAGTGGCCTAAATCCATGTATACTTTCTTCTGCAGTACTCTCACTCATAGCATAGGTTCTTATACAACACTCATCACTACATTATCTAATCCAATTCTGGGTCAAAGTGCTGCTAGGTTTTTATTTTATTTTATTTTATTTTAAAAGATTCTAAGTTTGGCTGACCAAATCCAATCAAAATTCATCAAAGTATTATTCCTGAAGACAAAAGTCTATGTAATATTCTAGATGCGTATTTGAAGATGCGCTTGTATTTCATAGAAGTGGAGGGAGGATTTTAAAATCAGATGTCCCAAAATCAAGAGGTATTGTTCATTCACATCCATGATTTAAAGTGTGTGTTTGGGTAATTATGGCCCAGGTTATAGAGGTTCTAGAGACTGAGAGCAAAGTAAGGACACATGATATGAGCCACCTGAGTCCTATGAAAATAACTGCATTGCATTCCTGTTGTTAAAACTGATAACAAGCCTTTCCTTTGAGATTACTTGTAAAATATTTTCCAGGGAAGTTCCACGGATAATATATTTTAACAATTCAATCTGAAAGCCATAAAGATGTTTTTTGAAACATCCATATCCAGATAAAACTCTAATATTTTTTCTTTCTAGGCAAATGGACCTGTATACTGCTGTTAAAGGCTGTGCTTGGATCAGTTGCTGACCATGAGATACTAAACGTTACTGTTGGTTCCAGATTAATTAACCTGGAATCACTTCCCAACTGTTACAATCTGACAGGTAACTAAACTGACCAATACCATTTGTGTTAAAAATGTACTTTTTAGGTGAAAGAGATTTATAGTATTCTATCTATTAAAGAAAATTGCAAGTTCCATCTTAGAAAAAAAAATATTTCTCCATCAACTAACTCATACATCATATCCACTTTCTGAAAGATCCAGATTTGTAGTTTATGAGTTCTGCACTTATAACTGATTTCTATTTTTCCCAACCTTGATCTGAAAGTAGCCCATGGACAGATCCCGAGAATCAAATTCCTCCTGATTTCCAAAGGCTCATTTTTATTATCACGGCAATAAAAAAAAAAAAAAGAAAAAAGAAAAAAAAAATCCCACTGAAGCTGGAATTTTTCCTACCTAAGGAATTTTTACTCAAGGAATGGAAAGAAACAAGCAATACATATCAACACTGTTAGCCACTTATGAAGGGATGAGCTGCTTTCTACGATTGCTGTCCTGTAATGGCAACAGAATTTCACACAACTCAATTAAAGCAACAGATTTATACTAAACAAGAAACGAAGTTACAGACTCTCACCCTAAATTCCTGACCTGACAAATTCATCAGATCTATCATGGAGCCAGAAACTGGATTCTCTGTTCCCAGCTGACAACATTCTAGCTGTGCATCCCACTGTTCAAAAGACAACGTTAAAATCTCTTGTTTTTAAGACAAGTGGTGACTGAATATCGTGAAGAAAGAATAAAATCAAAGATGGTCATAGTTTGTTATCAACCAAAACTTCCACAATTAGAACTGGTTAACATAGTCCACATATATTTATGAAGCTACTTCTAGTTATTTTTATAATTTACAATCTCAAAAAAAAAATTACTAGGCCTTAGATTTTTTTTTGAGGACCACAAAATTACAGAACACCAGGTCTGAACGGATATTGAAGGTCATCTGGTCCAACCTTTTTTGGCAAAAGCACAGCCTAGACAAGATGGCCCAGAACCCTGTCCAGCTGAAACTCAAAAGTGTCAAATTTTTTACCAAATTCTGCTGTTAAATTTTATGGAGGATCAGCTGGGCAATATTTGGAGGTCTGCTCAGCAGAGGGTGGAACATAACACTCAGTTCTGCTGGCTCAGGCAGGAAGATCAATATTGCTGCTTGGTTAAGTAATGTGGCAGCACCCTGTAGATCCTTCTAGAAAGACCTGTAGGACGCTGTCCCACAGGCATATGGAAGATGTCAGAAGTCTGGGACTTTGACTCATCCAAAGCAAAAATTTATACGAAGTCTGGATTTGAAACGAAAGCTGTGAATGGCATAGCCCTATGTTAACAGCACTTATTAGAGACAACCAAACAAAAGATTAGACAGCAGTACAAAGCAGTTCTTAAAGCTGCAAGCGACTTTAAATAGCCAGTTAACAAATAAACAAAAAAGAATATAACCACTTCTTTTTCCCCCCTTTTCTACTGATTTCCTTTTTTGTTACGTTTCCTTCATGATCTAAATATAAAAAGTAAAATGAATGGAGCAATCATAGAATCATAGAATGGTTAGAGTTGAAAGGGCCCTTAAAGATCATCAAGTCCCACCCCCCCTGCCATGGGCAGGGACACCTCTCCCTAGAGTAGGTTGCTCCAAGCCCCATCCAGCCTGGCCTTGAACACTTCCAGGGATGGGGCATCAACAACTTCCCTGGGAAACCTGTTCCAGTGCCTCACACCACCCTCTCTCACTTCCTGAGATCTCATCTAAATCTCCCCTCTTCCAATTTAATGATGTGTCTCTCTGCAGAAGAATGTACACACAGATAAACACATTGTGTGATACTGCTGCACTACAACCAGTTTAAATTGCAAGTCTCAGGGAATATGGAAAAGGTGATTGTGCCCATCTCTGAAAGATGTAGCAGGCAATGGGCTGTACTGAGATGTCCTGTTACACAAATTTTATTGTGTTAAAAAATACCCCATGTATTTTTTTTGCAAGTATGAAGTGTTATGAACAATTCAAACTAAACCACACCTGTCAAAGAAACAAACTACACATGTCAAATAAGCAAAGCTACATGTTGTGATACTCTACCCTTGCCTCGTGTTCCTTTGCAGTCACTGATCCACAAGCTCCATGATTTGCGATTGCTCTTCCAGTTATTAGTGAGGAACAGTGAAGTTGAATGGCAAAATTATTTACATCCCTGCCACTTCTCGTGTCATACTTTGTATTACAGAAAGTTAAAATTTATATTTCCTTATGGTTGGATTTCTAATAAGCTATCTACCTCCCACATCAGAGGTATATACTTTTAAATCTATACATAATTATTATTTTCTCAATAACTACTTGGGAAGTTGATACCATATGTCTCCCAAAATTTCCACAAAGAAGTCATGAAAATAATTATTCATTTTCCCCTTCTATAACAAAAATGTCTTGGAAGGTAGGTCAAATCAAGGAGTACAAGTCTTTCTTTTTATTATTTTCTTCATTATTTAGGGTGTGTCCCCCTGCCCCATGTTACTATTATTATTGCTTTTTTTTGAGCGGTCTTTTCTTTATGTTTTATTTAAAATGTTAATGGAGCGGATCTGCAATTCAGATAATTTATCTTTAAATCACTGTTCTCCAGAATAATGCACTGTGAGCACTGTAACACACGGGCAAGTCCTCTTAAAGAACGTGCATCAATTCTCTTCCCTTCCGAAGCGCACTGCAAATGCCCTCTAACAGGGGCACAGCAGCCTTACATAAATCATCTTATATGAAAAATTAACATGACATCAAATATTTATAAATATTAATGTGTATGTTAATATAACCAAAGCTGTAACAAACAATCATAACCTTGCCAAGTTTCTTAGGACAGGCGCCGCTGATAATGATATCCATTATCTCTGGAGGAACGAGCAATTATGGAAGTATACACGGGATGCTGTATTGTTAGCTGCTTTTAAGTTCATCCATTAAACACTCCACCTCGCATCGGATGTTAACCCTCTGCTTAGCTCTCTGTCAGGTACTATTATTCTTTGTATTTACACAGCCACATCAATGAGAAATGAACAACTCTTAAATGTATACAATTTGCCTCCTTCGTTAACGCCTCTATTTAATTTGGTATCATACATTCCTTTGCTTTATGGTAATTTTATCTTATAATACCTGATATCTACCTAACTACCTCTCTGTCTGTCTATCCATCCATCCCTCTGTCCTGTACGTGGCATAGCTCAAATGGGAATTTGTGAACTCCTCTGGTTTATCATCTTCTATAGAATCATGGAATGGTTTGGGTTGGAAAGGACCTGAAAGATCATCCAGTTCCAACCCCCCCTGCCCTGGGCAGGGATACCTCCCACCTGACCAGGTTGCTCCAAGCCCCATCCAGCCTGGCCTTGAACCCTTCCAGGGATGGGGCAGCCACAGCTTCTGTAGGCAGCCCAGGCCAGAGTCTCACCACCCTTACGGGAAAGAATTTCTTCCTAACATCTAGACTAACTATTCCTATCTTTATTTCACTGAGAAGCCAAGCAAAATACAAAGTAAGTAAAAGACTCATCGGAACTGGATAAAAACTGCTCAGCCAGGGAGCAGCTGGAAGAATGCACTACAGAAACACCACCTTCCATGCTGCCACGTCACACAAACTCTCTATCCTTATTAATTTCCCTCCCCACCCCAACCCCCCTTCTATTTATTTATTTATTTTTTAAATGAATGGAAAAGGGACTTGTAATACAAGTATTTAAAGAATTTGATTCAGTTACAGATGATACCCTGGACAATTTAGGATTTTTTTTTTTTTGGCCTGAGTTGTTATTGATAAACGGATTTGCTATCACTTTTGCCAAAGTAAAAGCTCACTTATTTTGTGTTTATAGAGATTCTTTGTAATTCATCCCATTTCAAGTCTTTAGAAACTACTGAAGTTGATTGCATAATTATGTAAAAATAAACAAATTAATTTTTTAATAAGATAATTATTCATACACCTTATGATTTTAAGATTGCAAATAAGAACATTAATTCAATGCACACCTCTGAGATTAATTGTATTATACTGGTCAACATCCTTATAGTATGTTATGAATAAATGTATTTTTTAAATAAAAAAAGCAACTAAAGAATCTGTCATTATTGTGTGTTTGCCTCTAACATAAATGATGACATAAATCAGTGCCTGCAAAAGTGTAGGTGCCAAAACCAGATCTCTTCTTCATTTCTCTCTCCTTTTTGTCACTCTTGGCTGAGGTTAGAAACCAGCAGTGGATTTTCCCCTATTATATAAAATTATCAGTAGAGTTTTTCTTAGCAGTTGCTTTTGTATTTCTTACCCTTTCTTTCAGAGTACTGTAAATGGAGAGCCAGAGCTCTTTGGCAACATCCTTAGAATAAACATTGAATCCCCAGAGGTAAACAAGAGAGCTTGGATTTAGTAGCTCCCACGTGCTTCTTTAGCTTTGTGAAAGGGCTACAGTCCAGTTGAAGTGATTTGATATTTGCTCCGTATCATTATACAGTATGAAAAATTCTGTGCTATTCTTTCTTTCAATGCTGCAGTCCTCCACATTAACTTCCAAGGGAAGAATACCATATTCCTGTACTCCAGATACATCTTCATTAATGCAGATATCTGACTTTTTACATACAAGAACCCTACTTGTATCCCAAATAGTCTTTTGGTCTTATATATTCTTGTGTTAGTATTAATCATGTAGAAATATAAATGTGTTCCTTAATTTTACTCATAAACTTAAAAGTTCTTACAGAACAAGACTGACCAAAAAGCAGATCTGGAAAGAACAAAGGATAGTTTAAAAATTGCAAATTTACTTTTTAAAAAGTTTTGATTCTGTTTTTGCTAATGCAGAGATGACTTTTAAATTTCTGATTAATGTAGGACTCTCTCTGGACAAAACTGTGATGTTTTAAAATTATATCCTCCATATCATTTGTACCCTTTGGGGTTTTTTTTCAAGGAAAAAATCTACAAGTGACAGTCAAAGATACACATATTTTTTATGAGTCCTCTTCAATGTCTTTTCCTTGTAATATTGAAGAGATTGAAGCAATTTTTGAACAAGTACACACCACGACAAAAATACTGTAAGTTCCTGTTGGACTAAAAAGGCCCCCATTAGACTTCACAGATCCTTCCAAAACCACCATTGAAAGTATGGGCTTAAAAAAAGAGAATAATTATGTAGGTACATCTCCTTTTCAAGTGTGGTCATTGTGGTACCTGAATGATTTTACTGAGGTATGACAAGAAAACAAATTATTTGAGGCCTGAGGAGAAATATGGATTTTACTTAAATGAGCAGAGAAACAGCTGGTCTCACCCACACTGGACAGGATTCAAAATCCAGCTGAAACAGGGTTCAGGAATGAATAAAGGATCTAAGGCTGATGGAAACTAAGCATGTTGCCAAGGTGACATTCTTCATCTTGGTGGGACAGCTGTACTATTACTGAAACATCCTAATTCAAATAACCTATGGTGCGCTATTGCTCGAAAGACAACTTGCTTTCTCCGCTTGAAAGCCACTAAATTGCTGTAATTACTAACAGAAATAATGCAAGGAGCAGAAAAGGATGCGCGTTTTGCAGAGTAAGGAATAAGGAGATGGATGAGAAAGAAAAAGTTATAAAATCTAATAGCATTTTTTTGATGTTTTCCTCTTAATGAAGAGGAAACGATTCAGTTAATAATGTACTTCTATATAATTACATTGCTCACCGCCAAGGAACCAGTGTTTTCAGAGTGGCAGGAAGGTGTTGGCAGCGTGGATTGCCCAAGGTGAGGGAGATCAGAAGCTGTTACCTAGAAAGCAGAGGCTTTTCTCTTCCAGAAGTGCTGGGAGGTTGGATGGGGGCAGTGGGAGGCTTCTGCTCCAGCTAAGAAAGCCAATGGCTCTATTCCAGCTGATTAACACATGTGATGGCAATCTCTCTTCTCTTTTAATATACTACTAATTTATTACTTATATATAATGTTTTTTATTAATAATAATACTTACGTTATTTTTAAATGTTAGCTGTTGCAGTCTCTTGGCACAAGAACTTTGTCAGGCATAAATACATAGTTAAGTAGTAGTTCAAGCTTTTGGATACCCAAGGAAATAACAATCAGACAAATTATATGAGAACAGACTTAATTTATGTTCCTTCCTTGACTATTTCCAGTTCCCCTCCTTTTCTCCATCAGTATTTACTTTAAAACATTTCAGGCCCAAGACTTACTAAGGTAACATCTAATCCTACCCCTCAGAATGTGAAGATGTTTAGGGTAAGTATAAATTACAAGGAGTTTTGGGAGTGATGACCTTTCTCAAGGCATCCAGAGTGGATCTTTGTACTCTCACAAAAGAAGAAAGAGTCCAGAGAAAGATACTGAGAAGCTCTCTTGATGTAGCATTTCTGAAGTTAGTATGTGTTTAGGCTGGATGGGGCTTTGAGCAACCTGGTCTGGTGGGAGGTGTCCCTGTCCAAGGCAGGGAGTTGGAAATGGGTGGTCTCTAAGGTCCCTTTCAACTCTAACCATTCCATGATTCTATGAAATGCCTTAAAATTAACAAAGTCAGGGTTTTTTTTTGTGGTTTGAGCTATATATTTATCTCTAAAGCATTCCTAAGTTTTTTGCTAGACTGGAATGGAACAGAGAGGGATACAGAATACACAAATTTATCTGAGTGTCACTTTATCAATATTAATGACATTTCACTTCTTTCCTTTAAAATTTGTCTTTTTCAATCTAGTTCTGCACTTGAAGTTCTAAAAAAATATATCTTTTCAGCTGAAAAATATTTCCCACAGCTCTTGCTGACTCAACTCAGGCAAAGGCACTGCCCTTCCTCCTACAGGAGAGACGGGGCTTCAGGAACAGTCAAGTATCCTGGTGAGCGGATGAGTTTCCAAACAGCAATCTCCATCAGCCAGCCAAAGCAGCCAGCTGGGGACCAGAAAATCTACTCAACAGAAATATTGAGAAAAAAAAAGAAAAAAGAAACAAAAAAAAAAAAACAAAGAGGGAGACGAGATTGGATCTAAAAGGCAGCTTTAATGACGCAGAAAAGGGAAAATACACCCAGAGAAATTAATTTCTTCAGGGTGCAGATATATTACCCAGTGACAGATTCCTAGTTACAAGCAGGGCAGCATTTCCTTCCTGCCCCAGAACGCCATGGTTGAAGTTTTCACTGCAGTCTGGAGTAGGACTATATCTATATTTCCCCACATCAACCAAGAGTATTAATGCTGGGGTAAGGGAGGGGTTGTGGCAGTTGAAAAAACAATGTCAAGTTCAGCTGTTGTGGAAAAAAAAATAAGATTAAAAAAATAAATATATAAACTGTAGTCGGTTAGGGTTGGGATGCAACTGGAAATGCAATTCCTGGAAAGCTTGGAATCTTCTGGAGTGCAGATGTTTCAGTTTCTATGCTGAATAAAGACACAGGTACCTCTCTCAGGCTTCACAAATGCAATGTTATCGATGTCTGCACGCAAAAGTACGTACTCAGAAGGGCATAACCACTAGAAATTTATCCATTTGAAATTGCTAGAGCAGCTGTACACGTGAAACAGTTTGGGGAAGGAAGGGAGGCTGGCACTCTAAATCCTGGTTCAGGGGATCAGGCTTAGCCCTGCTCTTATGCTCACTGTACTCTGCCTGCAGC
The DNA here is from genome assembly GCA_013400375.1 of Thinocorus orbignyianus. Lineage (NCBI taxonomy): Eukaryota > Metazoa > Chordata > Aves > Ciconiiformes > Thinocoridae > Thinocorus > Thinocorus orbignyianus. The sequence goes on from VXBW01001857.1 coordinate 782,527, forward strand.
TTTGCCCAAAGATTACTGAAACATCACTTAAAAATGAGTATTCACCTTCTTTCACAGCCGCCTTTTGCAACAGTTAATTGCCTTGTGAGTTACAAGTACCAACTGAGATTCAAAGTATGAATATGCTGTAAGTACAGTCATTTCTACTGCTCTACACACACTGAAACGCAAGCGAGCTTTTGTCACTTTTCTGGGACACTCATAATTATTCCCAACTCCTCTCCCCAGCCGTGCAAAACCTTGATACAACAGTAGATGCAGAAGCTACGTTTAAAGCATCATCTGTGTAATCTTAGAATGGAATTAAAGCAATACTACTTTTTATGTTTTTTTTTCTTCTCCCCTAACCATAGACTAGAACAAAAAACCCAACGTCCTGAAAGTTTTGCAGCTCTCAGAACTCATGAAAACAGTGCTCTCAGCAGACCTGTAACGCATCAAGAGTTTAGTGTTTTTAATCTCCAAGCAATTTCTCAGTGTCCTAGAGGTATAAACTCGATCAGGAGATGAGTAATTCTTTAGACGCTGAAATCTGTTGGGACTATGTTAAGCCTTAACAATTAAAAAGAATTCTTCTGGTGGATGTCCAGAAACAAGCTAGATCCTGAGTCAGTACTGCCTTTATGAACAGCATAGCATATTAAAAGCCCTCATTTTTAATACAAAGCAATAAACTTCATCTTTTCCCTAATGACCCTGACAACTCATTTTCTATAGATTCACACTTGAGGCCCCCGGATGAAATCCTTTTGGAGTCAGTAGAACGATATACGAACGGGAAAATGCCCAAGGCTTCTTCCCCCTAAAGCTCAGCAGCTGGAAATGCTAAAATTGCTCACGAAACACCCATAATCTTTCTCCGTGGTTCCATCAGATTTAACATTGCTGCAGAGGTCACCTGGGAGCATCGCCGTGACCAAGCACAAGCCCATCCTACCAAAGGTCACGCCAAACTGTCCCCGTGTTGAGAGCTATTTTGTCCTTCTTGTTTATTAATGCTGATCTATCTATACTAATGGATTTAGCTCGTAGGGGGCTGGGGGAAAAGAATGAGAGTCACTGGTATCTCAGCTTCCATTCTTCATTAATATTAATATCATCTCCAGCTGTAGGATACATGCTAAGAACTTACAGGACAAAGAGCTCCGGTGCTTAACGGGCACGGGCATTCGCTCTGAGAATCAAATACATTCTGTAATATGTTGTTATTCTGAATTATTAACTGTGGCAGTAATATATTAAGAAAAAGGATTTTGTTTCAGTAGCATCTCTTCAGACTTCACAGTCTGAAAGCGACAACGTAAGGTCCAATATCTAGTACATGAAAAATAAGTTTATTTTCCAAACCCCTGGTATACTTAAAACAAGCAGAAAATACGTTTAGGTACCAGCAACGCAGTCTCTATGCTTGAAAAGCTCCCAGTTTATTTACTAGGAGTTTAGTTACAGAAATACTGCCAAATCAATCCCGAGTCCCACCAGAAGTCCCATTAAATGCGGGAGAGGTACATACATCTGTCAGGAAAATCTGTGCGGATAAGCATCTCAGACTGAATCCTTCCTTTGGTAAATCAGGGGGATCTTTGCATATGCAACACTCTGCATTCCTGTCACCACAGCGAGGTAATTGAATTTACTCACCAAACCCCTCAGATGTTCTCCCAGACATTCCCAAAGCGGGAACGGTAGTTCAGCACATAATTCCCAGAGTAAATCCATACAAATCATGTGTTGAAATGTACTTTTGGAAATAAAATAACCCAACCCAACCAAACCAAACCCCAACCCCTGCAAAACTCAAAATCTAAATACTTTCCCATAAATGTCTATTAATGAAAAAAAATTGCCATATTTGGGCATCTCATGCACCTGAGTAACTATATTAATAGAGAATAAACTCCAAAAGCTCTCTCTCCTGAGTTACTGCTTACAGGCAATTTTGTAGAAAAGCACTCTAGGGATGAGAAAAGTGCTGGAGGAGAATAAAAAAAAAGGAGTAATATATGAAACTATACTAATTAATTAAAAAAAAAAAAAAAAAAAAAAACCAAGAGAAGCCGTTTGCTGAGATGAGCTAAACGGCGATTGTGGAAATAACATGATACCAGGACGGGAACCCACCAAAAGCAACCTGACATCATGTGCAAAATACCTTTTACTAAAAAGCAAAAGTAATATAATATGTACAAAGGAAATTGCTGTATTACCCTCCTTGCACTCCTCAATATTCTAGCAGTGGTCAGAGAGAGTCTTTGTGCTCAAAAGAAAAGTTCCATTACTGAAAAAAATTAAGACAAGACAATGCTTGATTTTGGATAACTAAAAAGGTGCCTAAAAAGGCAGTTAGAAAATTAATAAGCAGCGTTCACAGTGTGTTATAACTTGATTTTCATAAGTAATGCTGAAATAGTTTTCCTCTGTTAGAAGATAGTAATTCAAAAGAATTTAATCTCTGTTTACTTTGTTCTAGTTATGATGAAATTTTCTATTTACCTCCTAATTATGTGGGCCTATCTCCAGTTTGTTGTGTAATTCTCTCGTTTAATTCCATCCTTTATCTGAACACACATAGATGTTCCCTATTTAAATTGCTACTTGTTTCACTGTTGCTTGTTGACAACAAACATACTTACTTAACTTCTGTTAAATGTGTTCATTATTCAATATTCTCATATCAGGAAGCCTAAGGAAATGATGATGTCTAGAAAGTTTGGTAAAATTTTAAAATGCCACGTATTTTAGAACTTCCTACTGCAAAACAGATACAAAAAGGGAAAACTGGAAATGTGAAGAGAGGAAAGGCTTTTAATACCACACACAACAATGCAATATATGTGGAGAAAATAAATGCTTCATATGAATTAGCATTTCAGTGTTTTGTAAACTAAAGTAATATATGCTTTTCATTATTTTAGTAAAATTAAAAAATGGGTTTCCAGCAGTATCTTTAAAATTTCATATTGCTCAGGCTTGTTTAGGCATGGCAAATCATTTCAGCATGATGAATGCCTGCGCAGCCATCAGAGATACTTATAGATACCACAATACTTCTTAAATTCAAAGCCAGGAGAAACAGATACTCTCATTTTTATGTAAGCCATTATTAGAATTTACTTGTAAGAAGTCTGACACGCTATGTCCTATGGCTTTAATATAAGCTATAGATTAGAAAATTATTTTTTTCCTCTATTATGTGGGATTCACAGGAGCAAAAGCAATTGCATAATATGGTGAAAGCACAAAAATTTACAGCAGCTGTGCCAGTGAGGGTGAAGTTAAAAGGTTTCTGACCTACACTTGGATAATCTAAAGGAACAAGCAGTAAGGTGAAGGACCTTGGGAAACCCCACTAAAGTATCTACAGATATCTTTTGCAAAACGCTTGTGAAAGTAGTAACTGTTTTTACTTAACAGCAGCATGAGGAATTTTGAGTTTTAGAGCTTGCTCTTTCTTTGCATTAGTCCAGCTTTCCATCAGGATAACCCCATGGATTTCACCGGAATTTTCACCCACGCTGAATTTAGCAGAGAGGCAGATCAGGATGGTGAGATCCGTGGGATCCATCACCAGGAGCGAGCAGCTCTACAGCTTAAAGGGAAGGGAATTTGATTACCTGGTACAGATGCTGGAATTTCAGAAAGCACTTCAGAGCCATAATGTATAATTCCTGCCTTCACACTTGTTAAAAATAACACCTTGCATTCAGATTGAAAGAGAAAACCCCTCCAAAATTATCATTCTCTGCAATAATTCTTCATGCTTTTACAGTACATGAGCAGTTTGAAAGTTACTCTAGGTTTGGTCATCTTAGACTGCAACGGGCTTATTAAGAAGGTCTGTGGCCTCAGGAGACCTTGATCTTCTGTTCACTTTTGACTGAGAAATTGACAGGATTTTTCTGTCAAAACAGAGAAAATATGTCCAGGTATCTTAGTTTTAAATGAAGGTGCTTCTGCATCTGCAACTAAACCTCTGCTTATTTTCATAGGCTTCCCTGAACCTGCTTTCAAGCTGCCCACAAATGTCAAAATACGCTATTTATAGTGTAGGGTGTTTATTTTTCATTTATTTGTATGTTTGGTGGCAATGGGGGGTGTGTGTGTATGAACACCAGCATCAAAACTAATGGTTCTTTCCTACATAGAAAAAATATTCTTATTCTTATTTATTTCAAATACATACATTACCTTTGAGAGAATTTAAAACTAAGAAGCTTAAACGGAGAAATATTAAGTATCAAATATATTGGGGGAAAAAAGACAATGTCTTTTTTCCCTCTTTTTTTTCACTAGGTTTTAATGTTAAACTAAACGTAAGGGAGGAAAGTTAAGAATGATTGCTTTGAATTCTAGAAGCTCTCCCTTTTCAGAAACCAAGTTGACATAATTTCTTGATTCTAATCTTGACTTCAGTAATAAACAATCAATGAAGACCTTTCTTTCTGGTTGACAAGTGCTTAGAAGTATAAAAAAGGAATGGCCAGGCACTCTCATTTCATAAAATAATTATTGCTCTGAGGGTGGGGAAAAAAATTTCATCTGTAGGTTTGCTTTTCTCTTTAAGCAAGCAGTTAGAACCAAGCGCGTGACACGTATAACTTTCTGAAAAGCAACTACTTTTCTGAGTAACATTTGGGGAGAAGAATTCATTCTCAAGGTGAAATAAAAGAGGGAACGTCCTATGGGATGCCATCCAGTTTTGAATGTTGCTGGAATGCCACGTTGATATTTTATTACAGCATTACAATCACACCATCAGTTTTTTGGGGTGTTTTTCCTCCCTAGAGCTGCAAACTGTCTCTTTCTTTTGCCATCATCGATGGCTTTCCTTAATGCATTTCTGTGTTAGGTGACAGAGAGGTGACCTTTATAGTTCTCGTCTTTTCTCAGGAAAAGGTATCCAGATGGTGTTTCTGTCCTCCATGGTTTGCCAAAGAATTAGAGCAGTATCCTACAGGATTTTTTTCATTTCAAGGAAGCGAAACCAGCAAATGCATAAACCCCAAAACTCTGCAAATTGCAGAAATTTCTGCTGTTTGCTGTCCTGAAGTTATTCTCTTCAAACAGTCCCATGTGCTGCTAAAAGTGAGACTGTTACTGTGCCCACATGATGATATCTGACTACTAAATCAATTTTCTCGGAGATACTCAAAGATCTGCCTATTGTTTTCAAACAGAAATTGCTATGCCATAAGCTGAAACCACACAAAGTTTCTGTAACTGCCGTATTTTCAATAAACCTCGAATCTGTAGGAGGGATCGTAGGAAATTTGCCAGTTATACCAGGGAAGTATTTTTATCCCTTTATCTTGAATTCAAAGGAAAATTATTGGAAGATTGCTCCAGTAAGATAACATAGAAACTCACAAAACATGATCTTAAATGTTATATCTTACTATAAAATCTTGGCGTGTAAAAGGATCTTAGTGAAGTGGCGTAGCAGTGCATAAGCCAGTAATACAGGCTGAGAGAGCTGGGACTGTTCAGCCTGGAGAAGAGAAGGCTCCAGGGAGACCTGAGAGCAGCCTTCCAGGATCTGAAGGGAGCTCCAGGAGAGCTGGGGAGGGACTCTTGGTCAGGAAATCTAGTAACAGGATGAGGGGGAATGGTTTGAAATTAGAAGAGGGGAGATTTAGATGAGATCTTAGGAAGAAGTTCTTTGGTGTGAGGGTGGTGAGGCACTGGAACAGGTTGCCCAGGGAAGTTGTTGATGCCCCATCCCTGGAAGTGTTTAAGGCCAGGTTGAATGGGGCTTGGAGCAACCTGCTCTAGGGAGAGGTGTCCCTGCCCATGGCAGGGGGGTTGGAACTTGATAATCCTGAAGGTCCCTTCCAACTCTAACCATTCTATGATTCTATGAATATGCCTTTTGCTATTTTAAGGGATACCAGCATAACCAAAAAAAATGTCTGTGGATGTATACATATCACGTGCTACTTTATCATCTCTAGTCTTTGCCCCGTGAAAAAAACCATAAAGGATGAGAAATGTATAAGTATCATTCATGTGTTCTTGTTGGGCCAATGCTGATTATTTGAAATTGCGACTCTGAAGGACATAAACAAGCACCAGCACAAAACTCTTCTCATCATGGAGTGCAACTATTCAGAATATTGCACAGCAGTAAATAATTCATCTTTTGATCTTGTTAATTAGCCTTTTATCTGACTCATGTTCAACCTGTCAACTGCCGTGCATCTAAGAAAATACTATTGTGTGCATTCACCAGCGTAACAGGACAGACTGAAATGAGCAGTTTTGGATAATTTAATTAGGTTGTAGGTTTTTTAATATAATTCAGTAAGTATGTGAACTTTTAACTTGCGTTAACTCAATTTCCTCATGCTTTCATTTACCATTTGTTGGGGACATTACGGTGATTAGCCAAAGCCCTTCCAGCTCTTAATGTCCTCAATAAATTCTGGTTTAAATTGACTGTCACTTTCTCGCTATAATAAAGTAGGTATTTGACATCTCAGAAGGAACCAGCCTACTGTCTATTACGTTTTTTTGAAGAAAATTTTTCTAGCTTCACAAAAAGTCAACAAAAATTCCGTTGTACTAAAGACTGCAATGAGTAGCCACAGCAGGTAGGTGGGCTGGACAAGTACGTGCTCAGACAGCTTCGGAATTCCAGTTCTTCGGGGAATTTAAATGATGCTGCATGCCTTTTGTCTGACAAGTTAAATACCACGATATTCATATTTAATTGTTTTGTTACCAAGTTATTAGCAGCGTCTGAACTCCCTGTGAAAAACCAAAATACCCAGCTTGTCAGCGATGTATCTCCACTGTGCTGAGCTACAAATGCAACAGCAGTGTTCTTTTTTCTGCTAGGTTCAAAGATTAGTGTCGGCCAAGTGCCTCGAAAGCCAATCTGCTAAACTGCAAAATGGCATGCTAAAAATTCTGCAAATTTATGTATAAAAATTCTCTGAAGGCTTTTTTATCTTTTTTTTTTTTCCTTTCCTTTTTTTTTTTTTTTTTTCTTTCCATTATTATTCAAGCAATTCTAAGATATATGCATAACTTCTTTGGTCAAGTATAAATCAGGAATGACATATGGGATAGAAAAAGAGGAGGTTCACAGCCTTAGGTCTCTCTGTTCCTTGTAATACTGTACATTCACATCACAGACACGTATCACACAAATATCTGTATTTTGCAACCATGGCCTACGCAGTGCTCAGAATGTGTAGGCAAATAAGAGCATGCTAGACTAGCATTTTTTGGAGAACAAATGTTGCTTTCACATGAACTTTGCATACTGGCTTTTTCCACCCCTGTCATGATATCTTTTTTTCCATTCGAGTTTGTCTCCCTCTGTCTAGACTTTGAGTTCCAGCACGTCTTGATCAGTTTTCCCTTCACTGGTAGCCCTACTAATCAAGCTCCCATTTATTTTCCAAGATACCACGTTTTGGAAGCGACAGTCTGCTGTCCATCCTTCCTGGTAACTAGAGCTGCTTGGTATTACCAAATTTTCTAAGCCTTTTGCCCAGGGTGCTCCATGGATTCAAACGAAAAACAGAGCTCTCCCCTGCAACATATCCTTCCTCTGCATTTTATATTGCTTTTTTATTATTGTTATTTTTATATTGCCTTATTTATTTCTATATTAATCAAGAATTACAAAACCAGGAGGATCCAGTTAGATGTCTACATTCCTGTTCAGCTTCTTAGGACCCGAGTGTTCCCAAATACTGATCTCAATGGGAAATCTGTAGCGTTAAGCACTTTTCAAATACCAACTCTACTATAAAAGGGTTGAATATGGATTTAGATCCTAAAACTCAGGTAGTTTTTTTTTATTATTATTATTATTATTTTTTAATTTTGCCTTGTCCTAGTTTTGCATCTTAATATTTTTTCTTGAAACACTACTTTGACTTTGGCAATTTCTGTATCATTCTTATACCATTATCCATTCCCCATTAAAAAAAGACAAAATAATCCTGCCCTCCCACAAAAAATGTTTTTATATTCAGTATTTTTATAGTTCCAGGCTTATTTGTTTTTATGTGAGCCATTTTTCTTTCACACCAGTAGAAAAGGAGCTGCCTTCTGACATCTATCTTCTTTCATTCTTAGCTTCATCAATAATAAAACTCGTAATATTCTGTATGAATAAAATGCAACAGAAAGAAAAGGTCTTGTATTGTTTCTTTTTTCCTCTTTTCTACAGTTCATTGCATCATACAGCTCTAAACCAAAACCAGTATTTATCCAAAGATTTTGATATTAAGTAGCTGAAATCTCACAGAATAATTATACAAAGAAGGAAAACACTGTTTTACATTAGACTTGTAAAATAAATTCACAACATTGACTTAATTCGCACATGTATTTTCATAACAGCAGACTTCTCTTCTGGAACAGACAAGTCTTCTAACTATCTGCCTGCTGTATTATTGTAACAGAGAGAAGGAGAGTTAGACTCTGTAAATGCTTCAAAACGTTGTATTTATGTATTGAAGTACTCAGCACAAGAAGGAAGTAAGAAGATAAGGGAGATTTACCTGCAAATGCAAAGAAGGAATTGCATTAATGTGAGCTGGCTGCCTAGCTGGGTAGGTTTTTTTTTTCATTTGCATTGAAACTTTCATTTTGGGAGGGTTGTCAGGCTCAGATCTTATATAAATATATATGTTATTTATTTATTTATTTGATTTTTTTACATCAGGTCAAATTTTGGAAGTGTCAAAGTTTGACAGTGTTCTTTAAACTTTCTTACTGACCTTATTTCTTTATTTATTTATTTTAAATCCTCCAGGATTATGCAATTGTTACTTGCTATTTATTTTTAAGGGAACTCTGGAAAATGACTTTTTAAATTGTTTGGAAACAGGAAAAAATGCATCACAATTAAAATTCTTAACCCCATTAATGCAATTAAGCTACTTCTTTTGCTTTTCCACTTTTCATCACGGTCACTCCTGTCATTTCTATTGTAGGCAGGAATAAATTGGCCTATCAATAAACTCTGTATTTTCATTCTGAGAACATGCACTGCAACAGGAAAGAACTCAGAGCTGTTTTTTGGCCATTAGTATGTCATTTTTTTTGCAGGGGTGGTCCATTTTATCTCCAAATCTGAGTGTAACTTTCCACAACCTGATATACTTTTAAAGGACAAAAATCACCTTTCCTGTAAACTAAGAAAGCAATAAAGTATATCTAATCTCTAAAATGATTCTAAATAAGTTAGTTCCCTAGAGGTATCCCTCCCGCAATTTTCCAACAATCAATGACAAGAGGATAATAGGAAAAGAACGGGAGCCTTGCTGTTCCTGGTAACCCCAGAGTCTGGAGTCCACCCAAGGAGACCTTAATAACTGTAAGGATTTGGCCTGATTTCCAAGGACAGAGTTCTGATGCAAGTGCTATTCCTGCACAAACCCGAAATCATTTAATCCTAGGAGGTACTAAGTTTTGCACCAATAACGACTCAGCACCTTTCCTGGTTCTGGGCAAACAGAAAGAGACAATTAGAGTTATTAGAAACAGCAGAGAAGATTAGAATTGTGCACGAGATGGAGGAAATGCCTGAAATATTGCTGCCTACTGATCTGACTTATCTCTCCATGTGAAAACATCCAAACTGGAGTATACCTGGCAAGTCTACAGGTCTTCCTGTACCCAGCCAAAGGACAACAGCACTGAAAAGCACCATCCCCACGCTGGTCAACAAGGCTGACAATGAACTGCCCTTCCATTATATAAAAAAACAGCTATTTTTATATATATATATATGTAAGACATACTATACACCTTCTTAAATATTTTGAGGCAAATCTTGATGAATCAAGTATGGAATCATAGAACAATTAGAGTTGGAAGGGACCTTCAAGATCATCAGGTTCCAACCCCCTGCCCTGGGCAGGGACACCTCCCACCAGAGCAGGTTGCTTCAAGCCCCATCCAACCTGGCCTTGAACCCCTCCAGGGATGGGGCAGCCACAGTCTACCAGAAAGAAATTACCTAAGTGTAACATATTTCTTCAAAGTAGAGCGCAATACAGTGTTCAACAAGACAAATTTTGTAAACCAAGAGGGAGGGGGAGAACCAGCTCTTTCCTCAGGTGATGAGGAAATCAAGCCTCTGTCAAAAATTCAAGTAATTTTGTCATGTCTGCACAATACCTACGACGTGGGAAGGGAACTGTGATCTCTCAGGTCACTTTTGAGACAGCTCCATCTTGTCTTTCAAAAAATGATGGACTCGTTATTACAATCCTCTAAATATATTTGTGTGTGTATCAGGCTTCTGCTGTGCTTCCTCTTACCCTCCTGACATTTCAAGAGTTCTCTGCCAGATCTTACAAATGCTCTCCACTAAAAATAACTGCTGACATTTGCGAGTGGCACGCACTAATCACATTCAGAATAAGATTTTTTTATTTTTTTTATTTATTTTTTTTTTCTACATACACTTATTTGTGTTTTATACTTTTTGTAAACCTTGGCTCTGGTTGTTAAATAACGGTGTCAAATACATTCCATAGCTACATTAAAACAAACAAGTTAAGTTATTATAGCTGAAGTATTTTGACACTAATGTATTACATGGGGTTTTGGCTCGCCTTTTTTTCTTTTATAATTTAAATAATCACAGTTTTCAGTGAGTGAGGCAGTGGCAACGTGCCTCATGTGAGCAGCTCAGTCTCTAAAGGAGAATCATGCATACTGAGGAGCACAAAACTGGCTCCTCCTAAAAGATGATCTCACCTCACTGTCAAACAGAGCTGGAGGTTTCCAAGTTCATTTCCTACATTAATTGTTTAAACTTCACCCTAGGACTTCAGAAGACCCCACCTTCTGGTTGCTTTACATACTCTGAACTATACTGCTGCTACAGGAGCTCTGTTCCCAACTCCTGGTGGTCCAGAAACTGGGAAGAGTGTCTTTCCATTTAAGCCAAACCGTTTTCAGTTTGGCTTGGTTGGGAACTTTTTGTCTTACAATGTCATGAAAGAAATGTTTTGTTTGGTTTTGGTTTCTTCAACAGTATGGCTGCCCATGGGTCACAAGGAGGCTGAGACCAAATTCTAGTTGGTTTGCTCCCAGAAGTGAGAATTCTCATGCATTCTCCTGGTGGTCCCAGGCCCTCCAAATCAGAGGTAGGAAGTCTTTGCTAGCCATGGTGACCAGTTTGTACCGTATTTACCTGCCACTGAGGAGAAAGAGGGAGTGTTCAAATGACTAGCAGGTTGGCTGAAGACGCTTTGGGATGCTGTGGGATTTTGTGGTGGGAGTCCTGTAACTCCCTGCACAGACCCCACTTAATGTTAGGTACATTAAGTTAAACTTCTGACCTACTGTTCAAATCTATCCCTGTTTTCATCTCAGTCTTCTCTACATCTCAACAGTTCAGTCAGAAATATTATAAACAAAATTCATGGATATTGTGACTAAAAACTTAAACCACTGAAATTAAAAAATCACGAAGCTGTTTCTCTAAATGTTTGAACAAATCTGCATCTCATTTGGAATGAAGTGCTACTTTTTTTTCTTCTTTTTTTTTCTTCTTCTTTTTTTTTTTCTTCTTATTTTTTCCTGAAAAGACATTTTAATTCTCCTTTAATCACATGATGCACCTCAGAAACCTGAGGTCATACAACCACGCCAATGCTATGGTGAGCAGGGAAGGCATCCAGTGTCATACCACAGGAAAATTCCTACTCTGAGTAACAGAAGGAGGCCACAAGCTGTCAGACTCTGGTGGGGTATATTTGGTCAATGAGACAACGTCAGTCTAAGTTATGACTGATTGTCTCTCTTAGCCCAGAAGTAGAGAGAAAGTACATAAACTGCAGGTTACTTCTGAGAAAAATACAAATATTTAGCCTGTTACACTATTTCTTACACAGCTCAACCACCTCTGTAGCATCTGTCTAATACTCCACTGAATCCAAACATTTTTCAGTATGTATTCAGAAGAGCTGAAAAGTGATTGATAATCATGATAAAGGTGTTTTCTTCCTTTTTTTTTTCATCAGGCAACTATAGAATGCATGAAAAAGGAATGTCTACATTCATTGCATTCTTCTTTACCACATTAAACAAAAAAAGAAACCTTATCATTGCCTTTGTCTTATGTTAGAACTCCTGAATCACATCTCATTCACTGCAGAAGACACATCAATTACCAACTGAGGTTCTCAAAAGTGAATAAATTAGCACATTCTCAAACAGAGATATTTTCCCAGCTGATTCATACACCTTATTTAGCTTCCTCTTCCCTAAATTTAGGGTCCAGACCTTGCTTCCAAGCTCTGCTCCTTTAAGAGAAAAAAATACTGCCTGCTCAGTCATGTAAATAAGATGTCTCATTGCTGTCTGTTATTTGAAAATGTTAAGAACTACCATTAAAAAAAAAAAAAGAAAAAAGGAAAAAAGAAATCTGTCACAAAGAGTTAAGATGGAGGTGAAAATTTTTATGTAGTCTGGAACATAAGAGACACCATTTCATTTTTATATCAGATACTGTCTGTTCTGTACCAACAGAGTTGCATATAAACATAGCTGAAATGCAAAGCACTTTCAGTTGAGTTCAAACTGGAAGAATCTTCTTGATGGAGCTTATCTCAAAATCAGTTGAAGTCCAAAGTGTCTATGCAAAACCATTAATCTCAAAATGTGTCTAAACACTATCCTGGAGACAGGCTGCAATTTGCAGTTCTCCCTGACAGGCAAATCACGGGTAGAGCCCTGTCATTTAACCCCGATGATTTCTTTGGTAGGCACAGAAAGAAAGATTTTCGTACTGCCCTGTCATAGAAGGGCTATGGAATATGTCAACACTGTATAACTTTGCATAAAAATTAAAGCACTGTGCAGGTATTTCAGTCATGAAAAACGATCAGCAAGGTGGGCTTTTAGATCAGCGTCATTGATAAAAACTTGCTACATAAAGCATAAGGACAGGTTTTGCATTTTTAGGGAAAATATATGGGGAAAAATATGTTTTTCTTGTACATCAGGTTTTTTACTCTACATACTTTAACTGTAAGATGGAGTTCCCTAGTTTTATATACGCCCACAGTACAGTTTCCATCTCCAGTAACCCAATGGAGCATGTTTGCTAGCAGTACAGGAGACCAGAGCAATGGTGATGCTTATTCACCCAATACACACAAATCTTGTCAAAATTCTGAAGGGCCCAGCTGGCTAAAGTTTGGATGATGCTTATTTAGAGAGGACACTCTCACTGGATTTACAGTTTAAATGCATCTATGTTTATTAGGTGTTTCACCAACACAAATCAAGTTCGTTCTAACCGAGAGTCCATCCTAAAGGCTACAGCCAACCCAAAGCCACACACTGAATATCTCCTAAAACCCATGCACTCCTCACACAACTAGAAACTGGTGGAAGGATCAAGGAATAAATCCAGGTAATAGAGTGAAGAAGAAGAAGAAAAGAGAACTCAAGCTACATTCCTCCATGTCTGTGACTTCCAAACGTATGTTTTTATTTTTCTTCTTTACTAGCAATACACAGTCATAGATGCAGCCATCAACTCATCAGCACCAGCATTTCCTCTATCAACACCCTGAAAAACCCTACTGGACTACAAGATTCACCATCTTCTACTCAGGTCTGGCCAGACTCTAGTGAAAATTAAATAATTTTCAGGTTTCCATAGATTTAAAGAAATGAAGTGTTGCCCACGAGCTCACAAATGTCAGTATGGGTTGACTCCATCTCTAACAATTCTATGTTTCTCTTGTATATCAAGGGGACACATATGACAAGAGAGCTCCTATTAGCAATCATCTTTGGAAATTCTCCCAAATTGATGAGCTCTGCCCTGATTATGAGGGTAAAAACAGATGGAAGGACTTTATCCAAAACCCATGAAAGCAACACTGGCTCCAGTGGAGCCAGTGTGTTTGAACACCCTATCTGGGTTTGGTAGACAGAGCGCACTATTCGAAGGCAAACTAGATAAGGAATAACGTACATTTTGCAGACGTGTCTTTAAACTGCAGTGGCAGTGATAAGCACATAAAAACCCCTACAATTATTAATTCCTTTGCATCTGCTCATTCAATATTAGTTAACCTTGATGAGTGACAATAGTGCGTTTTATGCAGGTTTTGAGGAGCGTTAAGCTATCAATTACTAACCTAGATAATCATAAAGATAGGTAAGTACTGAAAAAAACAGTCATGGGCATTGTGCAGCAGGCAGGGCATAAATACCCTTGAATCAGGAAAATATTATCTTTACATTTGTAAACAATCAGTTTTCATAATGCACTGCGTAGCACTGTGTTCAGTGAGCTTTGTACAACGCATGTTGAGTCATGTAAACACAAAATGCAACTTGTCACACCGTGCCATAAAACAAACAAACAAAAAAAAACAAAAGAAAAGAAAAAGGAAATCAGTATTTTCTTCAAAACTTAAGAGCTGAAGCTTGTGTGCTAGAGGACTGATAGCACTTGTTAAATGACACAGGTTACAGAAGGTAGCTATTAGCATTTCTGTGCACTGGCTTAATCCAGACACCTCAACTTTGATGACCAACCCCTCAACATATTCCAGTTTTGAGCCTTCCCTATGCAAGGACACTTAGTTTTGCTGACCTCTGGCAAAGTGTGTTCTGAGTCACTAACCTGCACAAATGCCCAATAAGGTCAGGGCCTCTAAATTATTTTAATTTTGATTTTGTAGCCCGTAACTCCTGAGTTCTATCCTTCCATTTTTCCACAGCTTCAGGTTTTCCACGTGCATGAAATCCCCCACCTTAACCTTAAATTATTCTGTCCTTCTGGTGTTCACTGGCAGTCTCTGAGGCTTGGGCTTTATTCTCCTTCAGGGTTCATTCTTCTTCTAAATACTCATCATCCATTGCATTCTATAAAGAGAGTTCCCAGCAGTAGTTTTTAAAATAAAAGATAAAATGTTCAGTATCTGAACATTTAAGGCTCTAGTGTCAGTACCTGGAATGCCTCCTGTTGACAATGATGGTTATCACTGGGGGCAACTGAAATCTGTTCATTCTGAACTGTCTTCAGAAATCAGCCTTATCTGATTGTTCTTTCAGATCAAAAGAAATAGGAAGACAAAGTAAGCTGTGCATATTCTTTCACTCTGCACTTTGTTATTAAAAAAGGAGGAATCCCACTAGGACCCATAAACCACTTTTAGATACCACTAATCTTTGCCATGGATTTCTATTTTTTCCCTGTCTATTGCCAGCTGACTTATTAGATTTTGATATTTTAATGACATAGCACAGCACTGGTAGGAATTATTGTGCAAAACATAACAAAATCTAGATAGACAAAAGAGCATTTATTGCTCGAAAGGAAACGACATGCAATTCTCAGCATTTGCAGTTGAGATTAGGCCTTTTTTTGAACACGGTAGGTATGTACTAAGTAACAGAAACACTTGCAAAGTCTCCAAAATCAGACGTGGAGCTCCTGGATTAAAGTACATATACCATATCTTTCAGATATTTGTGGAAGGCAGCATGCATTAGCTCTCATATCAGGTCTAGTCTCAGTGACTAAATTATAACTACCTTTGTCAACCGCTGCAAGCAGATCAGTGGAATGCAATCATTCACTTTGGGGCATTTTTTTCTTTTAGTAGTTAACATTGTTGCTGAAAAAAGACGTGTGAAATGGTACATATCAAAGTTTTGCTGAAAAAAAACCCCAAATTGGGATTGGACCATGCATTGGTACATCTCAGGCCTCACGTCCATCTTCACATGTACTGGAGTTGCAATTTTTGAAGACTTCGCCAAACTCAGTACGACCCTGTTAAGGATCCCTAGGATTTCTGATATTAGGAAAGGTTCCTTCCTGTGAGGGCGGTGGAACAGGTTGCCCAGGGAGGTGGTTGAGGCTCCTTCCCTGGAGATATGTGAGGCTTGATGAGTGAGGTGAGGCTTGATGAGGCCCTGGGCAACCTGGGCTAGTTGGGGGTGTCCCTGCTGACTGTGGGGAGGTTGCACTACGATGACCTTTGGAGGTCCCTTCTGGCCCAGGCCATTCTATGATTCTATTTAATGAGTATTATTACCCACGTGATTGATAAACAACTGAGTAAGCGAAGCATATATTTTTATAGTGTTTTTAGTTTTTGAAACAGCTATTATCATGTGAATTAAAATTTTAACATGGAACCTGCATCTACATCTGTTTTCTGCATCTGGAGTTTGGTACTTACTATTCATTTACATACTGCTGAACAATTCTTGGGAAGTCTATGCATTACAAACCAGTTCCCTGTTTTCTAGTGAGTTGCACCTCGTTCATTGATGTGTCAATCAAATAATCGGCCCTTGTTTTGAGGGTTTTTTCCCCCCATTAAAAGCCAGTCGGGTCAATGACCATCTTGCTGACACCCATAAAGCTTCACCGTTCTGGCTGTCTTAATATAATGCTAAAATAATTTTTGTGACCAACATAATTTGCACAGTAGCCTCAAGTGTCCTGAGCCAGCACAGAGCCTCCTCTTGATATCTGTCAGATGCTGGAGAAAAGGAGTACAGATGGCACCTGAACCTGAGACCAGTTTGCCACAAGCTCAGAGGTCCAGCGTGCACGAAAACATCCCTTTCCACTCCTATTCACTGAATGAAAAGTCTCTTAAAACTCTTCAAACTCCCATCGGAGTAGATCTGGAGGTCAAACCTCAGTTTCAGGAAACTCCACCCCTTCTTCTAGAGGTGGTTAAATCTCAAACCCATAAAATTAAGTTCTTTGTTCTTTCAGCAAAAATTCTCACTGACAAATTGAGTTATACTGGATTCTGGTTCAGCATGAAGTACCAGCTTCAGGTTTTCTCGATTTCTATGCTTTCTGACTTATCTCCCTCAGGCTATTCAGGTTAGATGGATTCAGGAGACTAAATATAAAAATCACAGTACAAAATCTATCACAAATTAGCCTTAAAAAGTAGTTCAAAGAACCATAACAAACCACAAGAAAGGATTTTTAGCCTCTTGAAGGGAAATAACAAAATGCAGTTTGAAACAATAGTTAGGTGGCTCAAAAATAATTGAGCATCTTAAAATAACAGGGCTGCAATACTTCTGGCAACTGAAAGCATCAACTGGACTACTTTTAGGCATATTATTACCATGCTGCAAAAGTGAAGGTGATTGTCAACATGATTTAACTTTTTGCTTAGGAAAACAAGAAAATATTGGCATTTTTTTCCTTATTTGTTTGGCATGCAAATAATAAACAGGATGAACAAGACAAAATGGAAAAAAAAAGAGACTTAAAGGAGAAGTCCCTGCTCCTTTTTCCCTAATACACTACTCAAAACACCCACAATTCCAATTAGTTCAGCTGTTTTCATAACATCTGACAAACCCCAAGTTCTATTTCACTGTAAACATTTTTCCTGAAAAAATAACTTTGTTTTCTACATATAAAGTAAAATACTACTATTCCACTTCGTATAAAATTTTTTTTTACAGGCCAGCAATGATAGTACCTTATAGAATTTATCACCTGATCACTATTCTCTGATCCTGGATCAAACAGCATCTCTGTGAATGTCAACAAGCTCTAGAACTAGAAACAGGTTTTGCCAAATAGTAAAGGGTCCTAAAATACAGTCCTGAAACTCCTGGATTGTACATATGTAGTGCGTGCCTTGGCACAGCGTTTTTCCTGTTGCCCTGTACTCTGAAAGGGAATCCATGGTTTTGCACGTTATCTCTGCAAATGCTCCAAAGAAGATGCTACCAGTAAAGACAGAAATGGATCCTAAGGACAACAGCAAGTTTTCATGTTGTCAGATTGAAAATAATAAAAATTAAAATATTATAGAATCACAGAATTATTTATGCTGGAAAAGACCCTTAAGATCATTGAGTCCAACTGCCAAGTCCACCACTAAACCATGTCCCTAAGTGCCATGTCTACAACACATCTACAATATATATATGTATTTCCCAAAACACTTCATATTGAGTCATTGACTCTTTAGATTAGATATTAGGAAGAAATTCTGTATCAGAATACTGATTTGAAGAAGAGAAGTTCAACTAATTGCATCAAAAAATACGAACAAAACATAACACGGAATAACTGTATATATCTTAATCCAGCTTTGTGTAAGAAACATACAATCCATCTTCCACATGAACGTTTGTGAGATCACATATGTGAGCATTTACTTAGTTCAACACGCCGGTCAGATGGAAGATACAAAGATCCATTCTTATGCAGAGATCATAAAGAATTTTAAAAGTTAGCTTGTGAAAAGAAATGCTGAGTGTAACTTAGTATTAAGATGCATGTCTGTATGAGCATTAATAAGAACTGGAAAGATCTGTTACTGCATTCATTGATCTTGATTGCTGCCCTCCCCATGTGCTCCAAACCGTTCCCTTCACCGATAAGGATTTGAGTAGAGTAAGGTACAGGTGAAACAGTGAAAGCTGCAGTAGTGGAAATTTAAATTTGTACAATTGTAGAATTCCTGGCCTCCCTCTGCCTGCAATGGCTAAATGGGCAATGGAAGAGAATGTCTTACTTTGGTTGGTTTTACAAGCACACACCAGTTTCAGCTCATGAGTCTTATCCAGGGATACATTTGTGTTTCTGTGTAGAAGCCTACCCAACCAGCAGCAGGCACAGGTAGTACAAAACCAGCCTTTCAGTTTCTATCTCACAGGGACACTACAAAACACACATTCCTGTCGGCTGTTTTAGTTTAAATGTTTAGTTCAGGGTAAAGGAGGACCACCTTTCAAACAGCTGCGAAGAATTTGAAGAACTGACTCCTGCCCCAAGTTTGACATGTTTTATTACAGTAGCATTTCTAAATCCCTCCCAAAGTGGAAAACAGACTGAATTAAATGATAAAAAAGCAAAGAAGCAGCAACAGAGATTGCTTTCATATGTGTGTTGCAACAAACAGCCAACAAATAAGTATTGTTAGATACTCTGCTGAGAGCCAACATTATACAAACAGCCTAGAATAAACAAAATATACCTGTAATTCCCTACAGGTATTTTTTAAATTCTAAAATGAACATAATACAATTTAGTAGTTCAGAGTCACAAACCCCATTTGATTAAAACCAAAATAATCTCCCATCCAGAATCTACAAAGCTTCTTCATCAAAAGCTGCTATACCCACCAGTGCAAGTCCTAAGTTACATTCTGAAAACAAAACAATAAAAGACTAGTATTTCATACAGAAAGTACATGGAAATCCTCCACTCCTTCCAGACCTTTGTTTCAGTATTAATTACTTCTTTAAATAAAAAAAAAAAATAAATTACAACCAACAAGAAAGAAAGAAAGAAAAAAATTAAATATAGAGCTTTATTATCCCCTACAGGAGACAAGATAAAGTGCTGAGAGAGACAAGTTAAAAAGCCACAGTGGTCAGTTGTGTTCTATGCAATATTAGAATTGCAAATATCTTTCTTAGGAAATATCTCTTACGTTCACAGTACCATGACTGAGATACCCCACCCCACCCCTCCTTACTTACACTATCCCTTTGCCAGATTCAAGAAAATAACCTGCCCTGTATTACTCAGAAATTACACAACACATTTAAATTAAATATGCCAACATAGTTAGGAAACGAGCGAGGGATAAAAGCCAGCCAAAAAAGTCCAATAATGAAGACTCTAGTTCTGGTGACTAAGTGATACAATATCTAAAGCCTTTTCCAGGTTATTGAGATTTTTATTCTTTTACACGGAGAGAGAGAGAGCAAGCAAGAAGGGGGGGGCAGGAGGAAGAAGAATCTGTGGTCTGTAAATGATCGGCACAAAAAATAAATTATGGTCAAGTAACTGAACTTTTCTGATGTGTAAATTGAATCATTCCCACACGCTGCTGTTTTATAATTAAAAGGCCCTTTTCACTGTGGGAAATTTTACTGAATTTTGTATTAAAAGAAGAAACAAACCATCAATCAGGAGGAGGTAGGGGAACTCAAAGAGCTCAAGCCATTAAACTTGAAGAGAGTAGTCGAATTCTGAATGACTTGCTCTAGGAAAACCGTAGCTCTTTTAAGGCAAGATACTGTACAAACATTAATGAGCAGAACACGTATCTGATCGCTGTTCTAAAATCTTTTGTAGTCATACAGAAGAACACACTTTCCATTTGGTGTCACAAGATGCAGAATATGGTTTTAAATGAACCCTTTTTGTGAGGTTCACGAGCTTTAAATTACTTGACTTTGGCTACCATTGAGAAAAATCACTGAGCTAAAACCAAAGGGAAAGGAAAATTACCCAAACCAGGTACTTGTTCAATTCAGTAGAGTTGCTACGAAGGGACTGATCAGGCAGATTAAGGCTTGCTCACAGACAAACAGCTGCCAAACACAAACACTCCTGAGTGGGCACCAAGAGCTGCCACTTCAGAGCCCTAGTTCCTTGTCTGCTTTCAGCTGAGCCGAGGTCACGGCTACCAACAACGTTTGCAAATGATCATTCTAAAGCGGGGCATCATTAAAAAACATCACAATATGGCACACACGGGCAATAGTAGCTTCTTGTGGAAGCTTGAGAGCTCTCACAAGAGACATCATTTTGAGAATTTCATTATTTATTCAATTACACTCTATTCTTGAGAAGTCTCGTAACAGGGTAGAGGATTTATCATCCTGGAACTTCCTTCTTGGACAAAATATTTACATCTGTTAAACTTAGCGCTACATGAATTTATACCATTTTATATCTTGACCTACACTGTTATTGCAACAACAGCAAATTAGACAAGCAGTATAAATTATTGATAGTGGGTAAGTCAGTAGAACATTGTATACTGGGTGCACACTGGCCTACTATAATTTTGTAGCTTGCTCTGTTCTGTCATTTGGACAACCATGTGTCACTTAAAAATGTAATATATGGGTCCTACCACATCTTGAGGCTGTAGGAGGTTTCATCTTACCTTCAGCTTTCTACGTAATTATGCTGGTGGGTCTCTGACGATCCAGGAATCTGCAATGAGAGCAGATCATGAAGAATTTGGTCATTAAACATAGTTTCATTTTTTAAATGTCTACTTATTATTGCAAAATATCACACTAACTTCAAAAATCAAAACATTAGATGATAGTTTCTTTCCTGTAACATTGGTTTCTTCTTTGCATTTCGATATACTATGTGCTCCTAAACTGTGTATCTTTCCTAGAGTCTAAATGAGATGCAGATTATTGTAATAAAATATTTATTATAGCTGCTGCTGGACTGACGTGTTACTACACTGTAAAATGCAGTATTATTTGTTTGAACCATATGGAAGTGTTGATTGTATGTTGAATACTAAATGGAAAAATGGCATCTTGGAGATCCATGTTCATTGCACCTCTTTTGCTGTCGCATTTCACTCCTTCAGGTCACACATGAAAACGCTCTGTCCTTTTTGCTACTGTGGAAAACTGACCATGTGTCCTGAGAATTGAATATACATTTTAAGAGAAAGGTCTTCCTGGCTTCAGCACAGATTATATGAATTTTCAATTGCAACTTAGTAATTTTCTTGATGTATGCACCAGCAAATATATTATAAATCCCCCTGCCAGAGCTTTGCAAAGCCAACACATTCAACAGTAATAAACGTAAAACATACGGAAAAGATAATGGTTATTTTTTAAAGAAAAATAAGCCTAATGGCACATAGAATATATACAAAGAGCTATTTTCAGATGGTATTTTTCATAAGCTTACAGTGTTCAGAAGTTAACTATAAAATGATTTTCTGCTTTAATAATCAGGAATTTGGGAGTATTTCACATGTAGAGACTGAGCATTAATAAATTAAATCAATACGTGGAATAAAGCTCTTGCCAATAACCGCAGCATCTGAAAATCATGTTTCCTTCTTATCTTTCTTACATTCCAATTATGTTCACATTGTACTGTCTGCCAAAAAGGGAAGAAAAAAAAAAGTGTATCTTGAACTGCACAACGAATGTTTTGCTTCCAGAACTCCTCTTCAAACAAGAATCCAGTCTACTTGGTTTTTCCCTGAGCCTTTAATAACGCTGTGATTTTGTAAGTGATAACAACTTCCAATGACTGATCAAGTGTGGAAAAAAGTACACTTCCTACACTTGTGTAAAATTTTTTCTCCAGTGAAAAAATGTTTACATTTTGCTGTGCTTTCAGCGATTTAAAAATGTTACATGAAGGAACATTTAACAAGTGATTTTATTTTACTTATCTAATTCAAACAAAATACGTGAAACGCAAAAGTTCATAATTTTCTGGGACTTTTCCCCAGTTTTCAAAAGGCAGGTGTTGGACTGACTGATCAAAGAAACAGAAGAAGGGGTACCAATATGATTCAAACAATGGCAGTGGACTGGTTTTGACTGGGATACAGTTAGTTTTCTCCATATGGTGCTGTGTTTCAGATTTGTGACCAAACCAGTGTTGGTAAGGTCGGGATGTAGCTCTTGCTGAGCAGAGCTTACACAGCATCAAGGCCTTTTCTGCTCCCCACATCACCCCCGGCAGTGAGTGGACTGGGGGAGCACAAGGAGCTGGAAAAGGACACCTGACTGAAGGGATGTCCCACACCACAGGAGGTTGTGCTCAGTGAGAATAGCTGAGCAAAGAAAAGGAGGATGTTCAGAGTTATGGTGTTTGTCTTCCACGATAACCATTATGCACTATGACACCTCGTTTTCCTGGTGAAACATCTACCTACTGATGAGAAACAGTGAAATAATCCCTTATTTTGCTATGCTTGTGCACACAGTTTTGCTTTACCTATTAAACTGCCTTTATCTCAGCCCATGAGTCTTCTCACTTTTACTCTTTCCCCCTTCACTTGGGGGCAGGGAGTGAGCGACTGCATGGGGTTTGGGGGCCTACTGGTGTTGGTCCACAACAACCAGCAAAGTCACTCCTCATATTGCCTTCCAACTTCTGACAGGCAGAGACTAAGAAACAGGATAAGCATCCTATTTTTAGGTTCCATGGAAACCAGAGTACATACTCTATTAGAGATCATAATATTGATTGGCTCTACAGTTTGAAAAGGTGGGTGGATATTGGTTCTACTTGAACCAGGAATGGTATTTCCTGCAGTATCTGTAAATAAAACAAAAAACAAACAAAGAAAACCTCGAAAAAAATAAATAAAACCTGGAAATTAAGTCAATGTGAACTCTCCCACATGGTACTGAGACACAGCACGTGTCTCCTGAAGTTTATGCCCTGGCTTGTAAATGAAAACCTTTTATATAAATATATATAGATATATGTGCAGACAGATATAAAAACGAATACACAGCTTGACTGTAAAACCAATATAAACATGAAGGATGCTTAAATACTAAAATATAATTCTAGCAATACGGGGGCAAGGTGCTGAAAAACCTAAGGCTCAATATTAAAAATGCTCTACTGCATGGTAAGCAGTTACCAAATCATTGATTCACACCATCGGAGCATCTCAGTACCTATACACAAAATAAACAGGCTTGTGCCTAATTTCCAGACTGAGTGTCTAAGAATTCCTGTTTGTGTCATCGGAGTATCTGCGCCACAGATCAGAACAGAGCCTGCTTCAGAGATTCTGAACCCCAGACAGCAAAGGAGCCTGAAGGCGAACCTGAAATGTTACCGTGTAGAGATCTATGGCAACACTCTTAAATTTCATCCTTATGTTTTCTATATGCATTAATCAGTTTCAGGAATTTAATCTTCCACCTCTGGAGGGTGGGCTACTGAATTCTAAACAATGACTTCACACTTGTCAATAATAGCTATTTATATTCAAGAAGAAGCAGGAATTCTTATAACTCTGTTCTCTCCAGTATTTCCTATTTCTAGATTTAGGTGACCCTGTGCTCAAAATTCTTCCCTTCATGTTCCCATTTCTTAAGTGTCTAAGTGTTCTGATTCACTTAACTCATATTTCTGAATATATTCCTAGCATTGCACACTTGAAAGCCAAGCTCGGTGACACTCAACTGCCAACACATTTAACTTCCTTTGATGCTCTGATCTTCATTTACTGGAGCATGATCAAAGAGTGCTGCCCTCGGAAACTCGGGAAGGAAAACTGAAAATAGCAGCCAGTTAAAAGTCCAGCAAATACCAGTGGAGGTTCATCCCCGACCTGCTCCTTCTGAGCCGCGCAGACATGGAATTCTTCAGTTTCACCAGATTCAGTCTGATTAATCAGTCTGCTGGTTTTAATGGGAAATGTACTGTTCAGCAAAGAGGTTGTGATCAGGAATTTTAAAATTGAAAAATGGGACCGTTAAGCTCTAGCAGTTCAGCTTGTGCACAAAACCGACCTGGGGCAAGAATCCCAGCACTGTGGAAGGCACCGTTGTGTAAGAAAAAGAAATCATTGCTACCAGGATGCATAAACTGCCAATCTGCCACAAGGAAAACTAAAATGTCATCTAATTGTTCCTAACTAGCTTCTGGAAAAAGGCAACAGAAGGTCATATACAATGACCCTAGTCCAGACAACAGGGTGGCAATACAGTTCCTGGCCTCAGCTGTCCAAGAGGCAGCATGTATCCAATAGGTCCTAATCCATACTGGGACAAGACACGTACGGTTAGACAACGGCATCATACCTAGCAATCTACCAGAGACAGTGATTCTTGCTTACCACCCACACAAAGTCAGTGGAATATTTATTACACGTACCGAGTCGGAACCTTTCATCCCATGGAAAAAAAATGCAAAATAGAAGAGATGGCAAAACATCAATGCTATTTTATGTAAAAGTGACTCAAAAAAGCTCATAAAACTTTACTGCTGCCTGTGAGATAAAACACTGAAGTGATCCAGCTCATCCTTTTTCTTTGACTACCAACTTTAAAGGTCTATTAACTTGGAACTTGAGTGATTATATTGCTATGTTAACATCTGTGAGAAACCATACGGTGATTTCAACTGAGGAAGAATACCTTGCACACCAGAAAAAATAGTCTTCATTTTCAGGACATTGAACTGGAACTTCATCTCCTGCCCAGTTACGTGCTGAGATGGTAAAAAAAAGGGCAGTGAGTTTTTCCATGCAAACGTTTTCTCTCCACCTTTGCTGGTAAGGAGTCTTGAGAACCCTAAGTAAAGAGGACTCAGGTGTTAGTAAATGGACAAGGAGCCAGTGTAAGGTGAAGTTGATGTTGATATCTAACAATTTATGGCAGAGAAACTAAGCAGGTGAGTACCTTCTTGCAAAAAGAAGTTATATGGAATGGACTGGATTGAATTGGGTAGGGCCAGGCATTTATTATCATATCACAGAAGTGTCCTGGCTACTCATGTGAATAGTGCTCTTTTGTAAATTGTATTTGAGCCACGTCCCCGGGCACGGCTGGAAACAGTCCCAAGCCAAAGATCACATAGGGCATTTTTATTTACTAGTTTCTTGAGTTGGAACCTTGGCACAATTGATCCAAAGGTCCTGGTAGCAAATGAATTAGAAACAGCCAAGAGCTGCAGTTGTATGGAGAATAAATAACGCCAGGTTCTCAGCACCAGCCTCAGACATTATGAATGAATGGGCCTTAAAGCCTACTGCGGTAAGAAATAGTCTGCTGCCATAACCCCAGCCGTGTGAGGAACCAGAGACCACAGTGTTTTCACTGAGCACAGAACCTCTGATGTAAGCAACTACCTGAAATGGGAAGGCACAGTGAGAACAGATTGCCTGGGTCCAGCTAAGTCCACCTGGGGGCAATTCACGTATAAAAGAAAATAAAATTTAAAGGAAATAGTTATATATAAATATATATGTGTGTGTGTATACATACACAGTCATATATATGTATAAAACTATAATCATAGCTACAGCTTGTATAGAACAAGTGTGCATCGAAAAATACGTGCAAAATACTATAGTTCTATATAACTTGTTATATATGTACATATATTGGTATAAATATATAGTTTTACACACCTTTGTTATATGGAACTATATGTATGAAACTGTTCTGTAAAACTTGATACACTATTGGTTGTGTGACAGAAGCAGCACATCCTATACACACATATTATTTTACAACATTGTCACCACAAAACCCAGTAACATAACCGTACATATGACAACATCAAGCAGAGCTGAGGTTGACAGGTACGAGGGATGGGATGTCGTCCACAGGGACCTGGACAGGCTGGAGAAGCTGGGCCTGTGTGAACCTTATGAAATTCAACCAGCTCAAGTGCAGGGTCCTGCCCCTGCGTTGGGACAATCCCTGGTATCAGCACAGGCTGGGGATGAAGGGACAGAGAGCAGCCCTGCTGAGAAGGACTCGGGGTTGCTGGTGGGTGATAGGATGAGGGTTGACAGCTTTCAACTAAAAGAGGGAAATTCTAGACTAGATACAAAGATGAAATTTTTTATGCTGAGGGTGGTGAGACCCTGGCCCAGGTTGCCCAGAGAAGCTGTGGATGCCCCGTCCTTGGAGAGGTTCAAGACCAGGCTGGATGTGGCTTTGGGCAACCTGGTGTGGTGGGAGGTGTCCCCGCCCAAGGCAGGAGGTTGGGACCTTGGCCTTCAAAGGTCCTGCCCAACCCAACCCACTCTATGATTCTCTAATAAAGATCTGCTTCCTTCTACATGCAGCACGTATTTTTCAATTAACTGCAACAGGAACAGATCGATGTGGTCTCTCCAGAGCCCCAACATGCTGTTAATTCATTTGGTTATTAACAGTGACGCGCAACCGCTGGAGCTACTGACAATAAATTTGAACGACTGTTTGGAAAGACAGCCTTGGAACATACATTAATCTTCAAAAGTCGTTACATAGAAACTGTGTTCTTCTTGAATCACTGTTTTTATTTTGTCAAAGAATGTTTATCACATTTTCTATACCTATAATATCCTTTGCCATAGAAGAGATTCTTAACGCATTATTTTCACGTTCACAGTATTAGTGGTAAAACCTGCTGAGATGCAACCTCACAGCTATAAAGACGCCAGTTACCTGTCACACATGCTTAAAATAATTGGTATCATAGGAAAAGTAACACAGCAAAAAGTAACAGTAAAGAGCAGGTCTCTCTGTGATATAACGCAGAACATATGTTCAAAATATGCGCAATAAGTAGAGCCTCGTGTATCCATTTTCATATCAAAACTGGCATTTCTTAAACTAATTTTAAGTATGAATTTCAGGCTAAACCCACCGGTTCTAGTGGAGCAGTAGTTCAGTTACACCTTCACTCATATCATTACACTTTTAAAACTCCAGAGGACTTCATCCCACACGAAGTCCACTATCAAAAGCAATCAGAAAAACAAACTACCCTTTCGCTATGAGATATCTACTGGATTTTTTTAACAGAGAGAAGTACAATAGCCAAGAAACATGGGGTAAAGGTAAAAGATTTTAAAAGACTGGAATGCTTAATTGCTTAAACTGTTGTTAACAAGAGTATGTTAATTTCTGCTTTTTTGTTCACTTTCCAAAAAAGCTTTGAATGAGCATAAACCAACAGTATGTCTTATCTTTCCAAGTTGGATGGATTCCTTAAACAGAATGTCTTTTTCTGCTGACAGGGAACACAATTAGTTTTGCTGCTGATGGCACTATGAAAAATGCATCATATCCAGCCAGGTTCCACATACATCAGTTTCAATATGTATTTTTGAAATGTCAAAAGAGGTCTCTGTGTGTATGAAGTCAATTCTAGGAACATAAAGACCCCATCTTTACATTTACTTTAGATTAAGTTGTATCATCATGATTATTGTATTCACAGAGCACTTTTCTGCCCCTCCCCTGATTCTGTATGTTCAGATCGTGACGGACATTCACAGGAAGGTGAGAATGGATGATGCACGTGGAATAATATGACAAAGAGCTTTTTGCCATAGATTGCTGTTGAATGCTGAGCAGGATAAATTTTGGCAGTTCTAAGAGGAAACTAACATATCTGAAAGCCAGTTGTCAAAGAACGTTAGTTTTCAGATCCGCACTAAAATCTCAAATTATTGTTAATTAAATGGAGTTTGTATTTTAAAAGAACTGTATCTCTCCGCTGATTAATCAAATAATTACTATTTTAATCAGTTTTGGGATTAAATTCTGGCCTATCCAAAGCATTGTTTCTATCAAGAGCCAACAAGATGCTAAAAATTAATGTTTTGTGACACGAAGGCCTTTGCAACTCTGATCCCAGCCCAATCACGCAACAATTTTAAGGGGTATTTTAAATGCTAACTCCAGCTGCCAACGTGACTGAAGATGATACCTGGATTTCAGCAGTTTCCATGATTAATTCAGACTTTTAAGTGCTATTCTAAAGTGACAAACTCTCCCCTTCCCTTCCAAAGTCCCAGGTTGTCTCATTTCTCCATTGTGTTTTATGTGTGTATTATCTGTGTGATATCTACATATCTATTTCTCTTGTACTGATAAAAGGTAATGAACTGCAAATTTCCTTCAAATCATTGCATTTGTACTGTGCCTTGTATTTTCACCAGCTCTGTAAGTTATGCAGAAATATAATCACTGCTAGGTGATCAGGTTAGTACAAGGTAAGTTGTAATTAGAGCAGAAAATTCTGTGAAAACTGCTGTGTCTTGTATATTTTAGAGGTAACATAAAAGCCTCAAATAAATAACAATGAATTGAAGGGAATGTAATTTATTCTTTTCAAAGATCTCTTGCAATGGATGTCACAAAAGTAATATCCGAGCCTAAGTTAGTTTTGAAATATGCAAAGTCAAATGAGACCTTGTTCCCTAAAACTAAAGATAATCACCCGAGGCTAAACCTGTGTGTGGTTTCAGATGCAATGTTCTTTGCACTTCTTTTTACTTTTGAAGTCTTTTTAGAAAGGTGTAAAACAGTAAGGATGAGAAAAGAGGGACTAAGCCTTTAAAGGTTTTGACGTTTTGCTCTTCAACACCTATAACTGGATTAACTGAAAGAAATCAAGTGAAATATTTAAAAAGCTTTTGCTCATCCACAAACATTTGCTTCGGGCATGTACATATATATTTTTTTTTTTTGATCAAACTCTTTAATAGCACTTGGAGAGGATGTAAATTTTGCCTCCAGCTTATTTTTGAAAGTTTTGAAAAGAGGGTAGCCCCATCCATGGATGTGTTTAAAGCCAGGGGCTTTGAGCAACCTGCTCTGGTGGGAGGTGTCCCTGCCCATGGCAGGGGCGTTGGATGATTTTTAAGTTCCCTTCCAACTCTAACCATCCCATGAAAATCCAAGAAGCGTTTTGGGGAAAACCAGTGCCCTAGACAAATATGGTTACTGATAGACACCGGTGGGATATAATTGCCCTTGTCAACCTTGAACACACAGTGACTAAATATCAGGAAAAAAAAAGTCAATATTACACCAACTGTGCACTTAACTACAGCGGTTCTGTGTTCGCGTGGAGAACACAAAAATCAATTTATTGTGCGAGAGCTACAATCCTTTCAGAATTCAGTCAATCCACTGATTTATTAATGCTATTGATTACACTGAACTAAACATTTAATATGAAGACTTGCCACGTCAAAACGTAACTCCCAGTTTCTAGTTTAAAGATTTCATTTTCCTCTTTGGGATGCGAATTATCCTGGAGACAAACTCTAAAAACGGGAATTCTGTGAGGAGATCTACACCAGCCATGTCTCTCTAGGTCTGCAGAAAAGTGCTTGGCACTGCCTTTTGCTTCCATACTTAAATATTTATACACAGAAACCCCTTCTCTAAGATCTGAGATGAGATGGGCACGAAATATAATTGCAATTAGAGATATGCTGAGCTTCCAGAAAAAAATGTGTCTGGAGACTAAGTCATGAAGAATACCTGCTGATTCCTGGGTAGCACAGGTACTTAACTCACCTGCATGCTGTGCGTCTAGTTACTGTTTGTATTTCACAGGAGAGATCCATTACCCATATCAATAGCGGGCAACCAATTATAGCCAGAACCTATTGCCTCAACTATCATCCTATATTAGGTTGCAAGTGGCAAATCACAAAGATGATCTACGATAATTGAGCAAACCGACAGCACGTGTGTGATTCATCAGAAGAGAACAACATCGCACGCAAAAATCAACACTAAGTGCCACGTTAGGTAGACCAGAATCTTCACCTTCCTCCTGTGGTTTGCAGTGGCAGGAACACCAAAGACCAGCTTTCATTATTTACTCCAAACTACAAACGCTTCTGCTTTTGAATTACGATTTTTACCGGCGGAATTTCTATTCCCTTAATGGTAAATATATATCTTTCTTTTTACCCCGGAGATCTACACGTTATTATGAGTAAAATAACAAGAAAAGAAGACCAAAGTATAGTGTTTGTCTCAGTGGAAAACTTACGTCCATTCTGAAAAAGTTTGCTCATAGACTAAATCTAATTTATATCTTTTTATTGGTCTGAACTTGTTTAAGAAATTTATATATTTCCTTTAAAAGAAAGCAAAATCTGATTAACTTATTTTTCAATATAGAATCAACTAATACAGGCAAGAATCAATGAGTTCAGTTGGAACGTGGGAAAGCATTAATGATGTTTTGAAGGAGTTTTAGATAAGGTCTCTTATTGTTATGTCCACATTACAGAGTTCAAAACCTAATAGAGGCACTAAGGTAACTGGAACGTATATTGCAAAGAAAACAATTACAGTCAGTGAGGCAGACTCTGTACTAAACCAAGGTGAACTCTTTCACTGAACTTCTTTACAGTGGATACAGTGAGGTCCCATCAACAGATCTTCTATACCTTATATTTCTCTTCCTACAAATAAGATGCAGATTCTTGTAACTAAAGGGAGATATCTTGTAGATAATCTTGTAGATTTTTCTGATCTCTGTTTATTAGTCTCATTAAAAATAAAGTGGAAGATTACAAGACAAAGCTTGATTTTTATGTGACTCTTCTAGGAGCTTTTCAGTTTGTGATATCTTCAAAGACAACAGAACTGTTGTGCTGTGGCATAGATGATATGGCATTTGATTACATTTTTCATAGTGAAAGACAGGAGAGCTTGATATATTACCATTTTAAGTCTCCATTGATACTTGTGAAACTATTTCTAATAATCTGAATTAGTTGGTTAGATACCATATATATAAATACATGAGGGACTACTTAAGATACTCTGAAAATGTCACAAATCCACAAAATTTAAAACCAATAAAAACCATGTGTCCTCCACAGCACTTACAGTCTGAAAACTGAGATCTAAGAAGCAGGTGACTCCAGCATATGAAGCAAATAGGAATCGAACACTAGAAACGAAGACAATTTAGTTTTAATACTCTCTAGTGTTTGTTTTGTCTGCAAGTTTTCATTCAGCTACATAGTGATCTGGAAAAACTATGTGTAAATATCTAGGCTCCAAGTCTATTTGTCCTTCCTTATCATGGTGATTTATGAAGATATTCTCTTTCTCTTCCTCTTGTAGAGAGCAAGCAAATAAAGATCACTTATTCCATAGCAATCATGCATCACTGCAGTGTTAGGGTTGCAATTTTACACCATTGTAATTTGCTGTGTCTCATCTCAATATCGCTAATTAAGGGTACTTTAAAAGGTGCATAACTACTGTACTGTGACCTCTTGTATTAAAAAAAATTTGAGGATTTCTCCAGGAATGCATAATTCCACAGTCATCTCTGATGAGCTTCTTCATCAGGAAGAGCTGTTAGTTTGAAATAACAGCTGTGAGTGGTACACAGAAGCAGAATGAGTGAAACCTGATGCCGAAAAATAGAACACAGTGTGCATGGGAATAAATACCCCTTTCTATACATTCAAAAGGGTGAATTCTAAATTCTGCTTAGAAAGAAAACCTGGGAGTCATAAAAACACCACCTTCCAACCTCAGTCAAAAAGAGCAGGCCTAGAACATTAGAAACTATTAGGAAAAAAAGGCACAGCAGGAAACTTATTTTTCTTGCTATAAATCCATGCACTGTATATTCATGTTCTAATCACTGCATCTCAAGAAAATGCCTCAGACCTAGGAAACAGGCAGAAAAGGCAGGGAGAATATGGAGCAGTTTTGAAGTCATTCCATATTGGAAGACAGTGGAATGGAGCAGAGTGTTTCAGCTTGGAAAGGAGATAATCAAAGAAGGATAAGGTAGAGACCTATATAACAATATAGAGGGAAATCTTATTACTATGACATTAGAATAGAGATCTTTCAATTCAACTGCTGTAAGAAAAAAGTTCTAACAAACAAAGGTTTCCTTAACAAAAAAACCCAATATAATTAAAGTGTGCAAGTCACCATCACAAGACAATGCAGCTCCAAGGGATGAATAATTCAAAAAGCCTAGTGGATTCATTGATACCTTTAAAACACAACAACCCAAAACTGACCTCTGACATAACAAGACTTCAAGCCACTGACTGCTGAGTGGTGGAAGGTTATACGTAAAATAGAATTGTCCAGAAATCCTTCTTTTTCTTGTCCATTTTCTTTAGATGTCTCCTACTTGTTCAACTCCGTAAGTTTTTATCTTACGCATCAGAAATAAACCATGCCAGACTAACCTGGGTCCTCTCTTTGATAAAACATCTGTTTTATTTCTGAATGTAGGAAATTCAGTAGCTCTTATCCATCACTATTAGTAAACCGATGGAATGCTCCATTAACCGAGCTCCAGATAATAGCGGTTAGATGGGTAAGAAATGTCTGAAGGGGAGATACCTGCTGGAAGCGGTGAAAGCCAGGCACAGAAGAGTTTCTCAGAGCTTGATTTTTCAGTTATGTGATGTAATATTTTCATTAGTGGTCTTGGCAGGAAAAAATACTAAGAGCATGCAGAGGAAATTTATTGATAACACAATGTAAGTGGAGGTGCTCCAATACAGAAGAAGCCTGTTATATCATACAGGAAACAATGGATGACCTTGAGGAGTGGTGTAGTAGAAATGGTATGAAATTTAACAATAGGTAATCCAAGATTATTTATAAAAAGTATTTCTGTTAGGAACCAGAAGCTAAATATGTGGAAACACTGAAAAGAATCTGTTGTGTTAGTCGATTTCAAGATGACCGTACACCCTGACGCAACACTGGAAAAGCTAATAAAGCAGTAAGGACTAATAAATTACCAATCTTTGAGACTTAAGCTTTAAGTCACCTGTTTCATACTTAAATAAAGCGCAAAATTACCATCTCTGATGTAATTAATGTCTCAGTACCTCTTTGCTCATATAATCAGCATTCTCATTCGAGAAATACACGTTAAGTTCTACCAGACTTCAGTCATCACTATAGGAAAAATTTGTGCGTGGTCAAAGAGAAATATTTAACTCATTTTCAAGTATACAGCTATTGTATTCTCACTGGTGTTTTTTTCCAGAGTTAGACTGATCTTTCTAAAACCTCTCTTGATTAATACCAAGTACCATAAACCACAGAAAATAAGATCTTGATATCTTTCCATCACCCAAAGAAAATAACATGCAACACTAAAAAGCTGAAAGCAAGGAAGATCTTATCCGTGCGCTAAAAAAGAACTGATTTTTTAGAGATAGAATGTTAAATAGAAAATAATTTACCATCTGGAATACTTATGGCTCCTTATGCTATTTCCCTTGGAATATTTTCCATAAGGAAATCCCCAGACATATTTTCTGATGCTAATTTACTTTCCAATGTCATTGCTTTCAATTGTCAATTCCATTATGGCAAGTGATGCTATTAGATAAATACTAGAAGCAGAAGAAGTCTAAATGAATTACAAATCACCCCACTGAGAAGCAGGCAATATAAAATTGGTATGCAATTACATATATACACCAATTATAGACAAAACTTCTTGTGAGAACTTCTATGAGGGACTACTACTACTATGATGGATTCAGAAAGACAGTATTGCAAAATCAGATACCAAACTCAACACATCAAAAGTCTGAACTTAACAACACCTAAATGTACTGGTGGAAGCTCAGCTCCTTCCTCTGACAGTCTTGTGTCTGGGTTTAGCACAAAGAAAGAACAAGCTGTAAGTTTCTAGGTCTCAGGCCTGTCATGCACTAAATTTTCAAGGAATTTTGTTACAAATAACATTGACTGGTCCTACAAGACAGCTCTCCTTTAAAAGACACCTTAAAAGTAAAGATTTAATAACGTTCCAAACATTTGTCCCAAAATTTCAAACACCTACTATGTTTCTTTGGCTTGCTGTCATTTAAATTAAGAATAGAAAAGTTCAGGCCTTTATCTTCCTTTCTGCAGGAAAGATCTGCACATTCGTTCACAACACCCTGGCACCATTTCAGATGTAAACTGAATTTTTCAGGAAGACCCATGTTACTCTTATGCTTAAGGGCTGGGTGGTTTTTTTTTTCTACTCTTTGGGTTTTTTTTTCTTCTCATCCCCTGTCACCAAGGAATAGTCATATTGAAGAATATCCTATCACTAGATTTTTCAAAAGTTTAATTATAGAGGCTCATATTAGAATTTTATAGTGCAATGAAAACATATTTACACACTCACATGCAGAGAAACACACGTACACACACACACTACATAGGATCATTTTATCCTGACTTACTCTAATTTTGCTTGTAGGCTCATTTCACCTTCAATTTAATAACATTTCACCTTCAATTAAATTAGAAGAAAGGAAATTTTTTCTCCAAGAAAAGGGCAAATTTGCTTAGAAAAGTTCAAGCTGGGCTAGCAGAGCAGAGAAACCTCCTGAAAAATCACCTGTGGGATAGGTTTGTAATTGAGTAGTTTGGAAAGCTATAGCTAGTCCACTTCTTTCCTCTAGCAGAAGATTAGACACGATGAAAGAAAATATTCTGGATATATTATCACAGAATCATAGAGCTGTCCAGGTTAGAAGGGACCTTTAAGATCATTTAATCTAACCATCAACCTAGCTCTGACAAAACCCAACAACCCATCACTAAACCATGTCATTGAACTCTAGACAACCTGTCTTTTAAATACCTCCAGGGATGGTGCCTCAACCACTTCCCTGGACAGCCCATTCCAATGCTTGATAAACCTTTAAATATAAAAATTCTTCCTGATACCCAATCTGAACCTCCCCTGGCACAATTTGAGGCCGTTTCCTCTTACCCCATGGCCTGTTCCCTGGGAGAAGAGACTGACCTCTCATGGATACACCCTCCTTTCAGGGAGTTGTAGAGAGCCAGAAGGTCTCCCCTCAGCCTCCTCCAGGCTGAACACCCCCAGCTCCTCATAAGAATTACTCTCCAACCCCCTTACCAGTTCTGTTGCCCTTCTCTGCACATGCTCCAACCCCTCAATGTCTTTCTTGTGGTAAGGACACAGCACTCGAGATGAGGCCTCATCTCTGCCGAGTAGAGGGGGACGATCGCCTCATGAGTTCTACTCCCCACACTGTTCCTGATCCAGGCCAGGATGCTGTTGGCTTTCTTGGGCACCTGAGCACACTTCTGGCTCACATTCAGCTGACAGTCAACCAACTTTTCTGCCAGGTGACTCTCCAGCTACTCTTCCCCAAGCCTCTGGTGCTGCACGGGGTTGTTGTGCCCCAAGTGCAGGATGCAGCCCTTGGCCTTGTTGAACCATGGCCCGTCCATCCAGCCTGTCCAGAGCCCTCCACAAATCCTTTCTACCCTCAAGCAGGTTGACATTCCCACCCAGCTTGGTGTCATCTGCAAACTTACTGAGGGTGCGCTTGATCCCCTCCTCCAGATCATCGATAAAGATGTTTAAGAAAACCGGCCACAACACCGAGGCCTGAGGGACACTGCCTGTGACTGGCCGCCATCTGGATGGAGCTCCCTTCCCCACCATTCTCTAGGCCTGACCTCCAGCCAGTTTTTAACCCAGCCGAGAGTCCTCCCATCCATGTCATGAGCAGCCAGTTTCTCCAGGAGGATACTGTGAGAGACTGTATCAAAGGCCTCATTAAAGTTCAAGTAAACATTATTAGGAATAATTAAGTGAATGTGATGTGATATGAAGTCACCAAGACGCTGCTACAGCAACGATAACAAAAGCTGTGGTAAGTCTTTCACATTTGCTTCACGCAAATACTTCAGCTACCGAGAATCCTCTCTAATCACTTTGAACACAATTTCATTCCATGAGTGTAAAATAGTTTCATGGTTTACATATAACTCGTTATCTGTTTATTTATATACTTTTAATCTGTGGGTTTTTTGGTTTGTTTTAAAGTTCTCTAGCAGCTATGCATCAGAATGTCAGTTTCTGGCATTCTTCAAATTCATGGAAACGCTTAAGAAGGGGAGTTCAACTTAACAGTCTACAAACATGAAGTTTCTTATTCTTAAATGAACCAGCTGATTCAGGGGCTGATTCTGCAATAATTAAGCTAATATTTATTCATCGTTCTATTCTGTGCTCTTCTGAGGGATTTCTATCAAAAAAGAAGTTTATATTTCTACAGAATCCTAGAGGCTTTAAAAAACTCTCTGTATCTGTGTGGCTTTTAAATACAGGCATGGCTATTTCTGAGTTACTAAACAGTATAAACTCTCAAATTTGTATGTCATTCTATTCTGAACATTCTGTATCTTTATGGGTTATTGACTTCTAGACTGTGTGGTGATGCCAGTTTAAAATTGAACTATCCATCCAGTAACATAAATTAGACATCAATTTGCCTTTTATCTATTGCAAAACCTGCATACTGAACCTCAAACTTACGTGGAAAGGAGCAAATCAGTCTAATCTGGTAAAACCGTGCCAACGGTTGGGTATCTCATATTCTGTATAAGGAAAACTTACAGAATGTGGACATTAAGACAACTTAAAAAAAACAAACAAAAGACCTATAGAAATGCTGTCAAAACATTGCACATACCTTTGCAAACTTTATCTGATCAATAGAGGGTATTTCAGAAGACAATGCAGGGAGGAAGGTATTCTCTTAAACTTCCCACACCTAGACTTCAAGTAGCTCAGTGATGAAAGATCAACAACTCAATTACCCAGTCAACAGAGTGATTTATATGTCTCCAAAGGCAATTCCAAAGACTTAGATTAGGACTTCACCCCTCGCTATCAATTACACAAGACATAAGGAGGGGAAAGTACTTTAGGTATTGCAGTTAGAAGGCTGAGCCTAGATCTTAAAGTCAGACACCAACCTGTTGATTGCATCATTATATCTTGTTTTTAACACAGATTGAAAACTCTGGCATTTTTTTCAAGGATAGTCCACTGCATGGGTGCTAGAGAGTTCTAGGAATTACTTCATTAATTTCTTATGTCCGGAGCAAGTTTAATTTTTACAGCACAGCCAAAAATGTCATTCTTTCTTATTTAATTACAAATTAATTAACCAAAGCACAGCTGCTTTACGTTTCTGAAAATTACTAAAGATCCTGTCAATCAGTAAGTTTGTAACTGACAACTGGACAGAAGAGAGAGGAAATCCAGGTGCAGGATTTCAGGCAGTAATTTCTTAAATGATCCTTAAGGAGTAAAGTTTCATATAGTCAGGAAAAAAAAAAGCACTAGACCCCCAGGCCCCACCCAATAAAGCCTTATCAACATGCCTATTAAGACAATGAGGAAAAAACTAATTAAAGTAAATTAGCTTAATGTGCACAGGCTGGATAAAGACGGATCACTTTTAAAAATCCAGGAAGATAATGGCACCCACTTGGGATATGTTTTTGGCATTTTTCATATAAATTGGACAGTTTTAGAGGATAAATATGGTACAGAAGTCCTTACAGGCAATTATGTCTTTACAGTGCTGGTGGCTGACATCATAAAAGTATAATTTTAATTGCTATTAATTGTGTTAAGTCTGCTTTTATTGAATACTTAATGCCATCTCTGACAGTTGTAGTAATTTATGTACTTTAATGAAGCTT
This sequence comes from Thinocorus orbignyianus, assembly GCA_013400375.1. Taxonomy (NCBI): domain Eukaryota; kingdom Metazoa; phylum Chordata; class Aves; order Ciconiiformes; family Thinocoridae; genus Thinocorus; species Thinocorus orbignyianus. The sequence continues at coordinate 820,297 of VXBW01001857.1, forward strand.
CTTGGTAGAAGTTTGGACTTAAAGGGTCATTTACACTTTGTTAAAAAAATAAGGCGTTGTATTAGCTAAGAAGTACAGGTTATAAAGACACTGAGTTTTGCCTTCTCAAAATTTGTTCATTAGCCACGTGTGGATGACTATAAAACCAATTTCTGTCTCATGGTTTAAATGTATCAGAATTTACTAAATATTTGTAAAAGCAACAGCCGCTGCCCGATTGTGCAATATGAAACAACCTCTGCGATTAATAAGAACATGGAATTTAGAGAAGCTGACGAATAGCTAAATGACACCAGTTCACATCAATATTATGTCACTTGGGAATACAGAATGGGTAAAATATACCCACTTTGGCATTCAACTAGAAAACCACTCGCAACTCTAACTGAATAGAGCTGTCTGCTGGAAGAACTTGGACCAAAGATTTAAGAACAGACAAAACAGCAGAAGAAATGCAAAATAATAAAGATAAACCAAAGAGATATTTAACAACATCATTTTACATAACGCAGAGAAAAAGATTTATCAGCTTTACGTTTCTGTACTAAAATTCATGCTGTTCTACTGCCAACGGTTGTAGGTCTTTGCTGCTGGTGTGATTTGCATTATTAAATTATGAGAAATTAATTTATCTCAATCAGCGCTAGTTTCAATATTTGTGAATTAGTAATCCTCCCAGTCACACTAATGGGACAAATACATCTATTATTGCTTTTCTGTCTGTTTTCACACCTATTTATATTAGTAGCAGCACTATATGCAAAATAAATTATTGAATGGGGTAGAATACAAAATAAATTATTGAATGGGAACCCTTGGAAGTTCTAGACCATTGTCAGAACCGTGCAAGGTATAGTTAACAGAAATAAAAAAAATAAAAAAAAAAAAAAATAGGCAAAATATACCATTTCTGTTGGGCTCAGTTCTCAGAGGATATTACAATTAAGGTGATGACGCCAAATGAATTTTGTACTGGAAGGTTTTAAGTAACTGTGGTCTGAAATTTCTGTATGTTAGTTCCAAGAACATAGCAAAGTCAAATACAGCTGCTGGTTATCCACCACCATGTTCACTTTCCTATCTCTGAATCACGTGAACCAAGTTAGACATCTTCCAAACAGATTTTGCCACCCTGAAAGGGAAGTTACCGTCTTTGTAATTTGGTCCTCGCTGCAAAATTAGGTAGAATTCTCACAGTTAAGTTTTAGACAGCTAAGGAGTGGACATCTGTTGTTATTGTTAAAAAAACAAAACCGGCAAACCCCAATAAACCAGAAAACTTCAGTACATTTGAAACCCAAAACTGTCTAAATGTTGTGATGTTTTAATCTGAAAATCAAGTAAAATTAAAATTATTTTAAAATAAAAAATAATTTAAAGCTTATTGCAATATTAGTAACAAATAACTTGAAAATAATAATAATTTGTAGATATTCCATATATTCTACATTTTTTAAGCTCTATGGTTGACTGCTTTATAGATATATCTCAATATACAATACGTTCTCAACAGCTGTACTGTCTCTAGCACAGAGTGGGCTCTAAGATTTGCATGAAACCAGAATGCTTGATGATGTGAAAAACCTGGTTCTAGGAATACTCCAGTTTCAGGTGTGTCACGGTTTGGGACTCTAAAAGAAAACAGGTATTACTGGTTTTCAGTAAGATTTTTTTATTTCTTTACATATGAGTTATTTAATTTTTCAACAGTTATATCTGCTTTCAAAGTGGTACTTTCCCAATTTATCCAGGAGACCACTCAGTTTTGCTTTTTTGTCCATTTCCAAATACATTTCTACCTGAAGACATCCTATAGACTTCCTATTTCTGAGCTGCTTTATTAGTATTAGTCACGATAGTTGTCAACATCTCAACAAAATGAACATTAACAGAGGACAAGACTGTGTTATGGCAACACATAAGGAACAGGCATTTAATAACAGCTTTCAATTTGCTTCAAATGTTTTTACGTTATTTGAGCAGAAGTTTTATTTGAACAGATTTCTCCAAACAACATAAATCAAATTTGCCAGAAAAGGAGCAAACTGCTTATTATCAAGCCTCCTCTCCTTTCCTTATTTCTCTATCTTACTTTTTTATAATAACTAAAGAAAAATAAGCCTTTTCTTCTAACAGAATGCAGTTTTTAGCCACCCAAGGAACAACACAACATGACAATGAGTGAAATAACATAACGAGGAACAAATATGAAGGATCATTGTTGAATTGAAGATGCGCCTTCCAGTATAACAAAATGAAATTTATCTGAAAGGCCAAAGAATAAGAGATTCTTTTCCTCTTTTTATGGTTTCTTAAATTTCAGGCATATGAGGTAGCATATATACACTTTGCTTCACATCTTCCAAAGTTTTGCAGCACAAGGAGAAAACAGATAGAAAACTGACATAGTATATGTAATAAATACCTTTAAATCTGTAATTTTTAAGTATTCTGAATAATTTTTCTCAGCGCATGCAGAGTTACCTCTGCATAATTTGAAGAAGTCAGAAAAAAACATGTGATATTTTTGTAAAAGTGAATTGACTTCAAGGTGTTTGGATAATGAGAAAGCATACACTCAAATTAAAGGTTGATAATATCACCACACTGGTTTCTATTTGAAGTGTTTGGTCTCACAGTTCTCTTTAGCACTAGAAAGAGAACTTAACTGCATGTCAGTTTTTCCTTAAAACATAGATTCGCAAAATACGGAGATAATATGCAGTGTAGTTGAAGCATGTGGTTGCAACATATGTATTCACCTTGTAACATATGCATCTGGAAGATGATGAACGTTTCTGGATGTGAGATGATGCTGTAGACCACAGTAAAACTATAGAAAGCTGAACAAGACAAAATACAGTACTGGACAACATGAGGAAGGAGATAAAAACTGGAGAAATACTGTGTTGTTCAAATATGTATAAAGTCAGACAATGGGAAGGTCAGATTAAAATTACTAGAACAGGGTAACTGCAACAAACATATATTCAGTTATTTTTATGAGCTAAATTCCCCCTCCAACACTACAAGGAACTGCAAATGAGACGGGCGACAAGAATCAGAACTGAAAAATTCAAATCCTGGATTTTATTTAGTTACTACTTATGTTTATTATGAAGACCTAGCGACAAATTTGCACAGTGTTGCATGTGGCAATGCATTCATAAGGAGCACTTGTTTTACTTTCTTCTCTAACTCCAAAAACATTTCCCTCCCTATGTCACTTTTCTACTCCATTTTCAGGCCCTAATCCCTTTCTATTTTTGTTTCTCAGACTCTCTTTGCTTGCATTTCAGTAGCATAACTACTAGTTTATTTTTCATTTAATAGCTGTACACCTATTTACTATTTATCAAGTATTTTTATGAATCATCCTTTTCATCCCTTTTTCTAGCAAGCAGCCATTCAGATAAGAGTCTATTAGGCAATTTTTAAGTAAATGTTTATCTGAGTAAATATTTTACATGGTAAATTGCAGAAAATACAGTATTTTTCTGGAAATTACTGGAGCTAAAGTCTCTGTTGATTCTATTATGTATACAGTTTTTGTTGTCTGCAGTGTTTTCATGCTTGGCACTGATGATAGAATTAAAAATTATTTATATTTTTTTATGGTAACAGAATGGATGAAACTAAGAGCTAAAAAGAAAAAAAGAAAAAAGAAAAGTATACATAGCCAACAGCCTTGCAAATAATTTTTAGGAAAAGATATTTAGAAAAAGCTATTCCTGCACTGTAACATTTCTTCTATTTAACTTCTCCCTGGGAATATTCCATCTTTATTACAAAGGACTGGAGGGATGATAGTTCCAAATTTCTGACCTCCTAGTTCAATTAACCTCTCAATTATATTGCTGTAATTAAGAATAACTTCACTGAACCAAATGGAGTTATATTACAATAGGTGTAAATGAAAGCAGAATCAAATCCTGTATTTGTAACCTCCACAGTACAAGCCAATAAATTCATGTCAAGGCTGCAAATATCACTGCTGGAAATCACAGAAGCTGAACAACCTTCCTCAGTTATGAGGGTTTGTTTATTTGATGGTGTTTATTTGTTTATTGGGGAAAATGTTTGTACATGGATGACCAGGTATGCTTCAGGTGGAAGAGAAGGAAAAGGGTGAGGAGGAGGGAGAGCATGAGAGCAAGAGAGAAAAAAACATTCTCGAAGGGAGCTGATGGAATGGGAATGGCACAAGGGAACTGGTGGAAGATCAAAACAGAGTTCAGAAATGAGAGAAAGGATTACAGGGAGCCCAAGACACTGTGAGGATTGCAGAACTGTGAAGGGGGTGAGAGTGAGGAGTGGCCAGAGGAAGTATTTGACGGGCAGTCAAAATACCCCAGTGATAAAACCATAAAACGTGACAGAAAATGAACTAAATACTAAAAATATGGAGCAGTTGACCTTAAAGTTCTGTCTGAAACACTTTAATAGGGCAAGAAAGAGGAGTTAAGGAATGATACGAGTCTGTATCTGGGGTGCCTTAAAGCAGTGGGGGACTATTCCATTCTTAACATGCTTCATTGAGTTTTTGATTTCCAGGATATACAGGGTAACGTAGTGAAATGCAGAGAAAAGTTCCTTATACAGAGATACTCACTGCAATACAGCTATGTCTTTATTTGCCTGAAAGAGGAGAAACTAGAGCAGATTTTCAGGAAGGTATCTTGATCCCTGTGAATGTTGATCAACAGACAAAAAAGAGGTATGCTGATAACAAACCACAAAGCCACACACAAGTCAAACTTTTAGTATAATTGCTGCTTTCATACCTGTCTCTACTCCTTTTGTTTAGTTAATTAAGTGGCAAGAAAAGTTTGACTCTTAGTTGAACTAGAGATTATTACATTAAAGAAGTACTTGTGCTATCTTGCAGACTCCTTAAAGCTGCATGGTGCAAAATTCAGCCCCGCTTTCTTCCCTGTGCTCTCCAGCTCCCTGTGGTAAATCTCTTAGGACCTAGACCCATGGTGTCCCCCCAAAATTACCTGCATTTGTCAGAGATGCTGCAGCTTCTGCCTATTGTGCAGTGAAAGAGATTGACGTGGAGCAGAGCTCCTGGTAGCTCTGGGGCAGGGTAGATTTAGATGACATATTAGAAAGAAATTCTTTGCTGTGAGGGTGGTGAGACCCTGGCCCAGGTTGCCCAGAGAAGCTGTGGCTGCCCCACCCCTGGAGGTGTCCAAGGCCAGGCTGGATGGGGCTTGGAGCAACCTGGTCTGGTGGGAGGTGTCCCTGCCCAGGGCAGGGGGATGGAACTGGATGGACTTCAAGGTCCCTTCCAACGCAAACTGTTCTGTGATCCTATGATTCTATACTGCTGAGAAAATTCTGAAGATGTACCAATCAGCAGTCTTTCAGTAAGTAAGCTCAAATCTTGACAGCTCTCAAAAAGCCTGATTTTCCTTATTGAGCCTATTATTAGCTACAGAATCATTATGTTACTCAGTCTCCACATGAAAAAAATAAGCAAAGAAACCCATATTTTATGTAAACCAATAAACATAAAATTGTAAGAAACATTATATTTCCCTTTTCTTGTTTTTAAACTCTCTAGGAAGCAGAAAAGCACATCATCTTTGCTCATTGTCCATTCCTGAAAACTCTGTCAAAGAATAGAGCCGAACCTTCAGAAATATTAAAATTAACATCCATAATAATAGTTATAAAGAACAAGATGACATGTATCTTCCGTGAAGCGTAAAATTTTAGTACCTTATTTAAATGCCTGTTTATTGCTTTACAGATGCCAGTTCTTGATTTTTCAATATTCCAAGCATTTCCATGTTTACAATTTTTTTATTTGCAAAGTTTTTCTCCCATAATCTTTTTACTTTCAAGATTCCCAAGAGTTGCCACATTTGTTGACTCCCAAGACTCCCACTAGTTGCCACATTTACATGGCAAATTGTGGCTAACACGGGAATTAGTAAGAGGAGAAGAAGCAGCAGTGTTCACATTGCTGGGGCTGGCACCTAGAAGAGAGATAGTCCACACGGTAGAAATGTTCCTTCCAAAGTGCCTAAAACTCCAGGAAAGCTTTGGAGCTACCATCAAAAGAGAAATTCATCCCAGGCTGTGTGCCAGAATCAGGACTATGACACTATTTAAGCCCTACTAAAACCTTCAAAGCCTTAAGTAGTGCTTAAAACCTTGTGGTATTTGGCAGAGACTTTTACCAGTGTCAGTGGAACCAAATTATTTCTTCTAAAGCTAGGAAATGTCACCAGTGAAGAACTTCCTAAACTACTTAATTATATTTCGTTGCCTGAGATCTGCAAAGCGTGAAGAACTCATGTCCATGTTCTCAGGACATTAGAAGTATAGCTTGGAACTTCATTTTCTTTCAAACATTCTTTAAATTTTTTCTTTAAATTGAAAGATTTTAAAATGGTTTCATTTAATCAAAACTACTTGTTTCAGGATGCCTAAACAACTAGGTTTTTTTGTTTGTTTGTTTGTTGTTTTTTTTGATAATCAAAGATCTTTCACTCTTTTCATTTCAGTGTCATGAATACATAGTACAGTGTTGGTGTATTTGTTCCATTTCTGAACTGTTAACAGACAATGAAAGAGTATTTGGAATTTCACCTATTCTCCATCCAATTGTGGATCAATCCACAAGTAAAACCTTAGTTGTGTGTATGTGTGTCCATACGATAGTGAGAACAGTTGGCAAAAAATGGGATAGAAAAATCTATATTTCCACCTTGAAGTGATAAATTGTCTACTGTACATGCTAGGTCAGCCATTCATACTATAATTATCACTGGAAAATCTGGTGGAAGTCAAGTAGCATGTTCTGCTAACAAATAACCATAGAGGACAGCTGTGTCCTGCCGCCAGAATTTTTTTTTAATAACTTACATGTTGAGTGTTTCAGTTTTCCAATTTGTAAAACAGGAGTAGTAGTACCAATGCCTCAATAAAGGGTTGCCACATACAGGTGAAAAGCAACCTGTATGCTGAATATTTATTGGCTTCTGGTCAGTAAGGGATACATGGTCTTCATAACTTCCACGGACCATAAAATCAAAAATCCATTCAGGATACTGTTAGAAGAACAGGGCTAATACCAATAAATGTCAATTAGGGGGCAGTCAGTTGGGTGGTTTGGACAAAAATCTGTCAATGCTGTCCCAAAGACTGAGAGAGGAACCACGCTGGAATTGTTAAGGCGACTCCTCGGAAACTGTGTGAAAGAGAAAGGATATTTGGCCCCAATTTAAATATGATCTGGCAGTTAAGAACTTAAATCCTATTGTTTTCCAGGAGTTTTCCTATCATACTATGGTCTTACCTCTTCCTGCTTCACTTATCATTTCACTTTTATGATATATTTTTTTCTTCTATCGGTTAAAAACACTGCGTATTCTAAAAAACACAATGTGAAGGAATTTGTATTTCTCTTTTTCCTCACACTTCTTTATTCTGTGTTATAAATGTGCCTATTCTTTGGATTTATTGTGTGCTCATAAATCAATACTTTCATGCAGTAATAAAAATAACTTATTGTAATGGTAACAGCTCCAAAGGACTCCTGACTATGAGTGGCATTTTATTTAATTCAGATCTATGTTCCATTCCCCACCTAATGGCACACTATGGGTTATAAAGTGATTAAAACTGTTGTCAAACTGGCCTCCTGGAAAGAGGGAGCCAAACTTCTTTTTCTGCAGCAGGATCTATATTTGACTTCTACAGTTGGAAAGAAAAGAAAAGGTGGTGTAGGAAAAATAAGCCAGGAAATTATGGGAAAAATGGCTATTTTTTTTTTCTCCAGTGCCTCCAGTGAGCATATTTAAGGAAACCACAAAAACAAAGCAGTAATCACTATTGCTGGTTTTTGAAGGTTAATGGAAATACGGACAAAGAGATTTGCCTACACCTCACAGGAAAACATTAGAAGAGGCAGGAGTATAACAGATCTTTTGAGTCGAGTCTCCAGTGTCTTTATTACTGTATTTCTATCTTTAGTTCTTTAAGGGTCACTGGATATCTTTCCTATTTTTTAAAATTTATGTTTACTCTTTTCAATATCGCTGAAACTTCTCTTTATGATATTCCTGAGAGACACGCAGGCAATATATGGAACTGCTACTTTTCTGAATTTCAGCACTTGCACTCCACAAACGTATCATTTCCCCTATAATGAAGGGAAATGAATAGGGGCAATGTAATTAATTTACTAAATGACGACTCCAAATAGAAGGTGTAGCTGATTGCTCTTTTGTCTTAGCTTCTGCCAAAGATAAGGAAACCCTAAATAATGATAGTTTGGAATCACCTTTCCAGTTGATTTTCAAGTTTTTCCACGCTTGTTGATTCTTGGTAGTGTATCAGAAATTTCTAAAATTCCAGAGATATTTTTCAGAGAAAAGGTAATCTGTGTGAGTTGTAAGAGGGAAATGCAATCAGCCTACTGTCAGTTAGGGCTTTCTGTTTTTTTTCGGTTCTAAGAGAAGGAGATCTACTATCTGTGGTCAATTAGAGGGAAAAAAAACCAAAACATTTCAGAGAGAAGCAATACACATGGGTCCTACAGCACAGCCAACAGTACATCCTTCTGGATTTCTGTCTGCTCAAGTATCAGTGTACACTGAGTGTAATAAACAATATACAGAGAAGAGCTCCAGTGACCTAGCGTACGTTTATGCTTCAATTCCTCTCTTATCTTCCTAAGGGGTTGGATCAAGGTATAACTTTAATCTTTAACCCAGCAAATTTAATTTTACCCACCTGTAACCTCAGCTTTTTCTCTGCAGAAAAACTCAACCATCAGGATATAAAAGGAAACAAAACTTCTGGATACCGACATAAAACCTAAGCTCCCTAAGGCTTAACCTAAAATACAATATATCTGTTTAACATCAAGCAGTTTTTAAAACTCTCCTTGAGATTCCCTGCTTCCCCTCACAGCTTTCTTCGTGGCTCATGATATGCCCTGTATCTGCTCACACTATGAATCTTTTGAAGTTCAGATTTGTAAGGCGCTTTTCTAATAGACCAAAACACACACTAATAACTGAAATAAAACTAAATCTGTAAAAAAGAGTAGGGATCTACTTAAAGACTTATAGCCACGGTTTTTATGAAACCTGAGCAAAACAAATTCTGCTAAAACGACATTTTAGTTCACTTTCTGTTGAGGAATAAACCATCCATAGTCTCAGAGAAATGGTGAACATTTTAAAAACAAAACAAAGTCCAGTTCTTTTAAACACGATAGAATTTAATACCGGGGGCTTTGTACTAAATAGACCCCTTCTCTGCTCTTCCCTTGCTCTTGAGTGGATTGGGCTGAATTTCTTTCCTAAATTCTTGCCTAAGCTTTTATTTGCCATGTTCAAAGGAGGCAGCACTAACGTCAGAGCAGTAATAAAATAAGATGTGCCATGCATATGTCCTCTGTAAGGGTTAATGGGTTCCAGCAGTGCTTCATATTCCCTTTTCTTGCTGTAGCTTCTCTATTATCTATATATCTATAGATTTGGGACAGTGCCCATCATTGCAGAACCCTAAAATACAGAAGCACTGTTGGGTAGAAGTTATATTGTAAGATGACTTAGGACTTGAAACCCCCTCAGGCCCTTGTGTCACTCATCAGTAGACATTGTTTGATGGCAGTGAGAGAGTTAATGTGTACTTTATAAAAAATTGATGAGCTTGTATATGTTAATTTGCATGTTTTCCTTCTGAGTGTTTTTCCTGTATCTATGTTTATCCTGTGACCTGTGGTTAATGCATGTTTTCTAGCTGAAAGCCAGCTAAGCCTCTGCTGGTACTTGTCATATGTTGATAATATTCAACAGTGCATACAGTATTCTAACAACTTCATACAGATAAGAGGGGGGGGGAAAGTGCATCAGCATTCATGGGTTTATCTCAGATTCTTTGCCCAGATTTCAGCAGTGAAAAAAAAAAGCTTGCAGAAAGGAGAAGGGATGAAATTGCGCTTCGTGGATACATTAGTGACAAAAGAGAAGACACCAACGAGCAATTTCATAGAATCATAGAATGGTTTGGGTTGGAAGGGACCTTAAAGATCATTTATTTCTGCCGACTGAATAGGTGTCAAACGAGAATTCCAAACAAAGCCATCGGGTCCAAAACAAGCAACTGAAGGGATGAGGCTCAGAGCTAAGTGTGGCTGACAAACTGATGAAATAGGGATTGCAAAATCAGCCTTCAATAGATCTTCCCCCAGGTTCCTGACACAACTATCTCAATCAGAAGCTTGTGACCTGAAGTCTCAGTGCCTGGCTCAGTATGAACCCTATGACTATGGAACTTCGCCATCACCACCGTGATGAGAGATACAGCCTCTTTGCATTTTCCTTAAGACTGCTGCTTTTACATTCTTTTAAAGCCCCTGCTTTCTAGCAGCATGATTTATCAAATTTAAGTTCTGTGAACTTTTAATTAGTTTTTCCCGTTGAATCCTTTGTACTTGTAACGATTTGCTAAAGGCTGTTCAAAGCAAACGAGAGCTTTTGCTTCCTCACATTTCCAGTTTCTATTGTCTTTGCATTACTTAAAAACAGTTACTGCAGCATAAACTAATTTAGCTGTTTAGGTTACTGGACTTAATTCTCCTCTGTGCTGCTTATTGTTTAATTACATCTGTGTAAATAAATAAATACAAAAGCCTAGCAACTCTAATACTTGCTTGTACTGTTATCAGCATTTTATGCACTATTTTGCTCTGATTCCAACCACAGAAAGCCAGACAGCCAGGAAATGGTCCTGTTGACTCCACTCCTCAGAAAAAAGAGATTTATACTGAAATCTCAGTGCAGTGCTTTGTCTTATTCACCTCCACTTCCACTAGGGTCATGAATGAACAAAACCACAAAAAACCCCATTACTTACTCATTCAAAAGCACTGAACCTGCTGCCGAGAAAAAGCTAAATATTCAGTCATATTCATACTGATGAGACTGATATTTTTAAAAGTAATGTACACATATTATGGATAAATTTGATTTTTAAACCTTGATGAGAGTAATAATTTATATGCAATTGTTAAAATACTACAGTAAGGAAAAATGGATCATTATAGTCATAGAATGAGACTCTTACAGACCAAAATTGGAGATCCTCAGTATTTTTACCTTATTATGGCAATACCATGCTGGAACTAGAAAAATTATTTTCAAAAAGTATTTAATTAAAAAAAAACCAACCCAGCGAATGCATCATAAGTATCCTTGAATAAGCAGAATCTGTTGGGCGGAGTTCATCAGAAAGAGATTTGGGAAAATAAGCACAAAGTGGGCTGATGAAAACTTAAGGAAAAAGAATGATTGCAAAAGCACAAGAAGACTATTCAGACGATATCACTGAGGTAGCACCTGAAGTATTTGGATTTTCAGTTTGTTGCTTCACACCCTGTGCTCTTCCCCTGCTCCGGGCACCAGCACAGTGCCTGGAAGGAGAGGGCTGACATTTGAGAAGGAGAGATGAGACACCCCTGGCAAGAAGTCAGCACCTCAGAGTTTAAGATCAGCAGCGGTATTTTGTGTGGACTCAGCTCTCTGCTTTGAATTTATCTTGGAACAGCTGATTCCTCTTTCTTTTAAAAGAAAAGAAAAGGCAACGTGAAGCAATGTACACTCAAACGTTGCAGCTAGACTCACTTTGGCATAGATTTTATGGCCGTGTTGCAAAACCAAGTTTATACTCTTAATTCCTCTGAAGCTTGGAGCCAAAGTCTTTGGAATAATGCCAGTCCCTGGGAAAAACACCACTGAGACCAACCAGTACTAACACTGCTCCCAGTTACCAACATGGGTAATGTCGACTACAGGAAACCAAACAATTATTGAAATTCCGATCCAAAACATTAGCTTTGACTCTTACTGCTGTTGATTTTAAAAAACAGGGATAGACATACGAATTTTATAACTTCAAATATTGCAAAATATATATATATATTCTAACGTCTCGCTAGATATAGGTAGAAGGTGATTCTAAGAGAAAAGGACTCTTGGAAGAAAAAGTTCTGTTCAGAACATATCATGTCTGTAGTTCTCGCTGTATACAGGTGGAACAGGTGGCACTAGGTCTCCCTATTACATATTAACATGGAGGCAAAGGAAAAAAGGGAATCAGATAGGTCTTTCTAAAATAAGCAGTATCTTATGAATGCAAGAATTCAGTGTTTTTAGATCCAAGATCCTCTCTCTGTTTCTCCTGATGATAAAATAAGGCAGTGGCAAAGGGAACAGTACAGCATATAGTTGTTATACACTGGGTTGCAAACTCATGAATGTTTAGTATTCTTAACGCTCATTAATGATGTCATAAAAACAGCTGACAATGATCCTAATAAACATACATTTAGGTCTCTTATCCAAAGAAAACAAGCTACTCCATCTCTAAACAGATATAGAGAAACAGTCTCGAAAGCACTTATGACACACTGTCTGATCCACATGTTAAAAACCACATTTTAAATATAACTCAGTACTCGTCCTCCCGTGGTTAACTGAAAGCATTCAGCACATAATCTAAAATTTCTTGAAGCTATTAAAATTTTAATTTATTTTTATTTGCAGAGTGAGAATTCAGAACCTCTATCCATGCAAATGGAAGCACACTCAATTTGGCGCTGAAATTGGTATCTCCAAGTAGTAGAATCCTATTTCACTGCTGAAGACTTTTTATACTCAGTTGTATTTCTTAAGATCCAGCACACCACAAAAGTAACAGGGTAAAGCATTCATTTGAAATAATCTATAACATGAACAGCTATTCTAGATAAGCAAATACGTCCTATTCTAGCTTGCTCTGGACTTTATTACATATGAGACTTGCGTGGCCAAAAACTAGCAGTAAGAGTTATTCTATTCCTAAAGAAAACACACTGTTGATCCAATTATTTTGAAATAGCAAGTAGCTATGGATAATTGCTTATATATGCCTAGCTAGAGTTCGGTGCTCTGTCATGTCTTCCTCCTGGTGAGACCTTTGTATCCCTTTGGCTGGATGACTCTGTTGGAGCGACAGTCACATAAGTGTTCCAAGAACAAGAAGAAGCTCAAAAACGTTCACAAAATGGAACAACAGGTGGTATTCTGCACAACCATCCACACCAGAAAAAGAAATGGGAGTACAACACACCAGTCAGAAAAAAAAAAAAGGCTAATAAACCAGCATATTTTAAAAAAAGTTATCAACAGGTGTTCCCAGGTTCTCGTACAAGCTGTTCCTGAACAATGATCACACGGGGGAATTCTGGTAGTTTGGAAGCTGGTGTCTTCTGTTACAGTAAGAAGTTACAGACATTGGGCAAGTTCCTCACTGCTTGAGCAAACATCAGCCTTCTTCACCTACACACAACCGTTTCCCATAGCTGTGCCAAAACGTGCAGCAATTCAGCACCATACACACTGTTTTATAACACTAAGTTGAGATCACCGGAATCAATTCACTTGTAACTTGACTTGGATTTAAAGTGCAGACACAGAAAACAGTTGATGGTCATAAAAATGTACTAAATTGCTTCCGTATCTGCTCTGCTCTCTCTTACTCTTGACCCTCTGGTCGTACGTTGTTAAAATCTTCTGAGTGATTTTGAAAATGCGTTCTATTGTTAGACAATTCATTAAGTTAGTATAAAGGCACAAAAGACTGCTCAGAAGCGGTGGTGTCATTTTAAGCAATTTGTTCCACTTAGAAAACATTCTCCCACAATGTTAATATTAAATACACACACAAAGAGCAGGAATGAAGAGCGTATATCTTTCCACTCCTAAGGTGCTATCAAGTACCCATCAAACTACCGCTTGTACATACCTATATGTCTGGTATTTCCCCAAAAGCAGAGCAAAGATTCAACCTTTAGCCAAAGTGCTAAAGCAACTGATGCTCTTCTGAGCACCCAAACATGTAGACACTGAAAATACACCACAGAGACAGGCAGACACTTTCTGCTATACGACTTCTTCTGGCATCAGAAGAGCCACAGCTAAGAAACAGCCTAAAACTGACAAGGTCAGCTGTGAGAAGATGTCCCATCTCTTTCCTCAGTTTGAATGTCTAAATCTGTGAGATTTAAAATGTTTTGGTTTTGCAAAACAGAAAATTAGCTGGGTTTTTTTTTTTGGTGGAAGTTCAACAGCCATCACCATCAAATCAATCTCTTTACTACACAGACATTGCTCTCTTCATTGACCTCTCTGACAGCATCCTCCTCAGCTCAGAACACGAGCCCTTGAAGCGTGAGACACGTTTGCAGTGAAGTTCTTGGTAATCTGAAATTTGTTGAGAACATTTTATGTCTGGAGTTTCTGTGGTGGAAGGTAAACCCTTGGGTCCCAAGAGTTCAACCATATTTCTATAGTTGGCGCATCAAAGACTTCTGCAGGTGGAAATTAATTTTAACTAAATGAAAAGACTTTGAATTTATCTTGTTTCTCTGATGAGCTGTGGGTTACCCAAATGCTTCCAGATATATGGAAAGACACAGGGGCATAATTCTGGATTGGTAATGAGTGGTACAACCAGGATACCATGCTTTATAGATTAAGAGCTGTTCTGAAAAATGCTATGAGGAGGTTTGGGAAGCTGAATTTTCAAGAAATAAAAGGCCCAGGATAGGGCAATATATTCCTAGTTTGGATTAAAAAAATAATGTGTTATCAAACTCCCTGTTTGAAAGAAAGAACTTGCTTTGATTTAAACAATAATAAAAAAAAGAATCTAAGAAGTTGTATGAAGTGGTATATTTCTTACTGTAACTGGATCTCATGAGATGGTTCTTTGGAAAGGGGCAAAATAGGAGTTTAGAAAGAGGTTCACATTGAAATCCTAAACCTCACTGGGGTGCCTGAGGCTATGAATGTCAGCCAAGGCACTGGAATTAGTGTCTACTCCAGAATTAGAGTAGAGCCTACTCAAATTAATTCGTCTCTAAAAGAAGTTACAGACAGTACTGCTCAGTCAGAGTCAGCTTTAGAATAATAATTATTTATAACAATAAAATGATAACGAAGAATAAGCTTACTTCCTTTTCTCACAGGAAGAGTTAAGTAGATTTGCCATTCTAAAAAGTGCTGCAGAACAGGCACACACCAGGAAAACACCATTCTAACTCCTCCACCAGGACCTGCCTTCAGTGGTTCAGTGTCTCAGCAACCTAATGAGATTGGACAATTAGCTTCTACATGAACTCAAGGCCCCCGTGCCTTTACAATGCCATCTTTTCTAATCACCCAAATAAGGATGACTGCTCTCAGTCTTCTAGGGAAGAAAGGAGGATGGGCAAGAACTAGTGGGACCAACCAATGTGTTTCTCTTTCTTGTGCTCTGATGGCTCTTGTTCATCTCACCAGTGGAAAGGTTTCCCCCCTCATGCCTAATAATTACATGTGGTAGGGAATTCAGTTATAAAGCAGATTACCTTGCTCTGCTCTATAGGTTATTGATATAAACATTTCTGCAGGTTTTTTGTTGACTTTAACAACGTAAATTTTGCAAAAACTTATGTTATAATTACAAATTTTCTGCTTCTTTTGTATTATTTCCAGAGGAAGAGCTGCTCAACTCCTCATATCCCAGGTATTTAGAATTCATCTTTGCAGGTAGCATGAAAGGGTTTGCTACCCCATCTGGGGAGGACGGCAGGAAAAAGTTTTCTTTCTTTAGCAGCTGACATTTTTCCTCATTATTTTCTTTCTGCCTCCCAAGCATTGCTAGTTACACTGACTGTTGCCTGGCTGGGTTTCTTTACACCTTTAAGCTCCCCCACCTTCAAACCCTTCAGGTTTTCTGGAACCTCAGAATATCCTGTAGGGCTGGGGAGGACCACCAAAGAACAGCATATATATGAGGGTGTGCTAGAAAAATAAAAGACACAAACCATCCTCTACTGTCAGTCATAGATTTCTTCATTAATTCTCCTCCTAAAAGGAGAAGGCTATACCCTTCTCCTGGAAGAGCGAGAACTAGTGAAAAGCAAGAGTTTCTGTGGCCAGAAAGAGACAGACAGCACAAACTTCCTTCAAGAAAAAAAGATGCTTAAAATAAGAAGTGGTGGGATCACACCTTAGCCTGGCGCCACGGCATCTCCAGAAGTGGAAGGAGAGGTGACTCTTAACACCAGACTTGATAATTACTTGGTGACACTCTGTCGAGCTCAGTTCAGAGATTAGACCTATGATGATGAAACTAAATCATGGCCGACACACCATGACAACAACTTTCTGTTCCCAAACCTTCCGCCACATTATTCACCCCTTCAGACCATGATTCCTACCTTATACCGTGACCACTGGGCTATACTGGGCAAAGCCCTAGTCCTTTACTTTTCATTTTAATAGTTCTTAAAATTAATTTAAACCAGAAGACCAAAGCAGTAGATAATACAAATACTGGCAAATAAACTCACTAAAACCCCCCTATTTTATGGCCACTATAAGTCTGCAGTATTCAATTTTATCAGACAATATGAATTAAATTCCTTGTTCCACCTCATCCCCCTAATTGCAATGATTAGGAAATACTTGCAATTGACCCAAAGATTCCCACACAGAGAGACAAACGTAAAACCTCACTGGAAAATGCAAAGGAAAAACAAAATTTATAAATCTACAGACACCAAATTTTCACCACTTTTTTTAACGTTCCCCAAAGAAAAATGTTAACTTTTTACTTTCCTTGAAGAATGTCAAGCCCAAGTGAAAAACTCAGCATTAAATACGCTGTTAATATAATCCCCTCCCAAACTAATACACTTAACAAGAAATTAAAAAAAAAAAAAAGAAAAGTAAAAATCAACACAATCTTATCACAGGTTAGAATTTCAATTGGGATCTGAATCCATGAAGGACATAGTAAAAAGGAAAGATTAACGCATAGAATTATCACAAGTTTCAGCTAGTGCTTTTCGTCTAAATCCCTCAAAAGCACCGCTGGACTTAGTGGCTTTAAAGTTCAGATTTTCCCCTGGTTTATGACAAAACCGTAGTATGAAGTAGATGTGCTTGAATTGTTTGGATGTTAGTTGTGGTTCATCACCATCTTAATTTACAGTATTTCACACCAATAATAAGTGTTACAAGCCTGGTGATATATCAGGACCTTTAACTCCTTGCATTGACATTTTTTGGCTTATCTGAACAGAAAAGGAAAATAAGAGTTTTATTAAGTATTCAGACACCCATAGAGACAGATATAAAAAAAAAAGTAACCCTTTTTTGTTTGCTTTGTTTGTAAGTATTACATAGATAATGAAATGAAAGACCTACACATCACTGGGGTCTGACCACAATTAATTCTGCAGTTTTCCCTCCAGCACGTTGCTGAAGTGGCTTTATGAAAAAGAATGCATGCTAAGGGCAAATAACAACAGGATATTAATTTGGGTGTGATACTGTTTGTAGCTCAGACCCTTTGGATTCTAAGATTGACTGAACATTAAGATGGATATAGAATACACCTACTTGTATGAAATGAAACCGTTCAGGAAAACAGCTGCAGTTGGTTAGATAAAACCAACTAGAAGGTGGTGAGGTGCTGGAACAGATTGCCCAGAGAAGCTGTGGCTGCCCCATCTCTGGAGGTGTCCAAGGCCAGGCTGGATGGGGCTTTGAACAACCTGCTCTGGTGGGAGATGTCCCTGCCCAGGGCGGGGGGTTGGAACTGGGTGGTCTTTAAGGTCCCTTCCAACTCTAACCATTCTATGGTTCTATGATTCTATACTGGAGATCTATGAGAATACAAATACTTCTACTTTTTCAAATTCATGGTTTGAGATTAAGGAAAATTGTAATTGTTTCTGCACCCCCCCACACTGTTATGTCTGAAATGGATGACTTATATTTAGGTTTTGAAATAAAAAATTAACTTTTATCTATTTTATAACAAATTATATATTACGCTTTAAAAGAAAACCATAATGAAATAGATTAGTCTACCTAGTAACTTGCACTGAGTGATCTGTAATGCATTTGGTAAAACTGAAGTAAATGTCACGGTGTAGAAACAACATTGTTTGGTCTGCTGTTTAAACCTGACTTGTCTGTGAGATACATCAGCATCAGAACACTTAATGCGTTTTGGATGATTAAGGTAGATCGTGGCCAAATGTCTAAGGGAGCTCATACTATATGGCCAAGTGTCTAAGTTAGTGTCTGGGAATTGGATGAGGGGACTTTTAACAGTTACTCTGAAACAGAGATATGGCTAATACCCTGAAGGGAAAGTCCTGAAGAGTAGGGGTTAAGAAAGCAAAATGTTAATTTGAGATGAGGGATTGCAGAGAGGAGATAGCCAGAAGATCTTCACGCTCACCAAGGCGTCAAATCCGCAGTCTTGGTGAAGAATTTGTCATTAGAGGATAGAAACAGAAAGATACAGGTGTGGAGACCTCTCGCTTATTTAATCTCCAGCCTTTCAGGAGTTCAGCATCCATTGCTCAGCTTCAGATAACACAGGAATCAATACAGGACTATATTAAGAGATGGAACAAGATAACGCATGTTATTACCTTAGCGATTACAAGGGACAACTGTTGGGCGAATTACCCAACTCACCTTAATTATAGTAAAAGGAAATAAGATGACCAAGAAATGCTGGAGACGAGAGGACTATCAGAAATGAGCTCGTATTTTAAAAGAGAAAAGGCAAAAAGCCAGCTGTTGCAAACAAATTTGATTTCCGACTTGGACAACTTCATGTTGTCTTTGGGATGCATTCATTACCTTGGGATAATTTAATTTAATAAAGGATTAGGATCATCTTATATTAGTGTTAAGGTTTTTGAACTGAGACTATGTTCATGTGGCATTTAACTTGTTTTCATGAGAAAATTTCTGATCTGCAGATACCCAGTAACCTTCTTTGAAACTTACTTTCTGAGTTCAGTTAAACAAGACATTCCCTTAGGGCTTCATTTGCTATTAGCATTCTTGGAATAAATTTTCAAAGTTTTAAAGGTGAACACCCACTCCACCTTCTGTTTTTGTTTTCTTTATAAACTTCCTAATTCTAAAATGCATTAATTCCATGCAATCCAACACATGAATCTTCCACCCCATATCTGCATTATGTTCATCTTTCTTTGTGCATCACAATGCCTGTTTAAAGTAAAAAAATTGATTTTAAAAAAATCAATTACTGAGCGAGTCTACTTTACTTGAATTCTCTTGATTCCCAGGTGCCATCTGAGAGGCCAAAAGGGAACTTAAAAGGTAGAATGCTTCATGCTTCTTAAGACAGCATCTACTAAAAGAGACTTTTCATCATCTAAATGTAAATAAGATGTAACGGTCGTTGACAGTTAAAAAGAGGTATCAGTAAACCACACAGGAGAATGAGCAGCAGGAAAATGAGTTATGGTCTCAGGGCAAAAACATGCACCTGCAAAGCTGTTTTAGCCAGGAAATTTTTTGGGTTAAGTACAAGCTTAAATAGATGATGGCTTTAAATATTCAAGAGATCAACAAAGAGGTGCCCCTTCTGGCTTTTAGAGACATCAAAAAATACCTTGTTCAAATTAATTACTTTTTCTTTTTTCAGTTATCTCCACAGGAAAGGTAATACACTTCCATATGTGGCTAACAATAAAATTAAGAAACTTAAGCCGGTATACAGGGTCTACCAGCTTGTCCAAAGATCGACTTCAGGGCCTGTCAAACCTTTCAGACAGGACACCTCTCCAAGAAGTATGATGGGTGCAACCTAGAAAGGCTGTGATTAAAGATTCAAAGAAATTCAAAGGAAGGTCCTGGTTCCTCCTGGAAATTCCTTCATATAATGATATATTTGACTTCTCAGTTGAATTCTTAAGTTTCAAAAAACCCTACAGTTGTGTTCTTCTGTGTCGTAGTCATTCAAGGAGTCTAGTAATTAACTGGGAAGAACTGGAACCAGAAGACTTTCCTCATCTCAGCTACCACACTGGCCATGACAAACTGCATCACTAAACAATTTTTGTTCCTGAATGCTGAGAATGAAACAAATGTCTGATGATCAGTTAAAAGAAAGCTGTGTGCGGTGACGAATTCTGCTGTTTGAAAAAAGAAAAGAACATAAAACAATGTTTTAAAATACTTTCCTGCTGGTTGTGGCTTCACTGCAAAGAATGGAACTTGCCAAAATATTCCACAGTGCAAAATGGTGAGTTACATGCAATTTTTGGGATTTGGTTGGGAAAAAAACCCATATTCTTAATGTGTTGTGTTTTTTTTTTTTTTTTTCTTTTCTTCCTATTCAAGCCATTTCTTTGTCTTCCCCTGCAGTATATTTTGAAGGATTGAGTCCCTTTTGTGCAATGTGGTTGGTAATTGGCAGTATTTTCAGCAAGAGCTTTTGCCTGGATTTTTTTTGAAGCAATACTGGTTTTTAAACCAGTAGAAATCGGAATAGTAACTGAGATCTGTATCATATTTACCTCAAGAATTAATCTCTATCGATGATTTTGACAAACATAAGTGATACTGTGCAGGTTATGGATACAGGACTTAGTAAGCACTGTTTTAATTTCTATCTCAATATCTTTTAGAGGCTAATTTCAGAGGCTGAAACTCAAAATTGGAAGTATGAAGAGATCCCAGACATTCTCTATTTTTGTATAAATGGGAATCACAACAAAATTCAGAGCAATCATTTAACCACCAACACCTGCATTCATGATATTAACATCTCATGTTGTGTCTCAAATTACTATAAAACACTACAAGTAGGGACAATAAATATTTTCAAAGTACTGTTATTAACTATACTTGACACTGAATTCTTACTTTCCATTATAGACTGTCAACCCACTAATAGCAGCAAAAAAATTAAATCCTAACAGACTTCTCCGAGCATTTTTTTTTACTTTTTTACTTCAGCTTTCCTCTAAAACCTTAACGTTTGCATTTCCATGATTTTTTTTCACACTTCCCAGATGTCATTACTTTATAAAATGCTACTCTTTAAATTCAGCTTAGAGTTTCTGGAACAATTAAACAAACATACAAAAATATTTTTATTCATTTGCAATACTTGATTTTTTTTTTACGTTTAAAATACTAAATACAGAACAGCATAACAATAAAAACTACTACATTTTTGAAAGATACTATCAAACACTCCGCTCTTTCGTCTCTCTAATCCTTACACAGACTGGCAACCAGAATTAAGATTTGTTTAGAAGCTGGAGAGACTGTAAGAATCTTCTGAGGGAAGAGTGTGAGAATTACTATTAGATAAACTAAAGCTGGAAATCAAGTTTGAATCTACTCACCCCCTTTTTTTGAGCAATATCAGCTGAATCTATCAGTTAAGAGAGACTGCACCATTCTATCAGGTAGTCACCCAGGGCTTAATCCTAACGGGAGTCATTTTAGAGTCTAGCTTTTGGCTGAGATAGCAATTCAGTTCTCACCCAGATGGCCAGCACATTGAAAATCAGTTTGAAAGGTGAAATTCAGAGTTTAGGCCGTGAGGAACAATGGAAACTGTCTAACACACACAGGCTTTAAAGAACAGTTTCTTCATGCAGTGCATTCCTAATACAGAACCTACTAAATTCTCTGGCCAGAGTATCTATTTTTGGGCATGTGTACAGGCTAATTTGAACCAACACACATACAATGAATTATTTATTTATTAATGCAGAGATACATGGTAACCTGTACCATAGGAAAAGTGATGATAAATAAAATCAAAATGCCACTGGTCTAATTTTTAAAAGCAAAATGCCTCCGAGTACCTAGGAATATTTCTAAATCAGAGATTCCAAACCAGTTAATTCAATATAAGACATATAAATGCTGATCACCTAGCCAGGAAAAAACGCCCTATCCAGAAAATGGACTCTATTTTATCTCGCTTTGAACTGGAGAGTTAAAACCGGCATGAAGTACTGCATGTAAAAGCCATTTAGGTACAATCAAAAGCCATTTTCATCAGCACAGATGCCCCAAATTGACCACCATAATGTGATGGATTAAGTGGGTCTTGGAATTAATCACATATGAAAGAAGTTCTCTTGAATGGCAGAATCATATGGGTGCCTCCACCTGCTGAGATGTTACTGATGGACTATCCGAACAGCTTTCTAAAATGCTGAAAATAAGCCTTTGTCTTGTAACATTTTTCCCTCTGAATCTGATGAATGGAGACAAATATGGCAAGGAATCCTAACTATATGCACATAATTATTTTTAAAGGCAAATAATTCTGGCATAGCAGAGTCTGTTCAGTCAAAACTAAGAGTTTTTAGTAATTACTAATCTCAGTGATGAAAGATTTGACTCTATAACATAGAACAAATTAAAAGAACACCACAAAAAAGGACCATCAGGAAGAAGTGGTAAGGGGAGCTGTGGTGTTTTCCTCTCTGCTTTTCTCAAACTGCAAAATCCATTCAAGCTGGGGGACTGGAAAGCAAATGTCATGTTTGCAAAACAAAAGAGGAAAACATCACCAGATTCATAGGGCATGTGAATAAATCTAAATCTATTTGATCTTCTGGGCAAAATCTATAGTGAGCTAATCTAACTTCCAAGGTGGGTCAAAGAAACCTGTCACTACAGTAAAGTGTCACCACGGGACTCAATACAGAACCCATGAGGTTTGGTCATTAGGGGCAACAGCAGGGAGGACACTTGAAAATATGACGTTAAGCACAGAGAATTTGTTAAAAAAAAAAAGCCAATATAAAGGGGAACAATGCAACCATAATTTTAACAAGTGTCTCTCTCTAGATGAGATTCAGTTACGTACTAGATACAACTACACAGAGGCAGAAAAATATTGCAAATGTGCTCATAATGATTAGTTTTAGCCTGTTTACTTCACATATTTAGGATTTTTACAGATATACAGTTAAAAGGCGCACGTGATGGTGTATATTCATTGCCACTAGCATGTCTCCCTAAACAGATGTGAAGTGATACCTCTGCAATATTTCCAGAGGATACAAGAAGTTTCCCTCTCCCCATCCATGTTTCCCTAGAGTTAAGACCTTTAATTTTAATCAATCCTTTATAATTTTTTTTCTGAATAAATGAGAGTAGAGCACAGGTGATTTCCTCCAAGGCTTTGAAAATTGTACCTTGGCTGTGTTGGGAAAACAACCATCATTTACACCAGGGAATTGGACCCATTGCCAACTTGAAAATTTCTAATAATGACATTGATGGTCAAAACCATAAAAGAGGCCAATGACTGGGGAAACCATCTAGCAAGGACTTCAAGTCCTCTCCCTCCTTAAAATCAGACCAGACATCTCGATTGAGTGCTACACTCACTAATGACAATCAGTTTTCCTTTTTATCATGATTTTAACTATTTATATAACAGTTACAGCATGAAAATATTGAAAAATACCATCCCCCAAGTAATGAAGAACTGAATAATTCTTCCAATAATCAAGATTTAAGGCATTCCCAATAGGTTTAAATTCCTAATTTTGTCCTCTGTAAGGAGAGCTGGAATATACCTCACTAGAGTTATTCAGAAAGCAAAATGAAGAGCGACAGACTTTGAGAGCCTACAGGAGAGCTGGGGAGGGATTCTTGGTCAGGAAGTCTAGTGACAGGACGAGGGGGAATGGTTTTAAATTGGAAGAGGGGAGATTTAGATGAGATCTTAGGAAGAAGTTCTTTGCTGTGAGGGTGGTGAGGCACTGGAACAGGTTGCCCAGGGAAGTTGTTGATGCCCCATCCCTGGAAGTGTTTAAGGCCAGGCTGGATGGGGCTTGGAGCAACCTGCTCTAGGGAGAGGTGCCCCTGCATATGGCAGGGGGGTTGGAACTCGATGATCTCTAAGGTCCCTTCCAACTCTGACCATTCTATGATTCTATTCTATGATTCTATGAGATACTGATCATGAAACATAATATAAAATGAGGTGCAATGTGCTAGGCCAACGCTCAGCCTGGCCCAACGTTCTGCCTCCAGTAGCAGCCATTAATAGACACTCCTGGGCAGATGTATTGAAATACTTTTCCAGAAGACTGGCTTAGCCTCCAGCAATTTATTGGCTGAGGTCTCCCAGAGCAGGAGGTGATGCTTTCTGTGGGCCAAACTTTTCAAATTCCATATCTTTCTTTAAGGCTAGAAAGCTTTTAACATTCCCTATAATGGAAAAAAAATAATATCTGAGGTATAAAGGAAGAAGAATTTTCTAATATCAGATATGAGCAAGGTTGAGGCTTTCACACTCGGGAGATGCTGGCATCTGTTTTACATACTTGGCAACCAGATTTGAAGCTAAATTTAAGAAGCGTACACAATGTCCTAGTCTTCCATGAATATTTATTTACAGGAGCAAAGCTGAAATCTTCCAGCTGTACAGCCCTTGTCAACTTTGTAAAGGAATCCTGTCTGAATTTTCTTCTTCACTGTAAGTAAAAATCTCTCTCCCTACAGAGAGAGGACACAATCTAATAATTTTAGTAATACTGCCTTTTGTTAATCTTTTCTGTGAGAGAGAATAAGCAAGCCCTAAATATCTACAACTACATTATTTAACCTTCTGACAGCAGAGGTTTCCCTGCCACGGTCAACTTCCACTAAGAAAAGCAAGATTATTCACATACACAAAGGCAAACTCTTACTGTACAATCAGAACTTCACCATTTTGTTAGGGGATATCAAAGCAAAAGAGATCTGGGTAAATTAATTTGGCATTCTACTAGTAAGTTGGAAATCTCCAGAAGGCCTTGAACAACTCCAAATCAGATAAGAAAAGAAGATTATCTGAACCACAGAGGGGAATCACATATTTTAAGAGACCCAGCTTTAATCAACTAATTCAGAGTTCGATTTTATTAAACCTTGTTAATTTTTTCAGCTCAAATACGCTTAGCAAGGAGAAATGAGCTATTCCATTTAATGTCTGAGTACACAGTGTAACTGCAATAGAAGCAGAATAATTCTACAGATTTGGAAAATATATTTCAATTGTGTATTTCAATAGAAGCAGAATAATTCTACACATTGTAAAAATTGGTGTATTTCAAAGAATGCTTTCAATATCACCAGAGAATAGCTTAGAATTAATCTTTTTATTTATTTATTTAACCTATTCAGAAGTATTCTTTTCACCTCTAAATGTTCACAATGTACTAACTCTGAAGTACCAGAGAAAACCAAACTGTTTTCCAATGTAACTGTGACCTGTGGTTGAATTTGCTATTTAAGAAGGTGGAAACTCTGAAGGTTTTCCTGCAGTTTGGAGGTTTCCAGTGTTTTTTTTCCCTCCCCACATGGATTCTCCAGTGTCTAACTGGGATTGATCGCCTGCTGCCTGTTTTCTTTCTAATGGGGCACTCAGAGGTTATATGTGTTCTCTTTTCCTGGAGCTTGTAAGAACATCATTATTTTTGAGATGTTAAATTTAGTTGAAGTATTTGTGATTCCAAGTTATTGAGGAGGTGGGAGAGAGGCAGATGGAAATGCACAAGTGCATAATGCAGCTGCAAGGCTTCGTGCCTCCAGAAAATGGGTTGAAAACATGAAATAAATATATAGTGCCACTGCCCATTTTCGGATCAATAGGACTTCAGTTGTATCAAATAAAAAGCAGTAAAATCATATTAAAAAAAAGGCAAATACAACTCTGCTGACTGCTGCCCTTCTGGAAGAAGAATTCTGCTGATCTGGAGCTGGCAAACCCTGCCCGCTCACCCCCGTCTTCCCGGGATCACTCGCAGCACGTCAGGCATTTCTTGGCTGGGTACCCTGATCATCCTGAGCAGCCCAACCTTCTGGAGCGCTGCCAGGCAAACGTGGACTGAAATAGCCTCTTTCTAACCTCTTTCCAGAAATCACAGGAAGACTGCAAAGCCAACCAGGGAATCTGGCTCCAAGGAACTGCTTTTCGGTTGCTATATTACCCTGAACAGCAGAAGTCTACGCCCAGAGATAGAGAACTCCAATATAATCCAGACTTATTTTCATTTTGGAATCATTACTTTTTAGTTAAAATACCCAAGACTTTTTTTCCTACCTTTCAACATTTAGTGCATTGTAGTAATACACTTTAAAGTATTTGATTTTGAAAGATATTTTCATAGTTTAATTTTTAACAGTGATCTCGCTAAATACCATATAACACTCAACCCAAGACAATTACTTTTCAATTAGTCCTTATTCATTATCTAGACAGGTCAAGCTAAAGGAGGACTTCAGATTTATTCTACTGCATGCTTTGCACCCTGTCTTTCTGATGATGTGAACAGTTCATTGCAAAAAAAAAAATAAATAATGTAACTCTAGCTGTCTAAGAACTCATCTCCTTACTTGCATGGTGATTCTGCAAGATATAATAATAATTCAGTAATAATTTTCTGCCTGATCCCTTCAATACTGAATATTTTCTAACAGTAATTTCAGTTGCTGCTGAAAATCTGGCTTGCAAGATACGATTTGCATGTGTACAGTTAATAGCGATTAAGAGAGTGTAAGTATCTAGTAACAAATTGAAAATTGCTGCAAAATCAAGTGAAAAGAACAATAACACTCCAAAGTTTTGATTCAAACAAGCAAACATACAAAATTACAAAGGATCTGTGTAAGTGAAATGAGAAACGGAAGCTGTTCTCTTCCCTTTTTTTTTCAAGGTTTCTTCCATTCTATGTTTCTAATATAAAAAAATCAAATGATATAATATATAATTTCTGTTTTCTGTGTTGGCCCATCTTTTATTTACCAGGCATTATAGTAGACAAATCATCATTTATTTTCTCATTGAACTACCATCCATGGCAATAATTTAAAACCAGCTAATAAACATTATGGTTTGTTAGAACTGCTACCGATTAAATCTTAAGTGTCTAAAACATACAAACATAAGCAGAATGTAATTAGAGCTATTTAAAGAATCCATTTTTAACTTAGATTAACCATACTTTCCATTTGCTAGGGATAAACACTCATAAATGAAACCCATTGCTGAACAAGAAGCAATTACTTCTGTTTAAAATATTAATACATACTGCCTTTTAAAAAGCCCAGGAAAATCATTTATGTCCTGTACAATACAATCTCAGTTCATACAGAGAATGAAAATGGGATGGCATTCTGTATCCTAAGCGAGTTGCCATCAGCTTTGAGGTACAGGTTGTTCTTAGCCATTTATAAGTCCATTAAACTATTTTCTCCAATTAGTATTGCTCTCAGAATAACTCTTAAAAAATACACATAAAAGGGTTTTTTGGGTATTTTTAAGCTAATAAAACCCCACAACTTCGTTGTCCAGCTCTCTTGCAGCAGCCCTTCTTAGTAATACCTGAGACATGATAATCTCCCCATCCCTGGAAGTGTTCAAGGCCAGGCTGGATGGGACTTTGAGCAACCTGCTGTAGGGAGAGGTGTCCCTGCCCATGGCAGGGGGGTTGGAACCTGATGATCTTTAAGGTCCCTTCCAACTCTGACCATTCTATGATTCTATGAAAATGATGCAAACTAATTACTGATACACAGCGTACCAAGTCTGGACTGGTTATACTGAAGCTTATCCCAGATTGCATTTCTAGAAATGTACAACTCTCTACAACTCTACAACTAGCTGAAAGGAGGTTGTAGAGAGGTGAGGGTTGGCCTCTTCTCCCAGAGGAATAGTAACAGGACCAGAGGAAATGGTCTGAGTTGTGGCAGGGGAGGGTTAGATTAGATATTAGAAAAAATTACTTTACTAAGCGAGTGGTCAGGCACTGGAACAGCCTGCCCAGGGAGGGGGTTGAGTCACCACCCCTGAAGGTATTTAAGAAACGTGTAGATGTGGCACTTCAGGGCACGCTCTAGTGGCCAAGATTTGTATGTGTATGGTTGGACTTGGTGATCTCAGAGGACCTCTCCACCCATGATGATTCTGTATGCATATACATATATGCACACACATGCACCAGGGATAAAAGGTGTGTGTTGGATTATATCTGCCTGGGTATGAAACACTTCTAAGTTCTAGAGATGGTTGATTTCAGGAAAATGGTTCATATTTTCATGCTATGATTTTCTTCTGCTAAAACTATCGGTTCTTTCTAAGCATGGGGTTATAAATTGCACTAAAAGGAGTAACTTTGAGCTAAAACAAAGCCTTATTTTTCACACTGATACACTGAGAAAGTATTAAGTGTTTGGTTTTCTCCACAGCTGAACAAGACCCCTTCACCAGAAAGGGAAAAACCATGGGTCCAACAGTGCTGCTCACTGGTCCTTCATGAGCAAATGTTGTGTCAAGGTTGGAGCCTTCCCTCCTTCAGCCTCAGCACAATAAAGACTGTATTTTCAAAGGGGCAAGAACAAGATTATTGACATTTTAAACGAGATTTTTTTTTTTTGGTTTATTCCTCCTTACAAATTTTCACCTCATACCTGGTTACCTGGCTCTGAAGTGCACTCAAGTGTATGCAGACCTTGCGTGGGAATTCCTCCCTCATCATTTACGAAGCCATGATCTACTTTTCCAATACTTTTACCAATCCCCCACTCTAAGAGACCACAACTATAACTGACATAAGAAGTTTAACAAATTATTTTTCTATTCTCTTTGAAGTGGTATTTTAATGTTTATATTTAAGCGTATATGAAGGGCAATTAGCAATTGAGCAAAGTGTATAATTAATTACGCGCAATTAGAGTGGAACTGTAGACAAATAGTACCATATTACTGGCAAATTTTAACAGTGTGATAAATTATGGCAATTATAGGCAAAGTAATAACGATTTCCAATCAAACAATATAAATGAGAATGTGTTCTGTATTCACAACAGTCAAAGTTCAATCTGTTCGTCTGTGTTTAAAGTAGCTGCAATTGATACACAGGCAAATCATTATTATGACTCTGACTCCTTTGGTTTTCAGCTCGACTTCATATTATATATTTCTGTAACACCTATTAACCTTTCCCTGTGGAAACTGTCCTCTGCTTAGTCTTCCTGAGACATTTTAGGACATAAACTCCCTTTCCTGCCTGCATGATGGGCTGCTGAGAGGAACCCACCGCTGAAAAGAGCATTTTGGACTCTCCACTTTACACCCCTCTGTAGCAGAGCAAGTCTCCTCTCATTATTTACCTTAACATGCCAGGGTCTACACTGAGAAATCTGAGCAAAGATTCCCTGCAGCTGTCTCCAGTGCTTTGTCATGAATGGAATCAGGGAATTGTCAAAATTGGAAGGGACCTCTAGAGATCATCCAGTCCAACTCCCCTGCTGAAGCAGGGTTGCCCAGAGCACAGCACTCAGGACTGCATCCAGGTGGCACTTGAAGGTCTCCAGAGAAGGGGACTCCACAACCTCTCTGGGCAGCCTCTGCCAGGGCTCTGCCACCCTCACCCCTAAGAAGTTTTTCCTCATACTCAAATGGATCCTCCTGTGTTCCAGCTTATGTCCATTTCCCCTCATCTTGTCACTGGGAACCATCAAGAGGAGTCTGGCTCCATCCTTCCTCAACCCATCCTTCAGTTACTTGAAAGCATTACTAAGGTCTCCTCTCAGCCTTCTCTTCTCCAGGCTCAAGAGTCCCAGCTCTCTCAGCCTTTCCTCATCAGGGAGATGCTCCAATCCCTCCAGCATCTTTGCTGTCCTACGCTGGACTCTCTCCAGTAGTTCCCTGTCTCTCTTGAACCAGGGAGCCCAGAACTGGATGCAGTATTCCAGTTGGCTTGGGTGGAAACATGGAGCAAACTGATGGTCACCAGAGCATAAAGTTTTCATGGAACCATAGAATTCTATGGTCATGGAATACAGGTTTGAATTGGAAGGGACCTCTAAAGGCCATTTGGTCCAACTCCCTGCCATAAGCAGGGACATCTTCAACTACACCAGGTTGCTCCAAGCCCCATCCAGCCTGCTCTTGAATCCCTCAAGGGATTGGGCGGCCACAGCTTCTCTGGGCAGCATGGGCTAGTGTCTCACCACACTTAGACTAAAAAAATTCTTCCTTATATCTGCACAAACTTTCTCCCGTTTAGATTTAGTTTTCCTGTGACTTCGAGTAATCCTATCTATAAAACCCCACCAGCTACGTGAATTTTGGATAGAAAAAGGAGAACAAGTATTTGAAAGCGCAAGCAAGCATCTCTGATTTCAGAAGAGCAACACATAGAGGAACACTCCAGCACCGAAGTAACACCTAAAAGGGCTTCGGACCCCAGGCTCAGTGTCGGTGCAGGAGCAGCACATGGCTGCGGGGAACACAGGAGGGATCCCTTTACAGTTTAAGGATAATTTTCTACATATGCATAGAATTTCCCTTCTGTTGATTTTAATTTCCTGCATTGTATAAGGCATATATAAACCATACGTTAGATAATGCCTGAAATACACGTGTAGAGCTGTTACAGTTACTCTGCTGTTTCAGCTCCATGATGCTTATAAAGCTAGAAATCTGGGAAATCATCATAATAGAGCTTATTTCATAAATTAAATGCTAGACTTCTAAATTAAAGATGGCTGTAAACACAATGTGCACAGGACAGGCAGGACATTCAAGTTGCAGCTGACATGCAGCCTCTGTTTTTTTTTTTCATTAAGAAAACAGGAATTATAGAAATGTGCTCAAAAATACCTCACCTTATTAAAAAATAAATCTATTTTCTTTATGACAGGATAAATTTTTTACTTATGATTAAATGATTTACAGGGAATTATTTTTTTTTATGATTGTACCATCTATATACTTCTCTTTTAGTCTCCACCTAATAACTACTCTTGAACTGGTGCACTTTTAACCAGTTTGATGGAAAGATAAAGTTTCCTAAAATGAGACACTCCTAAATTATTCATGAGTAGAAGAAAGAGACTCTACTCATGTCTTCTCAAAAGATGTACCGTGATCACACAGAGAAGCTGGAAAATCCTTAATCCAATGCTTTATGTTTCTATGCCATTTATAAGGGTGTTCCTAACAACTCTCTCCTGGGTGTCCAGTGTCTGAAAACGGGCGAGCTCCTGATAAAACTCTGATACAGATCAATTAAAATTCAATTATCTATAGGAAATTGGTGTGCAAGTCATGGAAGTACTTCACTTCACTGAAAGTTGTGGCTGCATCTGCATTTTGCCATCTGAATTTGCCTACTGGATTAAACTTTTCAAGAGATATAGGGAGAAACGAGCAAGTATGAAGATTGTTAAGCTTCTCACATCTGATAAGGTGAGTTTATTATGACTAAACCCAAATTGAAGCCAGAAAATTCTAGAGAGCTAAAAATTCTGCAGGATTTGACTTGGTTAAAAAGGGATTTTGCAGGCCGACACTTGGACTTCATACATGCTCCATGTAGGATTCTCCAGGTCCTTTAGTGTATCTGCTAAGATGGCACTAGGAGACTTTTAGCAATTACATGTATTTAACTATTTACCAGCTGATTTGTGCTGACTAAACAAAACCAGCAAGTGTTTTCTTTACGCTTTGAGGCATTGAGTGATTTTAACAGAGGTCTATTATAACACCTACTTAAATTTCCTAAATATCTACACACACGTGCAGAACTCACCTTTTTGAACATGCTGAATACAGTAGTTGGCTTTGTACATACATGAAACAAAAATCATTGCAAATCTCCATTCATCAGTTTCATTCTTGTGAAATCATAATGGTATAACAACAGGAAGAAAGAAAATTTTCTGAGCCTTGGAATCAGTATTTTGAAGTTTCTACTTCACGTTTATTCTCTTTTCTGCCTCTATAATTTTAAACCATTTTCTCTTGTTTTTTATTAGCTAATTAGGATGCTATCTGCTGATTTCTAATACATTCCTCCCCATGCCTTTGTGTCTTTTGAGTGAAATCCTGGCTTTGTTGAAGATTTTGGACACTGACTTCAGTAGAACTCTGATTTTATTTAATCTGTTTCTCTTTTACAGTCTTTTCCGTACAGGGAAGTAAATGTATTTGTCGAGAATTCTACAATTCTAACCTGCCTGTTCCCTAACTGCATATTCTGAAATAGTTTCAGAATGAATCTGAGGTTATTAAATATTATCCTTATTTCTTCCATTATCCCCCAACCAATATTTTTTCTCTGTTTGTTATCTGACCAATATTTTCCCCTTAAAAAAAGGAAGATTTAGCTCTGCTTCACTTATTTCATTCTAGTTTCTCTTAAAGCTGTCTAAGCTTTTCATTTATAGAGCATTCCCTGATAAACGTACTCTCACTTTATTTCTTCTATAGGAAAATTGTGTATCTCTGATGAGATAAACCAACAGCCAGTACTATGTTATTTGTATCTGGGGCATCTCAACACTGGCTTTGCTTGGCTTTTGTGCCCGCTGTCCGTTGTCACTGCCACCACTTCCCTGCTTTCTTTTGTGGTTCTTCCTCATCCTCTCTCACCACTTTGTGGCTGCATCACTGACTTCCACTTTCTGTCCTCCTCACATCAAATGTTTCACTCTCCAATCTCCTTTACTCTCCTGGAAAGTTTTTACTTATTTTTCTGCCTACATCAGTTATTTGCAGCACAGGCTACCTCAGGTGCCAGATATGAAAAAAGTAAATATATATATATAGATATTTTCATCTATATTGCCCTCTTTGTATGTTAAATGCCGGCCTGATTTACCAGGAAATACCCAATTCTAATGTTCCACTTGGATAAATCACCTCTCTATATGTTCTTAAAAATATCCGAGTCAGCACATTTACATTGTGCAGATTTCTATAGGCCAGCCTAAAGCAGCAAAAATGTATTCATCTTTTACTTTCAACCGCAGCCCCAGTCGCATCTCAGATTTCCTTTCGGAGCCCAGCCGCAGACCGCCAGCTGTTTCGCATCCATCAGGCTTCCACTGCCTGAGAACAGGCTTTATGTTTCCTCGTTTCAGCCAGGAGGCACTTCTTTTTTTTTATCTAACCTGGCAAATATCACAAGAGGAAAGCTCAGCTACAACAGTGGAGGTCAGGCAGGGGAAATGGGAAAAACACAGTGGGTGTTTCTTCACGTTTATCCCTTCGTGGGGATGGAGGCTGCTGCCCACCCTACATTGCAGACATTTACTTCCAGAAGGTACAACCTCCATTGACACAGGCTATTGTTTCCTGAACTCTGCTGAAAAAGGGCTAACACCCGAAAAAGCTGTTTTTGTAAACCTAACTCTATTAAAAAGAGCCATTTTATTGGACAAAAGGTTGTAAGACACTTCTTTGTGCTGCACGACAGTCATCTCACCTGCTCGGAATCAGCGGGGCAGAGAGGTTGGGATGAGGACGTGAGGACAATGCTGTGCAGCACCTCATGAAGCAGAGATCCTCCACATCGGTTAAGGACTAACACCAAATGGTGAAGAGAAGCCAGAATAGGGGAAAGAGATAGGTGTAAAGTAGGTCCAAATGGGGTTGTTTGGATGCTTTATGTGCTTTATGTTTTATATGTCAGCATCACTTACATACGTCAACACCATGGGAGTTCAAAAGAAGCGGCGTGTACACATGGGTTACTTCAATTCTTTCAATATAGAATCACAGAATGGTTAGAGTTGGAAGGGACCTTTAAGATCATCAAGTTCCAACCCCCCTGCCATGGGCAGGGACACCTCTTCCTAGAGCAGGTTGCTCCAAGCCCCATCCAGCCTGGCCTTAAACACTTCCAGGGATGGGGCATCAACAACTTCCCTGGGCAACCTGTTCCAGTGCCTCACCACCCTCACAGCAAAGAACTTCTTCCTAAGATCTCATCTAAATCTCCCCTCTTCCAATTTAAAACCATTCCCCCTCGTCCTGTCACTAGACTTCCTGACAAAGAGTCCTTCCCCAGCTCTCCTGGAGCTCCCTTCAGATCCTGGAAGGCTGCTCTCAGGTCTCCCCGGAGCCT
>VXBW01001857.1:854548-978598 GCA_013400375.1 Thinocorus orbignyianus
GCCCCAGCTCTCTCAGCCTGTCCTCACAGCAGAGGTGCTCCAGCCCTCTAATCATCTTGGTGGCCCTGCGCTGGACCTGTTCCAACAGTTCAATGTCCTCTTAACTTCATGAAATTGTACAGTTAATATTCCCATACACGTTACTTTCCTCTCAGTTATCATCACAAATATTATTTTACTCCTTTAATCTTATTTTACTATTTTAACTGGGATACAACCTTGAAAGCACAAGCACTACTCATAAATGCAACGTTGAGATTATTAAAACTAGAGGCAGGAGAACACAGTAAATGATGAGAAAAACATATTTGGGTTAATTTGTGGGCTTCTGTTCTGTAAACATAAACTTTGGAAGTCTCTTAAAAACCTCTTGGGTATTCTCAAAACCACCCTTAACTCATTATAAGCTGAACTGCCACTTTTATTATTGTGTGTATTAGACATTGCTTAAAATTAAAAACATTAATCAGAAAACTGCTGTCCTAACCAAAGAAAATATTGCCCAGTCTCAAATCCAAATATTAAATTATTTAATTTACATCCTGTAGGGTTCACACGCTCTGGTTACAGTGTGCATTGCCTTTGTGCCACTGTATGCATATGTATGTGTCACAAGCTTTATACTGTAAATTGCAAAATACTAGAATAGAAAAAATGCCAAATCTATGGCACATACTATTAAAAAATATCTTCAGCAGCTTCATGAGCAGAGAATATTTCTGAGCAGAATTCACAAAAGAAGCTGTGGGATAATTCTGGGCAAGTAGGTGCACTCACACACAAAGGACTTTGGGGACAGGGGCTTCATTCTCATGGATAAATAATGGAAATTTATTTTTCTTTGAGAAGGCAGAAAAGTCCTTACGGGGACAAAGCTGGTTACAAGACTTAATGGAAATTGTTAATTAAATAAAAACAATGGTGTTTCCTTGGGACTACTGCCTGGCTTCTGCGAGTATCTGTGAGACAGATAACCGCATTCACACAATGATCAGCGACGCGTACCTTCAGACACCAATATTCCTCACTGAATGCAAAAGGATGTCAACAAACAAAGTGACACTTCTGCAGACTTCCTAAAACCTGCTACTGTTTCAACGAAACCTACCGTTGCTATAAATTGGATGGAGAGGCAGGAAGGGATTCTCAGCTTATTCATCTTCCTTATTTTCACCTCTTCACCTTTAATATCAAGCAGATAGGCACGGTCTCTTCTTGTCAGACATTATCCAGAAACCAACAGAATTTAGGGCTAACTATGTCCATTTTAAAGCTCAAATAGATTTTTTTAATTCTGTAAAATGATGGTATATGCCTACACGTGTATCTGCCTGGGTCTGTTACTTATTCAGTCACACAAAATAGAAGCATAAAGCTCTTTAAGAGATCTTCAAGGCCTCCTGCCTCCCTGATAAGAACTGCATATAAAAATACTGACATTAGTCAATAGTTATTCCAGGGGCTTTGTTCCTAAAATAATTTAGAAGATAATATTTAGAAAATGGAACTCAAATCTATTTTGATATGCATTCTATTTGTTGAACAGATAAATAATTATATAAACAAATAAATAAACAGAATAAATATATTGATGGCATAAATGCATGTATACTTGTTTATATTTTTCTCATTTCTCTCTCAGTCCATAAAATAAAATAGCGTTTGAAACTTCAAGTGCATAAGGAATCATCTGAAGTCCTTGTGGCACGCAATGTAACAAAGAGTGGGAGGTAAACCCACGATCACTAAGAAATATAAAGCTGATAGAAAGATGGGACACAGAGAGAAGAAAAAGGATGTTAAAAGGTTTGCATAAAGACTCCAATTACTCCTCTAAGCTTTTGATGTTCAAGCACATGCCATTAGACACTTCATGTTGCTGTCCAGCCTCTTCCACACAACTAACTTGAAAGAAAGATTCCTGTTTTGCAGGAAAGTTTTCCCTTCCTGTTTTATGACTTCTCTAACTACATTATTTTTTAAAAAAAACATACTACAGTAAACACAAAACCCACCAAAACCTACATTTTTGACATTTAATTTCTTCATAAAGAGTACTCTACGTGTACCGATGTAGGGATTCAGAATTTAATCAGACCTGTCCCTCACAACTATACATTATTTTTCTAACTCAAGAGACATAATATATTATTATGTGTAGTAATATATGTATAACATTATAGATACTGTATATACATATAAATAAACTGTTTTACAGAGGTCTAATCTACTAATTTTGTAGTCTAATTTTGGAAGCCAAATTTGAATGAGCTGATTTACTAATCCATTCTTTTCAAGTCTTTGGTGCTTTGTAACTGTTGATTTTTTAAGATAACTGCATTATGGTGACATACCAAGCAGCATAATTCCTTCATGGCATTTCAGACCAGAAGTGCTGCTTCTAAACAAGTACCAAGTAAATAGGGAGTGGAGAGGAGGCAGCTAATAGAGGCCCTTTACAATAAATTGCGCTTGATTTTCTTAAACAACCCTCCTGTAGATATACTCAACCTCTAAAATATATTTTAGGAACATGTGAAGGATTCAGCAATTACGATTTTGTTACATTTAAATTCTTACAGAATGTATCCAGATAGAAACCCTGAAAATTCCACCTTTTTGTGAATGAGCCAGAGAGAGAAAGAGCATGGCTAGTAGCTGAAAATATCATCCTTTTCCAGTGGTTTCAACAGACTACATTAACAATTACAGCCCAGTGATGTTGACAACGAACCACCTACTCCATCCAGAAGAAGCATGTGGTCAGAAATTACAATTTCCCTACATCAGATGCTGCTTGTCAGTATATCCATGCAGAAAAAAATCTGAGAGTTCCAGACATTCCTAGTTTCAG
The DNA here is from genome assembly GCA_013400375.1 of Thinocorus orbignyianus. Taxonomy (NCBI): domain Eukaryota; kingdom Metazoa; phylum Chordata; class Aves; order Ciconiiformes; family Thinocoridae; genus Thinocorus; species Thinocorus orbignyianus. The sequence goes on from VXBW01001857.1 coordinate 857,403, forward strand.
CAGAGATCAACGCTCAGCGGGGCTACGTCTGCCCAGGCTGAGATCCAGCAGGTAGCACCTCCCAGCACAAACCCAACACAGCCTTCACCGAAACCCCCACCAGATGTTGAACCACAGCATCTGTATCTCTTGCCACCTATTTCTCAAATGTAATGCACCACTCATACCCCAACGGTAGAGACTCCCACGCTGTTTTAGTAAGAACCCTGCCACCCCTTGATGGTAGAGGTCCTAGGAGATGTGATCTTCGTACCAAGTGTTTCACAGACACTCCTGGGGACTCACAGAAACGTGCTGTTCCCGCTTTTCTGGTGACTCTTACTTCACCTGTCCCTGTTGGCAGACTTAGAAGGGCCCATAAATACTATCTTATGTAAGTATAGCTTTACTTATATACTCCTCCCACAGGACACCATACAAACAGAAAGAGACAGTGGGACTCCAGGAGTAACAAAAAATGAGAAAAACTCTGCAAAGGATGCATGGAAGAAGAAGACAGACTTTCTCTCCTCACCTGCAAAGCATGGTTTGAATATCAGAGACAGCCACAACACCACTAGTTCTGCAGTTTGAGAACTGCAGGGATGCTACAAATACAGTGGGAGTCCTTTAAAGTCCCGAATCCCAGGCTTGATCTGGTTCTCCAGTCATAAATAGGGACAGAAAATCCCGCTGGTTGTATTCCTGAATAATTCTCATTAAAGCCAGTGGATGAGGAACAGGAGAATGTGGTGCAAAATAGGCACCAGGACCATAATGATTTAACACCACGATATATTAGTAGATCTGTGATTCTATATGAATCCCAAGTATCGAATGAGAAAATTGTCCTATGATAAGCACGATATAATTGGTATCAAAAAAAGACGTGCTTTGTTTTGGAGAGGAGGGTGTTGAGTCCCTTTTACTCAGAGAAACAAAACCTTTGGGGAAATGTTAAACAGGTAATAAAATATTTCTTGAAACTGCCTTGATAAAAAAATAAATATCAGAGTATCCTAAAGTGAATGTAAGAAACAGAAACCTTAAAACTATCTACATCTTTATTTAGCTGTTACTTCTGAAACTTTGCTTCTGCCAGATGCGATACTATCCTGTACATTTAAACTGAATTACTCCTATAGTATACATAGGGAAAAATGTTTAGGACATGAAATAAAACAGAGAGTAAATAATTTGTCTAATGTAATGTGTGCTTTCTATATGGTTATATGCATATGCTTATATACCTGTTGTCTTGTAGGAGAAGGACAAGAAGAGCAAGCCCATCATCTATTTGTGACTGCAAACGCTGACATGTGTTATTGGAAACTGGAGGGGAAAAGAATTTCCAGTCTTCTAGTTTCCTGTCACTGATGTGAGGCAGATAACTTGGTAAAATGCTGTACCGTATTCCTGATAAAACCTGCCATTTATAAAAATCAAATCCACTGCTGCAGTTCCAGATTAAAGAGGCGACCTTAAAAGGAGGGGAAAAAAAAATATCTACTTCCAACCAGTCTTCCTCTTCGTAAATACGATAAACTCTTGGCTATTTGCTCACACTTCCTGTCAGAAATAGGATAATGCCACTCTTCAAATAAGTTCTTACTTGCTTGTTACACCTTTTGATGGGTTTATCTCCTGCCATCCAATAATGGATAACTTCTCTGGTGAAATCAGTCATGTCAGGCCTGTAAATGAGAGCATGATTGTGGGGAGTCTGAGCAACACAACCAGGAGAGCCAGGGTGTTAAAATGAGCTTTTAGAACTTTGCAAAATTGTCTCTCTAAGCCACAGTTGGAATGGATGGGATTGATTTTTATTTCCCTTTTGATTGCTAAGAAATGTTCTTGGTTTACAGATACTTTCTTGCACTCAGAGTTTCCTATAGGTGAAAAAAATTTCAATTATCTGTCTATTATACACATAGTGCAGCTGTGTCCCAACATCATCAGAATTTTATTTCAATTGACGTGATAACCTCAGAATGCTTACTTATACGAATATAACAGCACACCAGGAAAAGAAAACAAACATTTATAACCCCCCCACTCTTCTAAAACAGCTGAGCAGGTTGAAAATAAGATGATTATTCAGGATTGAAGAATTTCTACGTTATCTAGAATGTATGCTCTATGTTCCTTCAAAGATCCCACTGAATCCACCTGGCCTCTGTCTGCAACCAAAATTCTGCAAAGACTTTTGGTTGCAGAATCTCCAATTCTGCAGAGAATCTCTACGAGCAGAGTTTTCCTCTTATCTATGCTTCTTTGCTGCACTTAAATTCAATTTGCTTTAACCCAATTAATTTAATTAAACAGCGATGAACTTGGTACCAAGAACTGGCTTCTGGAATTTTTGTGAAATGAGTAGAAGGGCATGATAAACTGGATTCTTTTACATTTTTTCATAGAGAAGGAAGAAAAGAAAAATACAGGGACTATTCTCTTAGTCAGCCTGTGGTTAAAACGAGGAAAAAGGGATGGACCAAGTTTTTTGCAAGAGCCTTTGCCACTCATGGGGACAATGTCCCAGCAATCAACAAAGGTGACAAACCAGCACTGAGAGGAATCTGGGAACTGGGAATAGCTGCCTTTGCATATATTTTTTGCTATATTTTTTGATGGGTTTATCACCTGCCAATTGGTAATGTGAAACTCTCTTGGTTATTTATCATCTGTCCATTAATGGAAGTCTTCATCCCTGAAAGACTGGAATCTGTTCAGGGCTCCCATTTCGAACTGAGGGCAGTCAAGGCTGAGAGCCAGATTGTAAACCTGAGTGAACTAGGAGTATATTAGAGTGGTGTTTACATCTTTGGGGGTAGAGAATGAACGACTGGATCGAAGAAGAAGTGTTGGGCTTCTGGCAATTTAAAGATCACAGAGAAATAAGGCAGGAAAATGCAGATTTAGCCAAAGTTAAATGAATGGAAGAGAAAGGTTGGTGAAACTCCAGCAGTAAAAGAGAGCAGGGCAATGAATGAGAGGGGGAAAAAGGGAAAATCTTCGGCTCCTGTGAGAAGGGTAAAGAAAAGACCACTGAATGAGACACTGACAAAGGGTAATAGTGTGAAGGGAAGAGTCAAAAGGACATTGTGTGAGACAGAGGACCCTGACAAAAGGAGCTGAGCTTTTACTTTGCTTTGGCCAAGACCATTATTATAAGGCATGGAAAAGAAAAAGGAAGAAACTGAAGAGAGACGAAAATGTACAGCTGGGTCTAAGTAATGTTAGACTTGAAATTATCGGGACAAGTGCTGCCTCTAAAGGATACAAGGGAGCCTTTGATATAGGTGAAGGAGTGAAGGAGAGGTAGAGGAGAAAGTATTAGGGCCACAAAGATATGCTGGTTTGATCTCCTCTTTGAAATAGTTGGCAGAGAGGGGAGTGAGAGGAATTAAAAGTAGTAAACAGCCATCAAGACCTGCTAATGTGCTATTTTACTCTAAGGAAAATTTCACTAATGTAGCCTACAGCTGAACAAAACAGGATATTAAGAAGTCATATCCACTATCCTTTCTTACGAGGGGATAATGTGTTAGCATCCACACCTTTTCACAAGGAATTTTGCAGAAATACTTCCAAATTCTCTTATTTATATTACAATGGTAGACCGACATATGAAAAGAAATAGAAGAAAAAAAAAACATGCATGGAAAAGCAGTTACAATTTTGTTCACGCTGTAACTTTGGTATTTCTTTTTGTGAATATTTCAGAACATGCTTATAGAGGATGCCACTTGGCACATTACCCATCTTTTTAATTCCTTACTCTGCTAGAGATGATGCAAAGAGGAAGCTCACATTATGGCAGTGTTGGAAAGGAGCTCACTGTTTTGCATTCATTTTACAGAAAGTCGTTTACAAAGCTTCCTAGGCTTCCAAATACGAAGTGAAATCAATATAAAGTTGTGGATAATCAGGTATCTGATTTAAATTTACAGTCTGATTTAAATTAGGGAATATGGAAACAGCTAAACATGAAGGGAAAAAATGCAGACTGTGTAGAAGTCACGAAAATAACTACATGTCGACAGAGTAAGGGCAGCAACGTGTTTACGGGGTTAAGGCTGATCAACCTCACCCCGTTCCTGATGGCCCAAAGCTGGTTCTGATTTGCAGCCCCTGAAATCCCTGTTCAGACACATTTATGTGGTTTTCCTGACTGCAGTTGGCTCGCGTCCCGCCGGTTTAAGGCTGGGCAGAGCAAGCCTGCATCTGTCGGATTAGATCCACGTAGGAGGTTTCCCCCCGTCCTGTATTGCAGTAGCCTGGAACATTAGGCTGTGTCATGTTACATTATGCCTAAGATGTGAAATAACATAGAACCTCATGTGCTGCTATGGGTAGGCAGCAAAAAAACCTACCAGACTAAACAGGAACCATTCCAGCCCAGTTTATTGCGGCAGGCTGTAAAGGGATGTGCAGTGAGGTACTCAAAGACTATTCATGCTGACTAGTCAGAGGGTTTTTGGGTGGTTCTTCTATATATTTCTATATTTTTTACCCATTTCCTTTGTGTTGGCTCAAGGGAACAATCTCTCTATCACTGAGAAACACATTCAGCATAAATCAGTTCCTGAGAGGAATGTCAAATCTGAAACAAAGAACCCCCACAAAAAGGCCCCTGCAGTACAACAGAACAGGAGTGTCGTGGTGAACGAAGCAAGAATTGAAAATAAGAAACTTTCTGGAACAATATGAATGCTAATATGATTTATCTTCCTTTTTTTTTTTTTTTATGATAGAGGCTGCAGATGGATTGTCACGGTAGACCGTACACATTAAAACACACCGTGTAGAACATATGTTAATGTAAAACCTGTGAAACTCAGTTTATGAAACTGGCATGTATAGTGTATGAACCTGAGCAGGCTTAATTAATCTGATGATCATAATCCTAACTTAACAAAAGGCATCAGCTATTAAAAAAACAAAAAAGTCATTGAATAAAGCAAGTATCATAGAGCATTTTGGACCAGGTACTAATTCCTTTTCACGTTGTGTTGACATACGTTCCCCAGTTAAAAGCAGGGAATTCATTTTTATTTTGACTTTAAACCTCCCTGCTCTCAGTTCTTCATGGGAAGGTTGAGCCTGAAGCAATAACCATGGGGAGGAGATGCTGGAGAGAACTCCTGCAGCACACTGGAGCAGGCAATGGGGCTGCACTGTAATTCCATGGTTTGCAACAAGATTTTTTTTCTCCCCTCAGTTACGGTGAAAACCCCAACATTTTAAACCCACCACAATTTCCCTGACATTTTTTAATTTTGTATATAATAATGAATAATATTTTGTGCTTAGAGTCAGTTGTAAGTACTTTACAACTGTGAATAAGCTGTGCTAATCATTGCAGTTTGAAAAGCATACTGATTTTAAGTCCTTACAGTAAATCTGAACAAAACCATCTTCCTCACTATTTTCCAAACACTAAATATTTCTTATTTAGCAATATAAATATTAACATATCTCATGGCCAGAATTGCTGGGATTAGGTTATAATAAGAAAAACAACAAAAAAGTTAGTGGCAACTATACTAAATTAATTAATTCCTGGTCAAATTGTAAAGGAATAATTACTTGATGAGTTCATATCTGGAGACTACAATATCTTTCAGGTATATGAACTGCAGCTGAACAGATGCCCACCACGAAGGGTTTTCCTAATGTTGTAGCACCACAACCTAGGGAGTCTGAACACACCGGCTTCCCGTGCAAGGGAAACAGCATGACTGAGGAAGTCCTTGAAAACAGATGTTCTTCCAACTAAAGTTTTTATGCTGATGGTTTGTTGTTGGTTTGTTGGTGTTTTTGTTTTTTTTTTTAATTCAGAAAATTTCCAAGGACATTGCTGCTCGCAGTAACTCCTTTTCTCCATCATAGGAAGCAGATCCTTCCTGATGAGGCCTTCAGCTCTTATACTAACAGTATCAAACCTGAGAAGTCATGAGCTCAAAAATAAAAGTATGAATATAGCTAAAATTGTCATGAAACACTTATCTCTCTACCTGGGTCGCCAGAGCAGAACAACAGAGGTATTTAATATATGGGTTACTACGTGCAAAGCTTGAAAAATAGGCTTAGCAGTTACTAGCCCAAAGATGGAGAAGTTCTGCCAGACTGAAATGCTTTGGTGCTTTGTGCTCTCTTCATCCCTGAAGCCACATCTACCCCCACAGCTCATGTTCTGCTACGCTTGGGCCTTGGTGTTTCGCTGACTAATCTCTAACCGACCAGATTGCTCTTCCACCAGCCATACCGAAAGCTCACCTAGATGTGTTCCCTCCAGCAGTGCCTTGAAGCCATACGTGAGGAATTCATGCCCTTTAGATCTTCTTCCAAATATAAGGAAACAAAAATTAAATATAGCTTTCCTAGTTCAAACCATCATTTTTTTGCCAGCTAACTGTAGGATCCGCATCCAGAATACAAGTAATGGATGCTTCTTCCCTCTGGAACTGGATTTCAGAAGGTTGAACTGGAGGATGGTCTGTGCTGGAGTGTGGAAGGATAAAAGCTTTGAATTCTCTGAGACCAGAAAAAAAAGGGCCAGGGCAGTGTGATGGTGTCAGGAGAACGTTCTCCTTCAACATTAAAGTGAAATCTGTTGGGTGTTTGCTGGGAACATACTGAACCTCCTCCTGGTGTGGTAGGAGCTCTGTATTAACAGCTCTGGAAAATCGTTAAGGGTGTAGTGTGAATGTTCAGCTTGGACATACTCTTACCTACTCTGTTAACTATTTTCAGACCTTTAATATAGAATAGATTAGTAAAATTTAGCTGAAGTTGGAAAACAGAAAGGTGAGGATGGATACACCTATGAATAGTTTTGTAAATTAAGGATAATTGCCTGCCTTCATAATTGCTATGACCTCCCTGTGACCATGTAGAGGTGCTGGGATGGCTCACATGGCTGGAGTGCTGTGGTGGAGGGATACAGGTTCTTTTAAAAGGGTGGGAAAGTGGGGAGGGGGACTTTTCCTCTCTGTGACAAGGAAGAAGTATAAAAGGTCTTCTCCAGACAACTGGAAGAAGCCCCCCTCATATTCACAGTCCCTGGTCCTTGTGGGGGACTTTAACCACCCTGATGCCTGCAACTAGTAGAAGTATAAAAAGAATGATGTTGAGAAAAAAAGAGAAAAAAGCTTTTGGCTTGAAGAGTGGAGCTGGGAAAGAAGTGTTTTAAGTTTAATCCACTGTATTCTGGTTCACTTTGCTTGGAAGTGAGACATTGCATCAGAAATACCCGACCAGAAATCTCATCAAGACCTTCCCCAGGTATCTCACGCAGCTCTGGTGAGCAAGTCAGTAGAAAAAGTTCTACCAACCCTTTTCCCTCACCCTGTATTTATCAAATGAACTATTTAATTACGGAATGTTTGTAACTAAGAAGCAGATGATGAAAGGTCCGTGTTTTCTTATGGTTAAACTCAGAATTTGCAACTTCAGTAAATGTTCCCTCAAATTACTTGCTGAGAACTGTACTTCTGCAAACATAAATGTCTTTCTTTATAAGCAATTTCAAAATGATTTAAAATTGCTTCCAAAATATTCTTTTTTTTGGCATAATAATAATGAGCAAATGAAAAATTCATAAATGTAAGATATTAATGATTTATTAATTTGCAAATACCCTTTATATTTCTATTCAATTGAATTGTTTGACTAATAGTCAGAATTGAGAAGTATTTTTGAATCTACTTGACTAATGACAAAACCAAATGATGAAAAAAATTAGATAGCACCTTGTTAGAACAGCAGCTTTAGGAACAAAACATTCTCACAGAGGGAAATTTTAAGCAGTCATTTGCAATTAGTGTTATTGGATAGACAGAACTGGAGGTGGTCCGTTTGTTATCAATATTACAATTAGCTAATTGTCACATTCCCTTTTTTGTCATTACAGTCTATTTTCAGACAAAGGTGAGAGGCATATTGCACTCGAGCTTCTAGCCTTTGTCTTTCTCTGTCACCCTCTTTACTTGAGACAACCAATTCCTCAAAATCTTGGAAAAAACTCAAATGATTACTAGATCTTAAGAATTACAGTTAAGTCACACCTTTAAAAGTGAATTGAAGGGATTTGCACCATTTACATTTGTGATGGTTTTGAACAATTAATTTTGTACATTTTATTGTGTCAAAGAAAAGTCCCTTAGGAAATTCAAAACATTTGTGACAGAGCACACAGCTTTTTGTTGTCAGAAGTAGTAGTGTCTTTTTTATTGGGAATATTTTTAAGAACACAAAACTGTGGGGAGAAATATAGCCTTGTTACATCTACAAACTTCAGGCCAGTCTTTACGTAGGTTTAGGTTTCCACACAGAGAGAGTGAAAAATATATATAAAAAAATAATTAAAAAAAATCCATAATTTGGCACAGAAGTTTGAAATGTTCCTGACTTTCTGTGTTGTAAATCTGCTTTGACTTGGCTGAGTTACTACAGTTTTACAAACGCTGTTCATTCATGCACAGGATTTCTTTTATAGCAAGTGGCTTTTGCAAATTATCACTTGAAGTTTTATTGGCACTGTGCACAGGCACTGAGCTGAAACTGAATGGAACTCTAGACCATCTGATTTAAAAAAAACATGAGAAGCAGGAGCAGCCCCTAGATTTTCAAATCCGTCTTTTAATTTTGCTTTTATCAGGAATTACTTCAGCTAGATGTATGGTTCCACTATAATGACCTGAAATATAAGGGGGCTTCGCCACATTCTTAAGTCAGCTGCAATTCCATGTCTTTTGCTTTGCTGCTGCCTAAACAGGAAAGAGAAGCCCAGCTTTGGCTTTCCCTCCTCAGAAGGTGACATAAGATAAGAGATTCATATTGAATATTAGGAAGAAATTCTTTCCTGTGAGGGTGGTGAGACCCTGGAACAAGTTGCCCAGAGATGTTGTGGATGTGCCATCCCTGAAAGTGTCCAAGACCAGGCTGGATGGGGTTTGGAGCAACCTGGTCTGGTGGAAGGTGTCCCTGCCCAGGGCAGGGGGGTTGGAACTCGGTGATCCCTTCCAACTCTAACCATTCTATGATTCTATAATTTGCCAGCTCTGGAACAGGAAAAAAACGTCACTGATGGGATCTCCTGGAGATCCTCCACCAGACTGGTGTACAGAGCTGGGGAAGGTGGCTGGAAAGATGTCATCCTAAGCCAGAGCAGAATCACAGGGTGGAAAGAGCTGAGAACATGGAAGCAAAGGAACCATATAGTCTGTGGATAATTGCACAGTTCTCACAATATCTCCGAAAAAAGATCCTTTGAGAGGATTGTGATTTCTATACTTGTATATGTGTTACTCCATTCCAACACACAGCAACCCACATCCTGGGAAAGAGTACCACTTTGCAAGTGACTTTTTAGCTGTTAAAAGAAACTTTTAGAACAGATAATGCTGCTTCATCCCAGTAGCCAACAAATTGGTAACCCCGGTCAATTTAATTTTACTGCTGATAATAGTGTCATTTAGCCATTTCTGTGCTATGGAACAGTATGGGACTTTAAACCCTGCATGCCTGCTTGGACCTTACTTTCTATGAATGAAGCACATATTTTGAAATGTTTTTGTAGAAATGCTCTCTTCTGTTCTTTATTGAGATGCCCAAGTGCACTAATTTGTGGAAGTATGAAGCTCTTGATACAACTGCAAAGTGCTCTGTTAACAGTATAACAGTCATCCTCTCAGTGCTCATCTCTACCTCCGGAGTCTGTCAAGAGTACAAACTCCTTTGTCAATGAACTAGGTTGAATATCCTACATTAGAAGTAACCATATTTTTTTGGCCAGTATGCTTTTAGAGTTAGATTAAAAATTAGCTCAAATCATGATTTTAAGAGGCGTACCACTGACAAAAGCCAGAGAAGAATTTGGCTTACAACAGACTGTATAAAGGAGATCCGTATTTCTGAAATCCACATAGGAAAAATCAAGTTATTTCAAAATGTTATGATATTTCATTAATTGATAATTGAACTACTGTTAAAAGTAGTTAAATTTCTAGTACAATAGCTGTTGAACACTCACTTTTAACCCTGCAGAGGAGATAGCCTTCAAAACAAAAGCAGAATTTACTGAAGGTGATAGAACCAAAATTTCTGCCATAATCGGGCAGCCTCAGGAAAGGAAACTCTGGACGAATGACCCAAGTATCAGGCAGTTATGAGCCACAGATATGATGCAGTCAGGAACAAATTCTGACTGAAACTTAGAAGAAGGTTGTGACTATCAGAGTCATCAAACTTTGAAACAACCTTGTGACAAGAGCAGAAGCAAGTTGTCTAATGACTTTCAGGCACCACTTGGATGACTACATGAAAAGACTATAGGATGCCATTGCCTGTGGTTGCCTGGAATTAAGGACTCAGAAGATCTCTTCCTGTTCTGTGCTTGTGTATAGATTGCTGGTGCTTGCTTAGCCTGGCAAATTGCTTATTAGTAATTTACATTTCCTTCTGTAAAGGAAAAACAAGAAAAATGTTGGTTTGCTACTCAATAAAGAGGGCAATCTATAGACTCGTAACATAACAAAACCAATTTAATACCTCTTTTACATTAGCCTTCACAAAAAGATCAACTGCAAGCAGACACAATTAATACCAGCAAAAAGGGATAAGATCTCACTCTGTAATAGGAGGAAGAAAGGTTACATAGTGCTTAAATAACAAAGATATTCTCAGATCATCTGTGCTGATAAACTTCATTCATCTTAAGGGACTTAGCTGATTAAAATAGATTCAGAAGGCTTAGTGGTCTTCGAAAAATTATGGAGGACAGATGAGATGCTGGAGGAGTGAAAAAGAGCAAATGGATTGCTATTTTTAAAAGGGAAAAAAAAACCAAACCAGTCTTGTCTACTTAATTTCAGTCTCTCTATCCCAAGTCCCGCACTGCTCAGTAGTGGAAAAGGAGGTGTGCTTAATGAATTTGCAGATAACACAAAGCTGGAAAGACTGTAAATATCTTGGGGACTAGGATTGTAATTCAGTTCTTAGCTTTACAATTCAGTTCTTAGCCTTCCAGATTGAAGAGCGGTCTGGAAAAGAAAGGATGACTTGGCAGCAGGGACAGGTGAGAAGTATCACAGGCAGGCAGGTGTACCCAACTGCACAGGTATGGAAGGGGATCAATTAACTGGGTAGTAATTACTCAGGAAAGGATCTCAGGGTTAACAGGGAAAGCGATGAGTTAGCAATGCACATGCCAACAACCTTACACTGTGAAAAAGGCATATGACAGAATGAGGATATATGAATAATGGCACAACTGAGAAGATTGTAGGAATTTTCCTTATTATTTCCTGATTCTTTTCAGAATCAGTGATGGCTCCAGAGAGATCATGTGTTCAGTTTTGCACGTTGTACACCAAGCCAAAGGATCTGTTGGGAAATATTTCTGAACAAAAGACTGATCCAGAAAATCTGATTTATGAAAAAAGATTGAAAAATTGAAAAAAAAGGGATTGTTTAGCCAAAAAAAAAAAAAAAAAAAAGGTGGAGGGGAGGGATTGAGGAGGATTGAGGAGAAAAGAAACACTGTTCTTCATATCATATGTCATTATCATCTGATGGCTACAATCAGAGATAATGCAGTTAAATTGCATTAAGAAAGGTTTAGTTCAGGCATCAAGAAAAAAAAAAATTCTATTGGAAAGGCTTAGGAACAGACTGCCCAGGAAGATTATAGAATTTCCAGTACTGGAGGTCAGCCGTCAAGATATCTATCAAGAACGACAAGGATATGGCCAATTCTGTTTCGGACAACAGGGATGGACTAAATGACTTCCTGAGGTCCCTTTTAACTTTGCTTTTCTGTGATTACTAACAAAGCGTGCTGAGTATAGCTTGAGAAATTTACATAGAAACCCTGGGCATCTTTAAGAATCAGAAGATTGGAAAAGCACTTTGTTTTTGTTTCTTTAAGTTTTCCATCCACAGAGTCCAACTAAATCTAAATAGCTGTATTCTTCCAACAGACATGCAAAAAAAAAATTAAAAAATTAAACAATATATTTCCAAGTAATTATAGTAAATACATAAAAAGTTCCAATACTCCCATGGCAGCTGAAGAAAAGATGATTTTACTGGGTAGTATCACTGGCTCTAATTCAGTTTGAACAGAAAGCTGTGTGGAAGTTGGTGCTGATACTACGAAATCCAGGTTCACAGTGCATTGGGCCATGTGTGGACACTCTTAAGAGCAAGGGATCATTTTCTACTTGGAGGACAGATGGATGAGCAGACAGTGCACGTCCAGGTGAACCTCATTTCACCTGGCAACCACGCTATTAACAACTGGAAACAAAACACAGCGACTGGATTCCTAGTTGCCAAAGCTCAAGGTATGAGGAGCGATCAGGAACTAAGTCTCTCAAATCAAACCAGGAAAGAAAACATTTTTTTCTGGTGATAAAAGATTTCATGAAACAATGATTAGTGCCACTCCTTGTTAAATCAATAAGGAAAATACTGAGTCACTTTACCACATTGTCCACTTGTATTAGTAAATTGTGCGGGACGCTACAGGGATCATCCAAGACACTTTTATAAGCACAAGATGTGACGCATCTATAGTTAACAACGTTCGCTTAGCTTTTAAGTATCTTTCCTATTTCCCACAAAGGAAAAGAGCCTCACAAGCAATACTTATTCCTTCCTAACAAGCAAACTCCAATCTCATATTCACTGGGTTCAACAGCAGTCTTTTTTAAAAAGAGTTTTTGATATCAGAGGATCAGATATTAGTAAAGCTATTCACCTCGTTTAAATTAATCATGAATATTAATGCCCTTCCAATAAATGAGTTACACCATGTAGCTTCAGTTAACACAGCACAAAGTTTTTTTGTTGTTTGATGGCATATTAGGGTTACAGTCAGAAATGACTGTAGGGGGGGTTTCAAATATCCTGAAGGAAAATTATCATAGCAGGAAAGCAGTAAAAACCATCGATTGCTCAGAGTTAACAGACAACATTGCTTCGGCGGGTTGGGCGCTGTGCCCAGTGAGACTGCGCGACATGGAAATCCACTGCCTATGACAGGGGCTGGGAGATGTGAGGGATTTGGTCCAACTCTGACCATTCTATGATTGAAAAGAGGCTTTGGAACGCAGCAGGGCTCGTGCAGGGAGAGGGGGTGGGTTGCACAGACCAGGCCAGGGCATCGATGTCTTAGATCCTAGATTTCTCTGCAGCCAGGTTTTCTCTGCTTGATACATACAGCCTAGATCTTTACGGAATCAGGGAGTTGTCAGAGTNTGAGACTCTTCATAACCAGCTTCTGCATCTCACCCTTTCAATCCACGCCTTCCCAGGCAATTAGTTCTCCTTACTGTTTTTCACATCCCTTCTTTCCCAGCTGGCTAAGTTCCTATATTTCAGGAAGAAAATACCTTTTCTTCCTCCCATCTGTGTCACTGCGGATTCCAGATCTTCCAATTCTCAACGAAATGAAATAATCTCTAGTGCTGAGAATGCTCCCAGAAAATACAGAAATGATCAGACACAGTATTTGCAGGTTCTCATGTTACCCTCAGACAAACAGATAAGCCCAAGACCTGTCTTTGCCACCCTCATGAAATACTTTTGTACCTCTGTGGTTTCTTGCTTTGAGGTGCTGGAAAAATGTGAGAAGCTTTACTGACTTCAGGTGATAAATCTGCATTTAGGCAAATGTAGATTTAGAAATTTGAATGTGTCACATTTTCCCCATGCACATAATTTTCCCGAATCCATGATCTCGGTGGTTCGCTTTTCATGGGTAGTTTTCATTAAATAAACATGTTTCAGCATTCTTTCTACATTTATTTCCAATTTTCCACATTTCTATATCATTGTATTAGCAATGATAAATCACTAATATAATGGAATGAACAATGTTTTTGTTAAAAATTCATTGCTTCCACCTCTATGAAGAAATTTCATATTCTAAAGAATATGAATAGACCTAAAAAAAGACATTAAAAATACCATTTAAAGCGTAGAACTTGGAGTACAGAAAGAGAATTCCACCTTTCTTTTCTTTTTGAAAAACTAATGCATTTAATCAAAGGTTTAATTCTTTCGAAAGCTTTAATTTTCCTAACTTTTCAGAGCTGAAATGCTGTGAGCTGGTGCTTTACGAAAATTCCATTGACACGGCAGCCAGTTAAAATAACGTCCTTTCACTTAACTGCATTTAACTGGGATAAAGCAACCCAAAGATTTAATCGTTTCCAGCAGAGCCCAGCCACGGAGTGGCTAGCCCAGATTGCAACAGAAGGTCACGGGTTCACACAAAGGCCACATCAACCCTCTCGCATGGTAACAGCCCAAAAGTAGATTTGATTTGACTGGATGCAACTACACTGGGGTTACGGTTGATTATACCCGCCCTGGATTTAGCCAAGAGTTAGAAGAACAGGGAAAAATCATGCATGTTCTACTCTTGAGAGTCTGCTGCCATCCTACTTCTGCCCAGGAATGAAGACTGGAATCCAGTAGACATCAAAAATGATCTTCCAGAGACACAGTGAAAGCGGACAGTTATTTAGCAAAAATTTATTAGGAGTGGAAATAACCTTAAAAGCCTATAACTAGACCATGATGTAGGCATGATTTCACTCAGAGGTATCTCAATATCAAGTCCAAAGTGAGGGAAGTAATAAGATAATAAGATAAAAGGATTAACGTCACCGTGTTAAATGCTACTGCTGATTATCAAGATACAGTATGTAACCAAAATATTGTGACAAGCCACGCTCCTCACTATTTTAGGGCCCCTGATGAGGAGGTAAGGACAAATGGGTAAGTGATTACAGGGCTCAGCAATTCCTTCCAGTGCTGAGATTTTTGCCTATGTGATGAATATTTCAGATACATCCTGCGATCTTTACATTCTTCACTGACAAGGAGACAAGATGCATTTTGCATCTGCTAAAGACTTCTGATTGGCACATATGTTGAAAGACTGGCCCAAGATTGAAAGACAGAGTGTTCTCCAAAAGCTGTAGCCATGAAATATTTATTCTTTTCTCTTTCATAGAAATGCATTTGATGACTATATGACATAAAGTGCCACTAATAGCTCTGGACAAAATTATATGGCTCTAAAGACTATTAAACTATTATTCTTAGAGAGTGAAAAGGGTTTTATTTGACACATATGATCACAATAGTATTAGCAAGGGTTTGTTTACAACCTCCCCTGAAAAAACTGTGGTACATTATCAAGTGCTTTTTGCACTGGCACATTCAAATCTGACAATCACAAATGGCAGCAATGATATTTGTGATATATTTAGTAGGTACTTTATCCCACAATCTTTTGAATGAGCTGCTCATTAATTTTTAAAAACTATAAGTATTCAACTAAGGGCAAGTGAATACTAATGACACTCTTCAAAATATGTTTTGTTTGTATCTAAGTGTATATATTTTATAGAGTAAGTCATAGACGCACGAATCCCCAAATGTTATTGAAATCTCTGAAGTCAGCGGAAAAACAAAGACACTCATACATACATAATATCTAGCATGACAACCTGAAAATTACGTGAAAACAAAGAAGCTCCTTTGTAAAAATCGAAGGAAAATTTTCTGATAGAAAGACCTAGGAGGCATTGCTGCATCACAGAAACCATTATCTTAGGAATTTCACATGAAAATTTGTAGGACGCCTGTACCTGTAAACATTACAGAATTCTAAGAACCTTATAAAAACTTAGAAACCTGATAAAACACTAACAAGTTAAATGAATACTGCTATCATCACATAAACCCCATTATCTCAATATCTATTTACAACCCTACGCGTTTTATAGCCCTCCTGCTACTGCCAATCCCTCGGTTGTATTTGCCATTGAATTGTTGGTTCTCACTCTCCGTGGATGAAGAAATGCAGTAAAGTCATGCAAGGCTTCCTAAAGTGGACTGAAAATGAGTTCCTGAGAATTCAGTTTATCTTTCCCTTCCAAAGGGGTAACTGCTGTGTTAAATACTTCCGTGTGCCAGCGCGGCCAGAAGAAGGGTGAAAAAAAACCCAACAAACCAAGCCAAAGTAAATTAAGCAGTGGCATCATGCCCAAATCAATCACAGACATTACCCTTTAAATAGTTAATTGAAACCAGCAGAGTGTAGTTTAATAGGCACAAGAAGAATTTTTGTTTGGGAGTCACTTTGCTTAAAAGACCTTTTAAGATACTATAGGCGGTCGCTCAAACCTTGCATGTTGAGTGAAATATACTGCTAATTATGCATATATGAACCCACTTGAAAAAAAAACAACTCACAACCAGAGGGCTGCATGAATTTGAAAGTTTAAAATGGTGTGGAACCAGGGAAGGCTACGTTACAGGAAGAAATGACAGCAAATATTGCTTCCTCTTGGTTCAGACATCCTCTCAACAGTGCTAGATTTGCTGTGAATATTTTGTGAAAGGGACAACGCTCGCTACTGGAATTTGGCACGTGATCCCCTCCTTTCAAAATACCAGGAATCCGGTTTAGGTTATCAAGATTTCAGTCTACCGATCCTTATGAGGTTTAATATTCCTACTCGAGCCATAAAAACGGGTTGTTACTTGGTTCTAGAGGCTGGAAAAAACATTTTGATGAGCAGCATAACCAGAAAGTTTGACATGCCTACCTTGAGTTGCTTTATTATTTTAATGTAAACCAAATAGTATATTTCAACCATCCTTTTTTAGACAGAACAATAAAACTGGCTATTTTCACCTTGCAAAGGTCTTGTAACAGCACGTAAATGTTTTCAACAACCAAACCCTGGTGGGCCTGTGAGTAGTTTGCTATCTTGGAAGTCAAAAGAGATGGTGAGAAGGATGGAGAGGGGAGTCTGTTCAGGAAGCCCCCTGGCAGTGAGTGAAAGGGAATGTGTGTTGATCCTTATGCTTATTTTCTTTTTTCTTTTCTTTTTTTCTTTTTTTTTTTTCCCCACTAAAGAGCACAAAGGAATTAACAGTATCTGTTAGTAAGCTAAAACAGTGCGGCTAGCAGGATCATCAGCATCTTGGATAAGGTCTCGCTACCCAGCTGGATAGGGGACCAAGCCATGAAACTTGAGAATTGCAAACTGTGAGTGTGTTTTTACTGCAGGAGGTAGGAAGCGGCCAGCTGGCCGAGCCTTTCCTTCACCCAGACACCAAAGAGGAGAGTAAACAGTTATGGTTCCACGGTGGGGATGGAGTAATTAGATATTGTGTGTTGTAGCCTCTCCCTGCTGTTCTTTTTTGTTTCTCCTTTCAATAAAGTCTTCTTGGCTAAGCCATCTGATTCATATTTGCAAGGAGAGAAAATCAGCTGAATGAGCAACAGAAAAGGCTATTTTAATTCCCCCAATTTTCCATGTGGGCGTTTGAGTTGCTTGTTTATTTTGCCTGAAATTTGGGACTGGTTGTTTCTGCCGCTAATCACACTGTTAAGTGGGTGACAAAGCTGGCCAAGGATGATCACTCCCAAACAACCAGGTGAAATTCAGATAGCTTCATCAACTGTGGACCCATGCAAGCACCTGAGAAAAAACTAAGTGACAAGTAATGTCCATTCCAGACATGACTTTTGATGGCTGATTCCAGTTTTACACATAAACACACGGTACAATATCTCATTTGAGAGTTGTCCCGTGGAGTTTAAGGTGTGTATACTGTATCATCTTTTCAAGCAGATCAGTTCTTTATTTTATATCAGATGGAATTCTCTGACAAATATCAAGGTTTGTAAACCTTTATAATATTCTTAAATCCCCCTCTATCTCCAGCTACCTAGTATTTATTTAGTTGATGGCTGCTTTGGGATGTTATAGAATTTGCATGAGAAAAAGAGCACATCTATAGATTTTAAAAAAACTAAATGCACTACTAAGAAATTGTTATCATGTAGCATCTAATATACTTTAATATATCTAATCTATTGATGGTAATTCATAGAATCATAGAATGGTTAGAGTTGGAAGGGACCTTAAAGATCACCCAGTTCCAACCCCCCTGCCCTGGGCAGGGACACCTCCCACCACACCAGGTTGCTCCAAGCCCCATCCAGCCTGGCCTTGAACCCCTCCAGGGATGGGGCATCAACAACTTCCCTGGGCAACCTGTTCCAGTGCCTCACCACCCTCACAGCAAAGAACTTCTGCCTAAGATCTCATCTAAATCTCCCCTCTTCCAATTTAAAACCATTCCCCCTCGTCCTGTCACTAGACTTCCTGACCAAGAGTCCCTCCCCAGCTCTCCTGGAGCTCCCTTCAGATCCTGGAGGGCTGCTATCAGGTCTCCCCGGAGCCTTCTCTTCTCCAGGCTAAACAGTCCCAGCTCCCTCAGCCTGTCCTCATAGGAGAGGTGCTCCAGCCCTCTGATCATCTTGGTGGCCCTGCGCTGGACCTGTTGATATGCAGCGTATACTATAACTGGTGCACATTACTTTCTGAATTTCTGGGTGTACGTGCAACACTTTAGCTATCCTTTCGGATTTCATTTCTTATATTGCTTCAGTTCTTCTGTTTGTATTGGCAGAGGAGCAATACAAGTGACTGATCCCAAAGTCAACAGAAGATTTTCATTCCCATTGCGATAATCGATCAGACGTTGTTACATTACGCAGACGATTCATTTCTGTGATAGCTTCAGGACTCACAGGTGGCAGCAGAACCCCACTACGAGTGAAAACATCTGGATTAAACAACAAAGAAAAGAAATTCTATTTCACGGAGCCATGCTTTAGGCGTACAGCAAATGGGATCAAACGTTTTACCCAAGTTTCACTCGGTTTTACAAAATTACTCTTTATCTTGGATAGGGAACATTATGCTTCGTACTCATGTTGAACGCTCTGTGTGTTGCTTGACTCACACCCTCTTCTTTTCTAGACGACTTTTCCTGATGTTGGTTTTGGGCTGCCTGATGGATGAAAGCCACATGGCAGAAACTGGATCCAGGGAAGTAGACGTTGTGCTCACTGATGTGGGAAGCCCTTCGTAGCAGCCAAGGGAATCTAGTCCTGTATGTAATTAAGGGAGCATTGCTTCAACTGTTGTCAAAGGTTATACCTGCCATAAGAAATTAAAGCAGCCCAACAGAAGGAAAACTGCGTCCAAGTGCTGGTGCTCAGGTCCTGGTGTCCACATTAGGCATTTCATGGAAGACACACTTCTCTGTGTACCTGTGGACTGGTCCCACGGACTGAATGTCCATCGTGGTAGGGGTGCCTCAGGTGCACTTTGGTCCGCCTTCCAGCTCCATTTTTATCCACTTTAGGCATAGTGAATAGCAACTGAATACGAACCAACTCTGCACAGTGGGTGGGTCAGGAGATTTAATTCAAAAGCCTGGTCTCAACAGAAGCAGTAATATGGAGAGACACGGAGAAGACTATAAACTCATGCTCTGCTTTAGTTTTCACTGCTTTTGCACACTTGACGTGCAAGAATAACAACAAGTTTTTTCTTTTTATGTAACAATGATATTATGCCTAAAAATCTCTGCATGTTCTTTGCTTGAATCATCTGTGACTACCTCTGCACCAGACGACTGAGAAGTTTTTCTGGGTCCAGTCTGAATACCAGACTGAATGTACTAATAAAGTGCAACTGTTTGACTTCTGAGCAACTCGCTGGAGACTGGCCAGAACACAGGGATCTGCTGGTTACTTCCAGGTGAAATTCATTTTTCAAGACCTGATTCACATTTATTTCAGGTCAACAAATGTCTCTAGCAAGACTTAAACAGGCACATTTGATTATCAAACACGTTTGTTTTTCACCCCTTCACTTCTTTGGCTCACTCAAAACACAACTCATTCTTGGGCATCCTCCTTCCTCAGGTCTTCCAACCACAGTCAATGAGTCTGTCGTGTGTTTTTCGCAACCATCTTACATTTCATTTCTCATTATGCACATTCACCATATCCCTCTCCTATGAGATGTGTGCACCAGTCCACACAATGAAAGGGGACAGGACTTCGACTCAAAGCAAAGGTTGGGTATGAAATTTCTAGGAGATAACAGCACAGAATAGGAAGGTAAATAACTTCTCTGCTAAGCCACCTCTTTCTGTGGAGTCTTCTCTCCTAATATTCTATTTTTGATTCACATAGTAGTCCTATTTACAAGATTGCAAGGTTATTTCTTTTGCTGGCTGTGCTTATGAAGTCAGAAACACTGCGGCAGTAGCCAAATTTTTGTCTCCTGCTTCCGTGATGAAGGACTTTCTTCTTACTTTCCTTTACTTTTCTTCTCTTACCTTTATTTTTCAATGCCAGTAAATAATACACTATCAGCCATGAGAAAGGCATATGCAAATTAAAGGAGAAGCATCCAATGGAATGATTATATATACTTAGGGAAAAAACTACTATTGCTTACTTTGTAAAGGACATGCTCTTCATAATATCCAATTAACATTTCCCCCTTTCACGGAAGAATAATGGATCGTAATTTAAGTCTCAGTCAATACTTATTGTGACTCATACTCTATTAGTGATAAAATCACTAAGTCTTCTCTTTTAAAGACAGCTATCCTTACTGAAACATTTGACTTCCTTCTATATGAAATGAATAGTGACAACCAAGTCCCTGGTGGATTGCAAAGGGCCTCCAGAATTTCCTCCAGTCCCTAAAAGACTTCTTATTTTCTTTTCTTTTCTTTTCTTTTTAGGCAGGGATTTATTAGGTGAAAAGAGCTGTCATGATATCACAACTGTGTTTATGATGGAAATGTCTTTTCAAAGAAAATGTTCATAAAGCTCTAGACGTATCTGTTGTTACCCAGAATTTTGCTCTTTCTCCAGACAGATCCCCTGCATTGTCGACCTTTTATTCTCAATTTGATTTTAATAATCTGCTTTTGTTTTACAGGAGAGCAACAAGAATGGGGTTACGTACATCAAAATTAATTCCCTAATTTAGCTAAGAATTAGTCCATCAACTGCTTTGAAGATTACTTTGAAGATCAAAGCCTCAGACTGGCATGGGAAGCTTACTGAAAGCCAGTAGAGGACATAAGCGTGGGTTTCATGTGCACAGATGCAATGGAGAAAATGCTCAAATACCTTCTGTATCTGTCTATGACTATACACTAAGCTTCAGCCAGTTTGAGTTCATCCAACTCAAAAATAACCGATGCATAGGTCAAAATGGCCATTTCTTCATCCCGAGAGAGACATTTTCTAGCAAAAAAAGGAACCATTTTGAGATCCATGAGAATCCCATTATTAGTGTAGTAATAGCCCAATTATACCTTGAAATGAATTGGTATTTTATCTAACTCTGAAAGCATTTTCCTTTCTGGTTGGCATCAATTTTCCGTGGTTTTAACTTGTGCTAGTTCATCTTTATGCAACACCTGAGTTTCTCCTTAGTACACTGGAATTTTGGGTTCCTCCATAGAAAATGAGACACATAATTGAGTTTCAGATAAAAAAAAACAAAAACAACCCAAACCAAACAGCAGGTTTCACTCCATGGTCTGTTCTCTGATTTGTTCTCACATGTTCTCAGAATTCTCCAAAGAGGCAAAACTTGGAACTGAATATCTATAATTTTTGATGATTATAGATTTTCTGTGCCCAATATAATGAGCCAGATAGCATATGACTGTTTATTTTGCTGAATGCTATAATGAACTGTTTCGCTGCCTTTCTCCCCCACTGTCAGACAGCAGGTTGGCCACCGAGCCAAAAGAGGGTTCAAAAAAAGGTGAGAGAATACATGAAGAATAGAATCTACCTTTCCCCCTTGATTTATTCTTGTGTTCCACCCCTCTAGCTACATAGAAAGATTATACTGAACATTTCAGAAAAGGGCTACACCCCTAGAAGATTTCCAAACAAGGTATTTCCATTAAAATTTGTACTTTGTATTTAGGGAAATTTGAAGTGAAACTCAATTAAATAAGAAATTCATAATTCCAAAATGTTCCTATCATCTTTATAAAAACTGTAGCTATATAGACCAAAACTGAAGTTAGGCAGAGAAGAAAATTTATTACTTAAGACAAATACCAATATTTTATGGGGAAAGAGGATGGATAAGCTCCTTAGAGCTCTTTTCTCTAAGAAAATTGTAGATAATTAATTATATTTCTTCTTTCTTATTATTTAAAAGAATAATAATAAAGAAATTTTCATTGTTTATAATATGTTGGAATTGTTATTGGTATTATTAGGCAAAATGGAAGTAAATTAGTGAGATTATTTTTATTTTCTAACCAACACAAAGCAAATGACTGGGAAAGTCCCTTGTGAATAAGACTGACATTCAGGAAAGCTATTACCCATTCATATTTCCATTAATGGAATTATGACAATTTTAGAAATGTCTTTGCTACTTGATTCCATTATATATATATATGTTTTTCTTAATTAACATGTAGGCAAAATAACTATCTACCATACCTATCTCATGGCAAATATACAGGAAAGATGTTATGTCTTGCAGCACAACTGGAAAAGTTCCCAGCAGAGTAGCAACCTTATCTCTTGTACCTTTTTACTAGTAAAAACTGCTAAGGGGAAAAGAGTTTTGATACCTGTTAAAGCAACATAGCATCTTCCTTAAAAATAAAAGATTACTTTGCTCCAAAGCTAATTTTGAGGATCAGCTGGAGAGGGTCCAGAGCAGCTGAATTCAAGTGACAAATAAGAAGAAAAATTCATTGTTTCATGTGTAGATAATCCTTTGCAAATGGTAAAGAAGTCGAAATTAGAAAAATAGTAAGCAATAATACCACTGGGAGTCATTTACTTGGGCTTCACTTGCCTAAAATTACTACAATTATTAAATGTGTTGGAAAGAAATAATGAAACGCTACATCGTCTCTGCAAAAATGTACAAATTATATTTCCTGCTACAGAAATTGTTTGAGAGATATAAAAGACCATTATGTCATGATTCAGCAACAATTTACTTGCAATTTAATAGCAAATTAGATTCCTCCACTATCATTTATTGCCAACTGGATAGGATAAGAAAAAAAATAAGAAGAGACTCTCTGTGTCCAGAGAGAGATTTTTGCATTTGGCACATTTTCTGGTTCTTAAATTAATGTGTTTTGCCAATAGTTTTCCCATGAGTACGTGGTAGTCCAGGGATCTCCTAACTACTCTGGACTGCCTGAGGCCATGTGGTCTTTCAATGCATCCATTCACGATGCCCAACAAGCCTGAAATGCTCTTCAGAAGATGATTTCTAGGAAGAGCTTTGCCATACCAAAGAGCTCTAGATTTAACTTTGATTCACGCTGCAAACTGTGGACACTGATTTGAAATACATTGTGAGTGATGATCAGTCAAGGACCATTTCCATAATCGTGGTGCCCTGATGCCACACAGGCTGGGTAACTGAGGGACAGAAGCACAAGCTGTGATTTTAAAATGTATTTCTAAGAATATTTAAAAAGATTTCCAACAACAAAATAATCTATACGATGCTCTAAGCAAATAAAGATCAGCCAGGAGTGTAATACAGTACTTTTGACACAATTTTTCCCTAGAGAAAGGTGACAATTTTATCCTTGGAACACTGAAATGAAAATTTTCTTATCAGATGGTTAAGCATAATTTGCCAGTATGCTCTGGAACAAAATACCTTGCTGGGTAAAGCAATCTGTCAAAGAAACTCATATTAACTCTACTAGACCCTTTAAAAATATGTGTATTTCCTCTTTCTACGGTATTACATATCAACTATAGCTCAGTGATTTTTGGTTTGCCTCTTATTTTGTTAGCAGGGTAGAAAGGTGCCACATAGAAAAGTATCTAGTATTTGACAAACGTTTTACAGTGACGTACACAACACATTAATGAAAAAATGAAGTCTAAATTGCTGCAGTTACCTTTACTCCAAGCAGAAGTAAAAGGCTAAAAAATATACATATACAACATGGATGTGAACTAGGTCCAGAAGAACTCTTTTTTTTGGTATTTGCAGCATCTAATTTATGCATTTAACTTTGGGTTTCTAAATCGGGAGCCAAGTTCTGCCGTGGGAAGAGGCAGGCTGTGCCACCGTACGACCGAGAGCATCAGTGTGTGAATCCACTCCTGGAGCAGCTTCTCCCTCCCCACCGACTATGGAGAAAGAGTATCAAGCTGAACTCACACCTCCCCCCCTCTCCCTAAATTGGATACCTAAAGCAGATGGACTGAACACCTGCCTTCGTTTTCCATGGAATTTCGATGACATTTGGCTTTGAGGAAGCTCTTTTGCAACAGGAGAGGATTCTGCTGACCTGAGTGAAGTATTACACATATTGAAACAATAACCTGATGCAGCTAAGCTCATCCCCAGAATTCCCCTTCCCTCTTTTTCAATTCCAATTTCCAAATGGCAGGTTCATATTTAAGATAAGGAAGAACATCTTCCTTTGATCTGTAGTTTCTGAGCTGTCCCGTTGCCACAAAATACGCAACATTCTGTGGGCTCAATTCCAATGCACTATTCCAACAACTTTGGCATGAAGTCTAAAGTACAGAGACAGAAACCTTTCTTCTGGCCTTCAAGCAATGCAAAAATAGACAGACACTACAAAGCAACTTTCTTGAATGTTTTCTGGCTAAAACAAGAGCAAAACTTTCCTATGCTTTTACTTCAGAGTTACAAGGTTTAAAACAAATACTTAAATTCACAACTACAAGTTAATTTTTTAAACTCCTTGTGGTAATAGATAATAAATGTACAATATTTGTATAGAAACAGACTTGCACTACATCCCATCCATTTGTCAGGTCTTTATCTTACTGTATAAATTGAATTACATTCTTCTGGCTCGCTCATACAAGTGCCTTAAGTAGTCTGGATGATAAGGAAAGGGAACTGGTCATTTGGAAGGGAGAGGACATAGTAAGTATAGACACGATGCCTCTAAGATAAAAAGTGGTGTTGCTTCCTTCTCCTTGTCTCCAAATAACAAAAAGCAGAACCAGCATTCTGGTGGCAACGGACGGTTCTTTCAGAGTTATGGGGTGGAAGGGGTCAACTATGTTTCCTGGAGGGGGACACGTTACAGAGTTTAAGAAGAATATGAAGATGAGCTTTCATAGTCATTAATAGGATATTTGCAAATTGCTGTAACAAAAATTCCACTCCATTTTACTCTCTTGCATATTTGTAGAATTAGAGGAACCACAATGAGTCTCCAGCGGTACCCACCAGTGAAGGGTTTTTCACTGAACATTCTGCAGTATTATTATTTCCAGAAGATTAGGTGTACTTTTTTTTTTTTTTTAAGGTCTTGGAGAGCCTTCATAAAGCTCCCTTTAAATCTGTTGAGCTCTATATTCAAGCTCCAGGTATTGACCTGAATAATGAAAAGGTCCCAAATGTCCACAGCAACCTGTTCCCCTTCCAGGGGCTGTTTGCCTCATACAACTATTCCTTGTTACCTTTCACTCACTTCTTTCAGCTGGCCTTTAGATTACTCAGCCCCTTTTGGGATGAGATTATTGATAATGAAATTTAAACCAGCCTTTTTTTATAAAAGGGAATGTTTTCTTTCTATTAATGATTAAAGTTGCTTTGTCTACGATTTTGTACTCCTTGGAAATGAACCAGGCATTTACTGCTGACTATCAAAGTAAACAAGCTTATGATTTAATAAAGGCATAATAAATGTCTTTCTCTTGTTTATGACAGAACAAAATTCTTGTCTAACATCTTGTGATCTAGGCTGGAAACAAATTTCTGTGACAAATGCACCCTCATTATCTGCAGAGATTAGAAACCTACTTAAAACAAATCAAAACCACTCAATGTCTATGCGCTGGTTTTACATACCAGTGTGGTGACCTCTCGAAGAGATTGAAAGGTTTTGAACTTTCGCACTGTCACTCGAACTATAATTTAAGATTCCAATAATGTCAGGCCTATCAAACGAAGAGGAAAAGCTTGATGGGAGCCCTTGAGTAAGGTGAATAATGAAATTGTTGAAGGAGAAAAGCTTCCAGCAGCAACAAGAACAGATAAATAAAGCGGGGATTGTTGGGAACAATCAGTTGAAGATTAAAATACAGATGCTAACTCAGTCTTGTAAACTCTGGACATATTCTTCAATGATAGATAGAATAAATCTGCACACAAATGTAACCACAATGCTAAATATAGCTCAACTAGAATCATCAACTTTTCTTTAAGGTAATCCTTAGAAGATTTTCTGTTTGCTTGTGTTTCACATGTGGCTTTACTTAAGTGAAGACTTAAGTGAAGGCATTTCAAATTAGTCTCCAAACACTTAATTTCTTTTAAAAAAGAATACTGATAAATTGAAACCTCACCATAAAAACAAACAAAACCCCAGCCCCCTTCTATAACTTTGTTTCAATGTCTTAAAATTATATTGCATTAGCTAACAACATATATTTGAAATGCCTAAAGTCCAATTTTCTCGTGAGAAAAAGACTGAAATATCAGAAGTTTGCAAGAAAATGCAAGTGCTAATAAAATGTCGAGGCAAAGAAGTTTAGTTTGTAGAACCAAAATTAACTGTGGGTGCTTTCCTAACATTTCAGGATTGGAAGTTTGTTTCTTTTAAAAAGTCATGCAAAGCTGGAGTATTAATCCTTTATATCTATCAACTAGTTTGATTAATCTCCCAGAAAAACGTCAATGAGGATTCACAGAGAATCCACACAATATCTGTGTAATGTCATACAGCAAGGCCCGGAAGAATAGAGAATACATCACTTTGAAGGACGACACCATGTTCCATTAGCCTGAGTTTGGCTTGACTTTTTAAGTGGCTTTTAAAAATATTTTTGAATTTTTAAACACATTAGAGAAACACCACAATGCCTTTCAGACTGTAAGTATGTGAAGTACATTTTTCTGTAGCATAATTGAAACCTAATTAATCTTTTCCCCTGGAGATCTTTTAGAGTTGAGGGTAGTGACTATCATAGGAAGAAGACTCAGTAACAAGAGGCATTTCCATTTACAAATATTTCCTCTGGAGCATCAAAAGAACCTTTGGAAATAGGTTGCAACAATTTCACTTAAATGTTTTGATGATGCATTACGCATGTCATTTAACCTTGACGCACCCCAATTTCCACATATATGAGAAAAAGAAAATAATATTTGCTCAATATGCTCACACAGCTTTTGCAGAAATATATTAATTAGTATTTGAGCTATACTTGGGAAGTATCACGTAGTATCTCAACTGAAATTTTCAGGAAATCCTGAACACTGCCTTGGGAAATAATAGCAATTTTTTTTTTCATTGGACCTTAATAAAATGGCACATTGCTATGAAAACAGTACGTGAAGATATTTTACTGGGGAGAGGGGAATTAAACCAGCTTTTTATTTTCCTCTAGCTCTTAATAATGTTACAGATTTATATGAGAACAACATACAAAGAAATTGTATTGGAGAGGAGAAATTAAAGCATCAAAGTATCTTTCTGAAAATGAATGAAAAACCCTATTTTTCTGTCAGCAAAATCTATAGCATGTGCATGGGACAAATGGTATATTTAAATGCTACTAATGCATTCAGTCTGCTATCAGTCCATTAGGTTACATTATTATCGATTAAAAGAAAAACAGAGATTAAACTCTCTGTCTCTCCTAGTTAATTCCTTCCAAACCCTTCTCAGTATGTTCTGTGCTGCACTGGAATTTCATAGTCATGAAGAGGAGGAGTAAGAAATCTGTCTCAAACTTGGGTTTGGATACGTCATACAAAAATCAGGAGGTCTTCAAACCCCCAAAGGCACTACTTATAGATTCAGATTGACTCTATGATCAGATTTTCATCAGATGAAGGGGAAGAGAGGTTATCCTAAACAAATGAAGACCAGTATGTCTCCTATACAGCTGTACCTGTCAACGCGTACAGAATTTTATGCTCAGAGTATAAATACAGAAGATTGTATCTGCCAAGTATTCTGTCAAATTAACACTTAAATTCTTCTAAATAAGTCAATGAAACTCTATGTGGAATGATAAAATACATCCTAACTTTCATAACATTTTTCTAATAACATGTAAACTGCATAATAGTAATGAATGTTGGGTCAACACTGAGAAAACAGAAAAACAACAATTCCAAGATACAGAATGACACCTCTTAAAGATTTGAACAGATTTTTTTTTTATATATATATACATGCTAGTAAGGTTTTCACACTCATCTTTCAAAATTTTCTATTTGCCTGACAATAGGCAACTAATTTAGAAAGCAGTTTTGAACTATTAACTGAAATGATTCCTTTCGGTATCGTGTCAATGCTTTTCAGTATTACTTATGGCCCACTTTCCCCTGGTTTAATCTTTCCCAGCCCTAGAGAATTTATTTTTAAATCTTTTCTTTGTTTTGGGGGTGGGGGTGGAGGGGTGAACTGTTTTGGTTTTTTGCTTTGGTTTTTATTTTTCAGCGTTAAATAATTAAGGCAAGCGACCATTCCAGTTGCTTAACTTTGTTATAAAGTGGTCTAAACTGGTTTTATTATTTTCAATCTGTTTTCAGCTACAAGCAAGGATTTGAATCACTCAGATGTTGTTCTTCAAATACAAAAGAAAAATGTGCATAATATCTGGTTGTGTATCCCTATTTGCTGAAGGACAACGGTCAATAACACAGGTCTACCCAGGCATTACATATACTTTAAATAATAATACAAACAGGTAAAATGTATCATGTATATGTTATAAATAGACTCACTAAAACATATATATATATTTCTTTTAGTATGGCAAATAATAATCTCCCACTTGTGAAGTCACAGCTACTTAATTTTCACACCTCTCTAGGTACTCAAGAACATCAAATTATCAAAATGACTCTTCTCACATCACATACAACAGCTCCTGCCTCAGTGCTTCCAACTGGTAGGCATCTGCTCTTTGGTAACACTCAAGTAATAAAGCCTGGTTGGCAGAGCAATATTGCATGTCTCAAAGGCTTTTCCCTGATTTTCCAGCTCTTTTTTGCTCATTTCTGTCTTCAACAATCTTCCGAACTTGCTCTACAAACCAGCAATTACTGATGACTCAGTTACTTATCTTAATCACTACAGATTTAGATATCATTTCAGATCAAAATATTACCTCAATAATTAAAAAAGGAATAATTATAAAACTGTTTCCAAAGATGAAGTGGTTACGTGGAAGACCAAAAAATGAAGGGTTCTTAAATTCCTAGATCATCTCATTACAGACCCTATTCAACTGACAATGAAGTCAATAGAAGGCATCCGAACGAATTCTCAAAGAAATGAATAGCCTTTGATACGGACGTTTGTTTCCAAAGGTACTCAAATATCCATCTATTTCTCTCAAAACAAGGTATTTAGATGAGAACACTTAATTACAGGGTGCTGCTCTTTCATTTACATCTCATGTAACTTGCCATTTTGCATAACATAATGAAGCTTTTCTGTACAGTTTCATATTGAACGTGTTGCTAAGGGTACAAGAAGAGCTAATGAGGCTGCCTAGGACTGCCAGGTGAAGCTCTAGCAAGACTGATGTAGTCTTTTATCTACCTGAGATGGTTAACCAGAAATAAAAGACACTTTATTGCATGGTGGTTGGGGTTTTCCTCCCCCTCCTCCCTTTTTTTTTTCAGATGCCATCCTGAAATATATATGCCAAAACTCTGCTTTGCCAACTGCGTCATCGGAGCTTGCAAACGCCAGCACTTCTCTGACAGGCATTGTGAATCACAGTTATTTTCTTCTCCCAATGTCTACGAGGTCTGCCACCTGAGCTGCCGTAGTTTGTAAGTGCCATCAACTTCTCCTCAGGGCTTACAAGCTATACTTGCTCTTTCAGAAGAATCTGAAAATGTTGTGAACCATAACTATGTTTCTGAGAGAACTTACAAGTTCTGCCATCTGTGCCTGCGGTGCTTTAGAGCATCGTAATATGGATATGGAGATATTTTCATCATGGGGTTTACGATCTCTACCAGCTGCATCAGCAGAGATTGTTAGTGCTGTGAACCACAACCATTTATCTCCCAGCACAGACGCCTGCTTCACTTTTTCATTCCTAATAGTCTGTATGAGCTTGACCCACTGTTATACATAGGCGTGTGAGTATTTTTTCAGCAAAAGAGAAAGCAAAAAAAACCCCACACCCCAAAATAATTATTTAGAGGAGATGTTTAATCTCTGCAGATCTCTCAAAAGATTTAGATAAACTTAACTGTGCCCTATCTAGAGGGAGAATTTACCACAAATACAAGGATTGTGATAGCCATACCACTCGTAACCCTTTCCACAGCCTGATGAGTCTCACAGATTTGGAGAAAGCATTTCCTTCTGTAACTAGGAACTTCATCTCTTTTTGTGTAGTTCTTCAGACTATCTCCAGTTCAGACAGAGCCATGAAAAAACCGCCCTTGAGAAGGAATCTTTTGCTCTCATCGGCTGTCTTAAGGGAGTTTTGGCACTTGGTGACACATCCCTACTCTCCCTGGGTTGGCCCCAGGGAAGGAAACGTGCTGGGGGTTTGTGAGGAATCACAGCAAATCCAGATGGGTAAATCGAGGGCTGCCTGTGTCAGAGGGGAATGTGGAGAGAAGCTCGGTCTTCTCCATATGCTGACAGGGAAAGAAGCCATCGACATGCCAGGAAGCTCCGACTGGCTGTCTAAATGGGGATGACAGGGATGTAAAGCAAAGTAGGCAGAGATTTTACTATTGATGGCATCATATGCCTGTTGGATTCCCATATACAAGTATGGGAAACGTATGGCGCTGGTAAGTTGGCTAATAAAATGCCTAGAAATTAACAACTAATGAACTCTCAAATTACAACTTCGAATCACAGAATCATAGAATTGCCTAGGTTTGAAGGGACCTTTCAAATCATAAAGTCCGCTAACCTAACATTGACAAAACAACCATTAAACTGTGTCCCTCAGCACCATGTCTACCCATCTTTCAGATACCTCCAGGGATGGTGACTCCACCACTGCCCTGGGCAGCCTGTTCCAAAGCTTGACAACCCCTTTGGTGAATAAATTTTTCCTGATATCCATCCTAAACCTTTCCTGGTGCAACTTCAGGCAATTTCCTCTTGTCCTACTGTCTGTTACTTGGAAGAAGAGACTGACCCCCACCTCTTTAGAACGTCCTCCCAGGTGGGGACATGAAGGACCCCAAAGCCCATGGGCAGGAGAACCAGGCATTTGGTGACTGCAAAAAGGAACTAATCTGCATCCTGCAAATCCTGGGTCTTCAGACTGAGTGAAAGTTTCCCTCATAACATTATTTTTGGAAGTCAGTGAAAACAAAAGGGTTTTGGGAAGGTAAGTATTTTTGATTTCTACTACAAACATAGAGATTTTAATCAAGGAACTATTAAAGCCTGTTTTCATGATTTTAAAAATTTTATCCAAAAATTTCATATGATTTTCTGCTGACAATTTAATGGGGCAAATGCAAAGTTTCTAATTGAAGCCAGGCCTTTACTTTTTTCTTTGCTGAATATGAACAAAAGTCCTCTGATGAATTTTTAGCAGTTGAGATGTAATATCTAAATCACAGAAAAGAATAGAACCCTGTGTGGTTATTTAGTGCTTTATCAACTAATACCTATCTTGCCTTTCCAAAAATTTCTTGTATCTTTGTTCCAGCGTTGAAAGGCTACATATGCTAAATTTTATATGAGAGACAAATCTTCAAAAAGAAAACAGGCGTATCAATGCTTTGTAACTCTCTTAAATGCTAATTCTTCTGTAGTTTTTACTGAGCAGTCATTAGTGCCTCTATCCACATCCTCAGAAGCTTTCGGAATTTCAGTCCTACCTACTCCCTGTTTGCAATGTACCAGTGAGATACTTGACATTTTGTTCCTTGCTTGTACGAATGTGTTAGCGATTTTGACGTATGTTTACATACACATTTTCCATGAACACCTCAAACCACTTTGTTAATACCATCCAAAGTCTATTTTTCTAGCACTGCCGCTTTCTAAACCTTGGGATTTTATAAAAAGGGACTCCAAAAGGTGTGATGTCAATTCATCTGAACATCTGAATGGATGCTTGTTGATTTATTGGTGCTTTTCTACCAGATACAGCAACCGATCACACAGAAGTTTTTAAGTTCATACAAATTCCTGAGGGAGAAGAATTTGATTTTTCTCAAATGAAGAATAAATATTTCATAGAATCATAGAATGGTTTGGGTTGGAAGGGACCTTAAAGATCGTCGAGTTGCAAACCCTGTCATGGGCAGGGACACCTCCCACTAGACCAGGTTGCTCATTTCCCTTTCTGAAGCCATGCTCAGCTCTGGGAAAGACAAAATCAAACCCAAAGTAAGTGTGGAACTGCACCTGCTGCTTGGAAGTAGGTGGTATTTAAGCTGAATTTAATCTTGGTATTTATATACAGGCAGAGAACCCACTGGCAAAGAATCCACATGAACGTGGTCCAGGTATCTACAATTAGGCGATGATTACTAAAACAAATTATGAGTAAGTGCATCTGGCCATTATGTCATTGTTTGGAATCCTGCAGTCCAATCTGCAGACAAACTGGAGGGAAAACAGAAAATTGCTAAAAATTTTCACTTCATCTGAATTGACTATATATTGGGTTGCATGCATGATTTCCCTCTTTTTCCTAATACAAATATGAAAACATTCAGAGGGCTTATTGATCCCCAATACTTAACTGTTAGGTCATATGAATAGCAAATGAAATATGATATAAAATATGCAAAATAATAGTACATTAGCCTAAACAACACTAATAAATTGCAAAGCTTAGCATGAAATTGAAAATCACTAATGGAGCACTGTGCAGTTTGTTGAAGCAATGAGCAGTCAAAGAATCATACATAATGTAACAGTACAATTGCTAACAGCAGGCTTATAGAAGACAATTTAAACTTATTTTTTATGGACAAGAGGAATTGATCTTTGAAGCGGTTCCTAAGGAGATTCCACTTAGCCCGAACAGCATCTTGGGAGTGAGTTCTAGTCTATCCCCTGCATCCAATACATATTTATGAACTTCCAGAAAAGACTGATTTAAATTACACATGAGGTTATGGTTTACGAACTTAAACCAGAAGAAGTAAAAATACTAGACATGTGGAACTAATACCTGAAACCGGTATTGAATTCGATGGTTCTGACAGTGCTGCAGGTTGCACAGAAAGACAGGTCAGATGTAACGAGTTCCACCTCTTCAAATTCTTGGGAGTTACAAACGTGTAAAGCAACAAACACAAAGTACAAAAAGCTTTCAAAATCAGAATGTGCCAGATGATATTGTATTTTCTCAAGGTCACCTACATGAAAAAACAACTTATGTTTAATGGAGTTGGTATCAAATGCAGTAATAGGAAAACTTCTTCCATGTGTGAACATTCATGGGGAACTTTATAATTAATATGACATTAGTTCTGTCATTTAGCAGAATTTTCCCAATGAAATCGGGAAGTTGTGGATGCTCCCTCCTTGGAGGGGTTCAAGGCCAGGCTGGACAGGGCTTGGAGCAACCTGCTCTGGTGGGAGGTGTCCCTGCCCTAAGCAGGGGCTTGGAACTTGATGATCTTTAAGGTCCCTTCCAACTCTAACCATTCTATGATTCTATGAGTCTAGGAAATCTTAAATTTTACATTGTCACTCCATACAATTCCATAAGAATTTAAACAATTTAGTAGTACCACAAGATCTGATGTATTTTAAGTACACTAAAATTAAAAACTGAGAACACAAGTGTGAAATTCTTATAAAATGCCATGGCATGAAAAAAAATACCTTCCTTACCTAAAAAATATTGTAACTGTAACAAGGTCATGTTCACTTTCCTTTTATTTTCGAAGCACACAACATTTTTCTTGATGAGTAGTATTTTTTTTTCCAATTGATTTCAACACAATATATGAATATGCCTATTTTACGCTCTTGTTTTTGTACGTGGTGGTGTGTAGGCCCAAACTCATTAGCTTAAACGTCTTACTAAATATCCAAAAAAATCTGCAGCAAGATTATGTGTGCATAGAATGGGAAGGTGGAGCAGACAGATCGTTTGTTAGTTCAAATGTAAAGTATGGAATAGTGTGGGCTTTTTGTACTACTACAGTTTTGTGGATAGATTCCTACTTCTTATGCCTAGTCATCCACTTAATAAACCTAAAGCCACAATTAATTTAATAGCAAGTAGGTTGCCAAAGGGCAACTGTTCATGTGTTCACTGTGCAGAAAATATAGTAGGTTGTGTGTGTTGAGATCTGGGGAATCATTTGAAAATGTAGCAAAGATAAAACTGTAGAATAGAAAGTCCATCATCCCAGGGCACCCACTGATACAAAGGTAGGATGACTGAGGGTCATCGCCATGGGATATTGTTTGCTCACGCTTAAAGCTGAAAATGCTGCATCCAAAGTACTACCTGGAGGTAACAGTCCCAAATTTATATGGATTCGTGGATACTTTTCCTTCTAAACATCCTAGGGATACCATGCTGGAGATTTAGGGTATTAAAGTTTTATAGGACAACTCAGCATGTAGCTTGTGACTTCGGGGAAGCAGATGGAGAACCACAACATCACCACCATATCCCTGGTACAGCCGCAGGCTCCCACCCGAAACACATTTCTCATCACAATAATTTAGGTAAAGGTGTTCTCTGTGCTATTGGTATTGCCAAATTGAGATCTAGGATGTTCAATTTACACTGTTGGGCATGAAATACAGACAAAATACCTAAACAAGCGAAATAGCAAAATAATAATTTAACTTAGGTATTATCCCTGTTCTGTGTTTGCTTTGTTCAGCTCTGACCTCTCTACCAAATAAACTGATTTTTAACAGTCTGTGAGTGGCATTCCTGCTCCTCAAACTGCAAAACACCAGAACTGTTCTGTCAGACAGCTATTAATCTTCTCAGCAACAATAAGGCTATTTTTTCTTAAAACCTGGTTGATTCTTATTTTTAGCTGATCCAATTCTCATGCTGGAATGGAGCAGTTGGGAAGAGAAAGTCAGTGGAATGATGATGGTTTGAGGGCACTGAAATACTAGGATTAGAAATTACTGGAATTGAGGAGCTGATGTGAAATGGGGGATCCAGGATGATGCATGGTTGGTTGCATGGGATGATACAGGAGGTGAAGACGTTTTGCCCAGAGCTGTGGCTGCCACATCCCTGGAGGTGTTCAAGGCCAGGCTGGATGGGGCTTGGAGCAACCTGCTCTGGTGAGAGATGTCCCTGCCCAGGGCAGGGGGGTTGGAACTTGAGGATCTTTAAGGTCCCTTCCAGCTCTAATCATTCTATGATTCTATGCCTTGTCTTCAAAAGAAACACATGGGAATTCATCCAGATCATTAACAGCATTTAAAATATCAGTTACTCGCTTCTGAGAGCTGAGCAGAAATAAAACACTGATCCAACAATTTTCTTAGTCTTCTACGAAAGCCCACATTCTCAGTAGCTCAGCTGTGGGACAGAGGAATGATATCATAGGGAGAGCATGCTTACTAGATCCTGTACTGTAGCCCAGAATATCCCCAATAGCAAAGGAATAGAAGACTGCAAGACCTGTATCTCCAGTTCCTGCTAGCCTTAGCAGAAGAGATAAACACCAAAAGGTACAGTAAGGTCACACACACATTTCACTTTGCATTTTCTGTATATTTTAGTACAATGTCATGACCCACTGAAAATACCAGTGACTAAATAGCAAATTTTGCTACTTAGTCATCTCTAATTAACGTTTTGCTTTGCTCTCCTTGCAGTATGTTTTCATCCTAAAGCCATGAGTCATCAACAGTTACTGGTTCCAGGTAGATCTGAATATCTGATAATGGAATATATCTGGCAAGTAACACAGTAAAAGGAATTTATGAAAAAAAAAATTAAATCTAAGTATAGTGTATAGACCTCAATTTGTTGCTTAAGGAGGACGTGAATCCTGAGGCTATTTTAAGTGTAAAAGAATTTATGTCTGTCTGTCTTTCTTTCCATCTTACTTTCATCAAAATTGTGAGATTCCACCAATGAAAAGAGTTGCTAGCATATGAAAAATCTCACTCCCATCTCTCTGCCATGTTTATTCACTCTGTAACGGTGCTTTTTAAGCCTACTGATAGGGTGATACAATCTCCTGCTCAGGAAAAGAGAGATCCCCAAACTGGTGGCACATTTTAATATATGAGATATTCTGCTGTAGCTGCAGTATATGTAGAGACAGCAGTAGAAGTAGTAAGTCTTTTCTTTCACATACTAATACATGTGACTAAAATGAATATATGTTACATCATTTGATACTGGGAAGACTTCTTGACCATTGGCAAAGCTCTGAAGATCACACAGATAAAAATATTATCCTTTTGAGAACTCCGAGTAGATTTCCTTGGTACACCCAAACATATGGTGATTAAGTATGACAAATCATACTTCTAATAGATTTTTTTTCCCCCCCCTTTTTGCAACCTATTTAGTTCCTTTGAAAGGCACCAAACGGACAGCCCTCAAATCCTGAGCCTTGCATTGTTCCACTTAGAAAAAAGCTACCCCAATTTCCCACCAGCGTGTATAATTGCTGCCATTGAACTACTATTTGTGACGGTAAGACAACAGCATAGTCTGTATACCCCATTCAGGGCTCACTGTTTCTACTGATAGTGCAAACCAGAGTGCCAATTGTGGCATTAGCTTTTG
Organism: Thinocorus orbignyianus; assembly: GCA_013400375.1. Taxonomy (NCBI): domain Eukaryota; kingdom Metazoa; phylum Chordata; class Aves; order Ciconiiformes; family Thinocoridae; genus Thinocorus; species Thinocorus orbignyianus. The sequence continues at coordinate 894,004 of VXBW01001857.1, forward strand.
TGGATATAACAACCTGTCAATTAGGAAGTGAATTAACCAGTTCACTACACAATAAACATCGCATAAGAACGCTCAGGCCCTTGCTAAGCTGAGCTATTTTCAAACTGGCAAATCAGAGTCTCTGATCTAGGGCTGTGTGCCATACAGATACCCCAAATTTGTTCATTTGATCGTGCCTTTGTGATTTGCTGCAGCGTTAAACCAGAATACATTCACATCTCGTTAGTCCTTTTTGCCATTTCACTGGTGTGACACTGATGGCTGCTGGTAATGGACAAACACAATACACAATAAGGGCAACGATCAAGACATCACTTTTCTTCGTTAAATAACCTCGGCAATGCATTATTAAACAATTTTGGCTGGTTATAAAAATATACAGAACACATTTGAAGATAGCATTTTCAAACTTGTAACAAGCAACCTGGAACTGGGTGCTTTGGTTGCTAGAAGTAGCTGACTTTGACTATCCTAAGAGTAGATTTTTCGATGGTACACCGGAGCCACATCATCACCATAACTATTGCCATCGTCATGACAGTAATGATTATGCTGAAACCTAAATGTGCGAAATTCAGCCACTAACAACTGGTAAATATGCCCAGAAATGAAGTCAATGAAAGGTCAGTGCACTATGTACAACTCAATTCATAGAAACCGAGCAGGGAGACTGTATTGAGATGGTTGGAAGATTTGTATTGTGTCTCTATACTGGCTTCTTGGGTGATTTCACAGAATCTTCATTGTTGGAAGCTTTATGCTTTCATGAAGCACAAGCAACCACAATAAAATGTCATACCAAATGTTCCCTAGGTCTCAAGTTATTATACTGTCTGAAAAAAAATATGCTGCTTTTTTACTTACAATCAAGCTACTGAGCTAATTCACTCTCGTAAAGAAAGGTGAAATTACAGACAATTTGGTAAGTCAATCCAGTATGACAAGTGTACACGTTTATATGTAAATTTAATCCTGCTTGGTTCCTCACACACAACCAGAACAGGATATTTATGGAAAATATCAGCACTTCCATGTCAAAAAAAGAAGTAAACTCTGAAGGCAGTGGTTCAGAGTTGGAGCTTGAAAGCGTTGATCTGCATCGGATGCAATTTTGCATTCGGTTCCAAACAACGCCAAAGAGTACAAAGAAGAATAAAATACAATACAGGAGAAAAAGAAATAGTTTTCCAAGCACGATGCAACTTTCAGGAGTAGGTATAAATCTGCAGAAAATGCCTGATCTGTTTTTGTTTTACCATTATAGTCTTTCCTTCCTTTGGGAGAGACAAGGCAATAGATACTGAATATGCTTTATTAAACATAAAATACCAGAAGTATAACTGACTAGGTCCTCCTGACCATGACACTTGCAATCCTATTAGTCATAGACATCTTACTGACTTAAGGAGATGTTGGTGAGACCATCCTGACAAAGTCTGAAAAAAGAGAAAGAGAAGCCCTGTCAGAATCAAAATGCAATATGAACACGGGTAGGTGTAAAGCAAATACATATGAAAAAGAACAGCAAGGAACTAGAGGAGAAAGGAAAGTAGATTTCAGTAAGGAGGGCTGAAATATCCTGAATAATAGAAAAATACAGAAAGTAATGGGAAAGACACAGACAAAGCAAATAAAGGTTGAGGGCAGCCAAGGTTCGGCATGAACTGCGTAATACAATATTGGGCTTAATGAAGGTGGCAAGACCCAAGGTTGTTCCTGCAGCAGTTGGAATCATAGAATCATAGAATGGTTAGAGTTGGAAGGGACCTTAAAGATCATCAAGTTCCAGCCCCCCTGCCATGGGCAGGGACACCTCTCCCTAGAGCAGGTTGCTCCAAGCCCCATCCAGCCTGGCCGTGAACCCCTCCAGGGATGGGGCATCAACAACTTCTCTGGGCAACCTGTTCCAGTGCCTCACCACCCTCACAGCAAAGAACTTCTTCCTAAGGTCTCATCTAAATCTCCCCTCTTCCAATTTCAAACCATTACCCCTCGTCCTGTCACTACACTTCCTGACCAAGAGTCCCTCCCCAGCTCTCCTGGAGCTCCCTTCAGATCCTGGAAGGCTGCTCTCAGGTCTCCCCGGAGCCTTCTCTTCTCCAGGCTGAACAGTCCCAGCTCCCTCAGCCTGTCCTCATAGGAGAGGTGCGCCATCCTTCTAAATGCTGGAAGTATCTGGACCTTGCTGTTAGAACCCACACTGGTCTTGGTGATAACATATTTACATCCCTGTGATGCTGCATCTGCGCTTCATAAACTCTGCCGATCCTGAACCAGCTGTGCAAGGAAACAACTCTGTATCTCTGACATGATCAATCTGGCACTCAGAGATATAATTGGGAGTTGACTGAATGCCCACGTCAAAGGTAAGATGACTTTACATAGAGATAAACAAGAAGCTAGTGAAGCATACAAAGGAGAAAGGTGATAGAAAGCGAAAGGCAAAAGAAACTACTGACAGAAGCAACATTATGGGCATATTGGAGGAGTGATCTGATGGAATTTTAAAATATTTAAGTACCACCAAGAATAAAGTACTAAGCTTATAAAGAATGAAGGCTGAATTCATATTTTTGTCTTAGAAATACATAGTAGGAAAAGTGTACAAATGATGCAAATCTTTTTGCAATTATTTACATCTAATCAAGTAATTTATGAGCTATAAATACTCCCGCAGACTCTCAGTCCAATGGTAATGGCTCATCATTCAACAGGTTGAACGGAAAGAAAGTATGCCTCCTGCACTAGGATACACAGCAGTGTGGATCCATCACTAAGGGTAATGATCCCTTCGACTGGAAGATTTCCAATCCAATGGCATATAAAAGTGTACCATGAAAAATAATGCTCTAAGAGCAATCACTCTGTATCATCCAGAATTCAACAGTAAATTATATAAAAAAAGTGTATTTCTTTTGTTTTCCAAGTAAACTAAGCCATGGTCACTCCTGACCAAATAAAAACCTATACTGTGTTCTTTCTATTCTATAGAAAAGGTATTTTACAAGCCTCTATGTATTTCTTATTCACCCATGAAAAAGCAACTTTCTTTATCTTGTGGTTGCACTTCTCTTTCGTCTTCTGTTTCTTTGATTCCTCACAGTGAGATTTCTCAAAGTCTAAGTGAGGATTATCCCAAATACCAAGGAAATAGAAGTAGTTTCAGACAGAGGTGTTGAAAGCCGGTGCCCAAGACCTTTGCTCCCAGTATCATCTGATGATAAAGGAAATCTCAGGGTTTATTGTCAAAAAAAAAAGAGAAGTAAAAAAAGAAAATAAAATATATATAAAAAAGGTCTTCATTCTCGCAATTGAGGAAAAAACCCAAGAGAAAGAATCCTTGAGGAAAAAATTCCTTGACAAAACCCCCCAAGAAATGTAACTGATGCAAATGGAAGTCATGCTGGAGGGCTGGATACAACCACTACTATAACTCTTACTTGCATGCTAGACATCTCACTGTGTTACCCTTACTATAATTTGTAGAAGTAGATCTATCATTTGTCTTAAATAACAAAATTTGATTATTTTTCCTATAAAGAGGAAGGTGTCTGCTGATACTGCAGTAGGTGACACCCCTGTTTCTAGTTTAGTCTCGCTGCTGTCACAGCACTACAAAATCTACTACAGCTACAAAGCCTGCTCTTTAGTAGGTTGGTGCTAGAACCTACTCCTGGAGGGATTCCAGTTCACTTGATTTTACGTGAAAATACACCTTTAAAGCCAAGTCTCAAAGGAGGCAAAGAGGGTTGTGATGGTGATCTCCAGCCTATGATATGGAAGAATCTTTCTACTTTCATTTCAAACACTAGAAAGACAGAGCACAAGGTCCATCAATGGTCTCATTTTAGAAAGGATTCACTTGGAGATGGAACAAAATTAGGGGAAAGTGAGAGGGAAGGTAAAATGAATCAAATCTCTTGAGGGTGGGAGGAAAACAGTAGTTATTGTATTTGAACTCTTAAACACTTTTCCTGGTTTCTCTATTGCCTTTAATAAAATGAATGCTGTAACCAACAACTAATTGCCATTGACAGTCAACTCCTTACTTACTCTGTCTTGCTCTTTTTGTCTCTAGCAGTTTAATTTTTACCATTGTCAGCCTAAGGAATAATTAGCAGAATTCCCTTTGATCTGACCTCAAGGTAGATTGTAACCAATTCTCCTCAGTAGTAGGAAAGATGGACTCACAGATAAGCTGGTGAAGTGATTGATGGTACTAGAGTAGACACTGCATTTTGATTTCTCTTCAGAGATTTGGAATTATTCTAATGACATGAGCAGAGATTAGGCCAGTTGTAAATTAAGGGATTTTTTTTTGCAAATTAGAGGGATTTCATAGAAAGAAAAAAAAGTATTCAAGCACTGCACAGATGGAAATCTAATTGTATATTCCATAAAATTACATATTTAAATTTTAACTAAAGGTTAACTGTAACTTAAACTAATGCAGCTATCCAGAGGAGTGTTAGCCCATTCTTCCAGGATACATATCTTCAACAAAAATACTCCCAGTTAAGCATATATAAGAAAAAGACCTGGAAACACTACAGCCTTGATATCTCTGTGGACTGAAAAGTGGCTGAAGAAGGAGCAAACAAGGCTGTGACTCTCCACCTTTAGAGCACAAACTAGTAGCGGGAAGTTAGTACCACATGAAATTGGACTGTGCGTTGTACGGGCCAAAACACCACAGGGACTCCAGAAAGAAGGGAAGTTTAGGAAAAATGAAGTGAGACACCTCTCATGATGTTTCAGTTTCTTACTATGTCCTATGTGACTTTCCTGAAGAGAAAAAGACACGTTTAAATAGAAGGGGATTTAGTGGGGATACAGCAAAAGAATGTGAGATGGAATTGACTAAATCCTACTGACAAAGAGATGGAAAATGATGTTAATGACATTCTTTGACTATTTTGACTGTAGCACCTCATTCTACCTCCACTAGAATCAAGGAGGTGGTTGCAGAATAAGCTCCTACTCTACACTGAGGAAGAGGAGTATTTCCCAATGAGATTATGCTCCATCACCTTAGCCACTAAACAACTAGACTAGACTAAACATTTTAGGCACATTCTGGAATTTTGCTCTAGCAGAAAGAAGACAATGTAATACAAATTTCCCATCATGATTTACTCTGCATAATGCAGAGCTCGAGATGCTAAGTGCATTACATGTAAATATTAGCAGCTTGAGCTGATAGATTTATGGAGAGGAATTAATCTCAATGATGGCTAATCATATTGCCCTTGTTTTGTGAGGGACTGCATATGTCACCCACCAGGCAACGAGAAAGGACATTGAATAAATTCAACTCAAAAGAAGTAGCTGAGGGACCCCTTATTTTCTTAGATGCTTTATGTTGTAGCTATCAACACACTGCCTACGTTGCTTATCTTCTTTCTGTCTGCAACTAGATGCTTTGATCAAAACAGTGGAGAACAAATATTTTATTACAGACTTTAGCACTAAACTGCTTCCATAATATGGCTTCTTGCTGTTTCATTTGCGAGTTGTTAATCATTGCCCCTGTGCTACTGAAGAGAGAAGCAGATAGTTCCCAGTAGGATTTCATTGAGGCAATATACAGGTCTGGTTGCAATACCTTTACTTTAAAATGCCTTGATATACCAGTTTTTTAAAATGCATCATTCATCAAAACCACACAAAAGCCATCACTTCAAAAGCCTCTGATTAATCTGAACACAATCAAGGGCATGGGAGATAGCTGCCATTTAGTTCAGCCAAAGCAATCCATGCCAACTGCAATAAACCCATCAAACTGTCATAGAGTCAAGCTGTGAGAAAAAAGACTATGGTGATTACATGCAATAGTTTCCTTCAGTGGTTTTATAATTTCAATTTTTGTAACATTTCAAGATTTTCAATACTTATAGTAGCAATCCTTCAGCACAGAAGAGTTTCCCTGGGAGTTACTATCAACAACTTAGCCTATTGGTTTTTTTCCCCATCACTGAATCAAGCATATAAGCTCATCAGACAAGAAATACTGTGATTACAATTGTATATAAATTATTTAAAGAGATTCAGCCAATCCAAACAGATCTTTAAGTACCTATTTTCTTTGATATGTGCATAGAACTCCCATTAAAAGGACACAGTCACAGTTGAGAAACCTGAAATTGAACCTATACCTAAAGTCAAAATTAGATTTTTTTACTTCATCCTGAAAGCCTTCTGTCCTTCACCAATGAACCTCTGGACAAGAAAAAAACAGGGATATCCTGAGACAAGATGTAAAGCCAAAAATGCAATCTGCTCATTATGGTGACTGAGAAGCACAGAGAAGAATGACGCTTAAAATTAAGGACGTTTAAGACAAACTATTTAAATTGTCCTTTCAAAAACACTGCATTATTTATGAAAATCCTTCAGGCAGATGGAACGTTGGAGCCTCAAGGTGTGTTTTCCTCTCTACAGCTACATTTTATGCAGCACAAATGCTGTTGGGAACTTCACCAGCACACTGCAAAGAGTACACCATACAGCATGGGATGGAGGGGCACAACTTTGCAAGTCCCTGCTCCACAAAGCTCTTGGCTTTAGCAGCGTGTTTAAACAAAAGTGACTCCCAGATTTCATAGCAATAAGAAAACCGTAAGGATGAAAGATTTCATGAGCTTTGTCCAGATTGCATCTTGCTGGGATGTCCATCTCAGCCTTGAATACCAGTGGCTATTGCCAGGCCACTGATCAGTATTAGCACATTATGTAGACTGAAGAATGCCAGATTCCCTTTCTACCACACACCTTTCTCTTCCCTACATTTAACAGGGTTTACTAGGACATTATCCATGTGCTATAGTAAGGTCTACGGATGGACACTCAGGAAAAAAAGCTAATTTTTTTGGCTGATGTGAATTTTTTCACAGCAAGAATATTTTCTGATGAATTTGAGGGGAAAAAAGAAAATTTTTTCTAAAGATTAGGGCTGCATGGCCCTAAGATGGGTGGACTGTGGCCTGCTAGGATGGAGTCAGAGACTCAGCTGCAGCTGAACTTTTCGTTCTGCTGAGCACCCTTGTGCTGGTGAGGCTAGAGCAGATGGATACCTTACAAAATGGGAAGGGCAGATAAAAAAATACCCAAAGGTACTGCAGTTATTCTCATCAGGCACTTCAGTACCAATTTATTTCTATTGGTTTTGGTGACACTGATGAACAACAGTCCCAGAGGAAGAAATGTAGTTCTGGGTGGGTGAAGGTTAGGTATGGTGAGAGAACTTGCCGTGTCTCAAAAGCTTAGGCGCTTATAACTGTAGAAAAGGAAAAGAGCCCAAGCCAAATCCACCACTTTCAGGTCTTTCACAATGAGCAGTGGTATTATTTTATGAAAGAAGTAACTTCTCAGAATAGTTTAACATTACCACGCGACCAACAATTAACTGAAGAAGTAGCAAGTGCCATACGGATGTCACCAACACTGTGAAAACGGGTGAGACAGAAGTGAGAAGGTAATACACGTAGCCAAGTCCTTCCACATAAGCAGGCTTAGTAATTTCCCTATCTGAATTATCTGCCTCCTTCTGGACCTTGGCAAATACAGCATAGAATCATAGAATGGTTAGAGCTGGAAGGGACCTTAAAGATCATCGTTCCATACCATGTTGTTCTCATTCCTTTTTTTTTGCCCTTGCTATTATTCCTTTTTCTTACCAAAGCATAACCAGACTATGATATTTCTACTAGAATTTCAGAAATATGTGTGAAGCATAAGAAAAAGAACCTGTAAGAGAATTCTTTTTGTGTGGGATGAGGAATGTGATAGAGAGCTCCTTAAAAATATGCTTTAAATTGACCTTTGAATCTTGTTCAAGTTTCTGTCTTGTATTTTTAATTTGTGATAACTGTTTTCTGTTTTTCTATTTACCAGCTTTCCTGAGGGTTTCACACATTCAAAACATTAATCTCTCTGATTCTGTTATTACTGTGATCATTTTGCAGAGTGTCATTAGACAACATTGTTTAACATTTACGTTGATTGAAGAAAAACACTTTGTGTAATAATTTAAAGAAAGCTGTTTAGAATTTGCATATTTCTCCCCTTTCCCGTTTTCCACTATATTCTACTTTTGTGATGATTTACAGTCACCTCCTTCTTTGGGAAGTCTTCCTTTTGCTAATTAATGTGAAAAATAAAAATATTGCCTTTACTTGCCAAACACTTAATAAAATAATGAAGAGCTGATGCCTGGGCCCTTTTATTATTTGGCAAATAAGCTTCGATGAGAAGAATTCTGTACAATGAAGATACAACTTTATCAAGTTTCGTAACATTTTAAAGCAATTACACTCAAGACTGCCTCAACACGAAAACATTTATTTTAAACTAGCTAATCAGAATTTAAGAGGAAGAAATGAAAAACAGAATGTCACCATATTTTTTAATTGACACATTTGAAGGCGATTTGTCCTTGAATGTCTATGGAGGATGGAAAAATGCTTTGAATTTGAACTGGAAGAAAAGGAAGGGTATCTGGATGTACTGTCAACCTTTGGAACTAATGGTGGCAAAAAGCTATTGGCATAACCCTTAAATTGATTGGGGTTTTAAAGATTGATTGATTGATTGATAGACAGACCAGTCTAACTACCTTTTGGCAAAAACCGACACTCCTCCACCTTTCGCCAGGTGGCTTCCTTCACTCATTTGCTAGAAACGTGCAAAACAAAGACAACTTCACGCTGCATCTCTGAATTCGTACAGTTCAGTGTCTCTTTTGCACCGTGTCTGATAGGGCGTACAGGTCCTTCAGGTTCTCTCATTGTTAGATTCTACAGAGAAAAGTAATCATTTGAGCCACTCATGTGATAAACCAGCACTTGAAAGACTCAAATGTCAAGTTGTTTTCATCACATCGACAGCAGGTCTTAGGCTTAATCTTTCCTTGGTTTATGCTGCTACTTTGACTTTACTTTGCTGCAAAATGTGGAATTGCTTCGTATATGCTAATGGCAACTGCCTTGCCCATTAGTTCCCCAATTTCATCTATATTACCCTTCACCTGTTAGCGAACAGGGCAATGGCGCATATTATTCTCCCCTCGATGCACATCCCATTAGACTTCAGTGGAGAATACACCCCCCTTGTGTGTAACCAAGATGAGATTCATAGAGATTTCCATTTGTGTTTACAAGAGCATCGGTTCTTTACTATACAATCTGTCCTTTTGATATTCACGTTAAGACCTGCAGCCCCAGAGCCTGGATCTGATCCCAGCCTCTCCTAAGCTCAAAGACTTGCGCATCCGGAACTATGGCTACGTTCCACCTCCTCCAGAATGGCCAGCGTTCCTTCTGATGACACAGATCAATTGGCAAGTCATACCATCTACTTAGCTACAAATCGCCCTGGGGTGACCACATGCTTTTAACAGTCAATAGATTTCCAAACACAAGCTTGTGTGAAGGAGTTCCTGAAATGCAGAAATGCCTGCATTTAGAACTCAAATCTTCTCTATAAGTTTATATGCACTTCCATTCATGGAATTGTGTAGGAACTTTTGAATTAAGTTTGTTAGCATTCTGATGAGTTCAATTACAGATGATGATTCTGCACTATACTTTAAATACTGCTGTAAATTAGCACTGTTTTCTTTCCAAAGCACCATCGTGTATCCAATGAGAAAAACAATTATGCATCTAAACAGACAGAAAACAATTGTCAATGACATTAAGTTCTGTTCCTCTGTGAAAGGAGGTAGTATAAATAAATATTATCTGTTCTACACTTAAGTATATGAAAGTCAGTGCTGTGAAGAGATACAGCCTTAACTTTACCATGAACTGTCTCTAAAATTTAAGCACCTACTGCAACAGCTTATCATTTCAGTGTCATGCTGAAACTTGGAAATACAAATTGTTATCTACAAACCCCTGAAACCAACAGAACCGTAATCAATTTCTCACCTGTGGTTGGACACTAGAAGTCATGGCAGATTTTCTGTCCTCTTTCTATAGCCCCCTTGTTAAAATATCTAGGTGGCTTCCAGGGAAAATGCTATACTAGGGCTGATTTGAACCTGTTTACATCGGAAAGTGAAAGAAGGCTCTTTGTATCCTGTTAGTCACAAACATTTCCTCGTCTCACCCTGTCACTTCCCCATGGGGGCTCCTGGTGCCATTCTTGAATGTACAATACCCAGCCCTATTGAATGGCTACGGCGACTGCTTGTTTCATCCTTTTCATCTTTGATTAAAGTCTGAAGACAGAAATTTTCTTTTACACGGTGTAGTTTCAAACATATAGGGACTGTATCAATACAGAAGACAATCTGTGTTCTCAATTTAATGTTCAGCAGTTGCAGCCATGGAGGAAATCCCCCCATAAATTACAGCATATTCCTAACTATATTTTTGATGACCAGAGAACTATAAAATTACTATATATCCCAGAATGTTATTTTAACTTGGAATTATAATCTGATGTGTTTGACTGAAAGCTGACTAACAAATGTGTGCTCAGTGTTAACGCCATTTACTAAAACTAACTTTGGAGAGGGTATGATAAATTAATAAAAGACCTCAGAGGAAAATTTTTATGTGCAATTTAAGTTTATACTTACTTTGAGCTTCAGTACTCTGGTCTGAATCCTTCTAAAAATGTCATAATCTGAGGATTTGATTTTATTAAAGCCATAAACATTCTGGCTAGACTTTTTTTTATTTATTTCCAGATTTAGAGATAAACTGATGTGTAATGAAAAACAACAACAAACTACATGCCATTTGAATGAAGCTTAAATATTGTTTCTCAGCATTTGGATGGAATACTTTCTTCAGGCTTACAAGTATTAGGAATCCACATACACAGCTCTGAAATATCTAATGAGGTATCAGTGACCTAGAAAATGTGGTGTATGGAAAAGCAGCTTGAAATGGTGAGGTCTGCTCTAACAAATAACTCTCTTGATTGAAAAGTAAGTGTGGATATGCTCATGTGTGTGAAAGAAGGGAATTTCTGCTCTTTCAATTAATATCAATAAAGTTGAAAGGTATAAGGAAAACAAAGTGGAAAAAAAATGAGTCCCAAAATTATTGTATTTGCAAATTCCCAGTACCCTTTTTTGAGCGATTAATGGACAATTTCATCCTTCATTAAAATAAAGAAAAGCATGTAGTTTGGTCTTCAAAGAGAGGGACAGAAGGAGAGTAGATGTTGAGGGCATGTCTTTACCCATGGCTGCAGACAGACCTTGGGTACACAGGGCCTAAAGAACAAGGTGGCTGGATGTGAGAAAACTCTAAAAAAACTCTGCATTAATGTATCCCAACGGTCTCAGCTCCTAAGGCCAGCTGAGATTCTTTCTTACAAGTTGTAGAACTTCTTTTCGGCTACACTCATTTTTTCTGTTAATGCAGTTTGAACAGAAAACTGCTCAGCATCCCCAAATGAGAAATCACGTGATTTTTAATTTTTTCCATCAGCTTTCCCAGAATAATACCAGTGAGTTTTTCAGAACTACTCATCTAGATCATGTAGTTTAGTTTATGTTTAGAATGGGTTGGGAAGAAAATTGTAGAAAAATTGCCTAGCAGTTGAAAAACATAATCATAGAATATGAATTTACAGTGTGGATACAGCACCATCATCCTTTAATGTCTGCCTTTGAGAAATTAAATATTAGCTTCTAGATTTCCTTGACTTTTTAGGTTGACATAGTTGTTTTTAGTAAAATAATATTTGGAGAAAAACAATACAGAAAGCAACCTGGAAGTACACACACAGTTTCAATAAATCAGTCATTATGCAGGAATAGGTTAAATGAAAAAACTGATTAAATATTTCCTTGATGGAGAATAAGATCACAACATTCAGATCTTGAAGGAACGAGTAAAAGGTAGATTTCATAACCCATGGGACAGTAGAGAGGCCAAGAAAGAAGCAATATTAAATAAAGCAGATTGCTCAGAACAAAGCAGATATATATAAAAAATGACCACCACAGACATCTTTCTGTCAATACCTAACAGAACAGGTAAGCTACCAACAGCACTTCTTTATGGAGTTTACGTAGAGTAATTATAGATCAGAATATTCATTTCCCCACCTGCTTTAAGAGGCACAGATGAGTTTAATTTGGAGAATAAAGGAGAATTTGGAGATAAAGAGCTTTAATAAATTGTCTAGAAAGGAAGTGGAAAATCCCTTACTAGAGTCAGGAAAGCAAACGATAGATCCCGACGAGCTCAAAACTGGAACTTTGAGCAAGATTTTTAGCTCCACTGAGTTCACTAAAGACACCCACAGAGTAACAACCAGCTTCATCTCCAACAGAAGCACTTCTACTAGAGGTTAACTGTCTCCTATTTGGACCAAAATTAAATTCTGCACTTTCCAAACAGGCCTAAATGAAGGTAAAACAGGCACAATATATAATCTGCTCTGACAGAAGGAATTGGGAGTGATTATGACTGCACATGCTTATATTCTACTATATAGGGATGGGGAATTAAAAGTGAAACACAAAGGCAGCACAAAAAAAAAAAAAAAAAAAATAAATTCTGCTTTTCAGAAAATTTCCAGTTTGTGTAACAAAGATTTCCTTTCTTGGCCAAGGATGCCTGAAGTGCTTGGAAACATGAAAACCTAAGCCTTCAGTTCAGAGGGCTGACTGAAATATTCAGCTGCTAGAATTTTGTGGTCATAAATTTTACATTTTGTCCTAAAGTTTCACGGGCAAGGCCACAGTGCAAGTTCTTCAAGCCAATTATTTTGCCTTTGGCAGTGGCCAAAAGCACATGCAGATGTAGAGGTATAAGAAAAGCTCAATTAGAAACCTGTCTTCTCATGATATATTGTGAAGCACCAGCAAGGGCTGCCCTTGTAATGACAAACCACACTTCATTTTTCATAGGTCACATCTTGAATTCTGTTAGTACCAAAGTGTGCGTCTAACACCTTGAAGCAGATAACTCTTGACAGCAAAAATGGAAAAGTCAGGAAAAGAAATGCCCATAGTTTGTAAAATCATGCTGAGAGATATCAATAAATAAGAGTTTTATACTGTTGTACCAATACTACTTGGAGAAGCAGAAGCAGAATTGCTTGCTGTGAAACAGGTTTCCGAAACTCTCAGCTCCCAAAAATTCTGTGTATCAATATGAAGTTGAAGTATGTGAGATATGTTAAATACGTAAGATGATAAATCACCCAAATAGGTGTCCCTGTAGTCACAAAAGTACATTCCATGAATTTCAATTTTGCAGGGAAAAAGCACCAATTGAGGAATCATACCTGAGAAAGTGTAGCAGTGGAAGAAAGGCACTTAGCGCTTGATTTCAAACAATCTGAGCATGATTATTTAATGACATAAACTCGGGAAGTCTGATGCAGAGCCTCTCTGTACAGGGCCCACTTCTTGAAATTAAGTATAAACTACCCAGCAGTGGTATAAATTGGCAATCTTTAAAAAAAAAACACAGTATGTTTTCATAGCCTGTATGGGAGAGGGAAAACAGCACGCTCTTTACATCTTGGGAGTTCACAGAAAACCCCCTCCCAGCGACAGTCAGAGAACTGCAGACACTTCTACAGCTTGGCCAGCTTCAGCAGAGCCTTAGGTCCACCTCACAGGAACACAATGACCATAATCGTACCCATCACAGAAGCTATTCTCCTGAATTGTACAGGCACCGTGAAACCATGGGGCCAAAGCTGAGCTTGGAAATGGCTGGAAAATTGCGGTCGATGAGTGATGTTTGTGCCATAATTTAAAAACCAAGGAGGGAATGGCTGCCCTGGTGTCAAGACAGCATGTACGCGCTATTAAAAGGAAAACATCTCACCTGGAAAACTGAAATGCTTTCTTTGTTAGACAACGGGCTGCATTAACGACTCTGGTATTTTCCTGTTATCAGGGATCTCTTACTGAAGTACCAGATCAAACTTTAAAACTTTGTAATGAAGGTCAGAAAACAGGGAGAATACGTATTTTTTTTGGTAGGAAATAGTTTCATAATTTCCTTCTGGTAGATGCCGATGTATTTCTCCTGCTAGAGAATTGAAAAATAAAAATAACATTGTCATTATAACCCCAGTCAGCATAAATTATGGAAAATGATGCTGCAATATGTCCAATATATGCTTCCCACTGTGAAACAGTATCCTTCTTAATCTTGAAGATTTCAGGAGGTACGTTTGCCAGGCTTTTCAAGAATAAATATGAGGACACTTATTGAAAAGAAGCCACAGAGGGCAACTAAGAGAAGTAAATCTTTACAGACAGTATGAAAATTGAAGTATGGAAATTATTTAAAGATACCATACTGGAAGAAAGCCCCAAACAGGTGCTTATTACCAATCAAGATAGGTTAAGGAGGTTATGACAAAGAAGGATGTCCTCTCCAAACACTCAAGATCATATTAAAATGAAGAAAATGGAAAGAAAAATGAACTCTGGCAGAGTAAATGTAAAAGCATAACCAAATGGTCTAAAAAGGGAGCCTGAGGAGCAACTAGTAGAAGAAATAACTAATAATAATAATAAATCTTCCTTGAAACGTACCAGGAGAAAGACACATGTCAGAGATTCTGCAGTGCCAGCTGATGAGGAGAGCGTAAAGGGAGTGTCAGACTGGCTGAGGGCATCCCTGAGAAATTAAATTAATTCCCTGCATTCATTGTGCAAAAAACCAAACCCTAAGAACAACTGCTTGCTAACCCCTGTATGACAGAGAATCATCAGAGGATCTGACAATTCAGAGATTATAGAAGTTAGTACAGAAAACATTGACAAAAATGGCAGGCAATGACCATCTGTGACCAGATGGTATTCACTCAGGGTTTCTAAGAGAACCCAGAGGTGAAATGCCTCTACTATTAGTGACGGTATAAAAGCTCTTCCTTAAATCTGCCTTGATACCAGAGGACATGAGAGAGGGGAGGAGAAATCTGAGCCCTACCTGCAATCCCAACGTCTGTGCAAGGTAAATAAAGATTCTGATTAATGGTCACATGAACAGATGTCTCCTACTTCAGAAGTGTAACTTTTGCAAAGGCAAATCCTGAAGCTCTGGGGAAGAATCATGAGGCGTGTGTATGACCCACTCAAGGCAGAGTGGCCCAGTGGAGATAACGTTGATCTCCCAATGTCTTTTCACAAAAATCCATTACCAAAGGGCAAGTCAAGGTTAGCAGCTGCCAGAAAGCAATCCAAGAAGTAGGAACTGACCACAGTGCAGCACAACAAACATCACAGCACTATTTGTATCATATCCAAAACTTATAGCTCTACCACACCTTGAATACCATGTGTATCCTCCATCTCAGAAACCTCAGAAAGGTTCAGAAGGGAGTTCAATGACTATCAAAAATACACAAGCTCTGCTTTATGAGGAAGAATTGCATAGGCTGGTGTCCATCCATCTGCTCCAAGATGTATTTGAGCAGATTTCAGAAGACTACAACAACAAAAGAAGCACCTAGATGGTGGATAGGGACTCTTACAATGCAAGAACTGGGGACCAGTTCTTGTATTCTATGAAACAACTAGAAGGAGTCTAATTTACTTTCCCACCTCCATTCCACCAAGGAGAAAAACCCACCAAGGTCTGTGAGACCATTAATGAAACTAGAAGGTACATTCCAAACAAAAGGAGAGGATCCTTATGGAAGTCCTCACTATAGGGAAGGTCACACATATGCACAGTCTACATGGGCTCAAGGAGAGACTGGAAAAGAGGCAGAAGATGACCCACAAATAACTAAATACATACAACTGTATCCGTATCTGATTCTAAGCTTAAACCAGTTGTTAACAGGGAGAATACTAGGGCAAGAATCACATGCCTGCAGAGCTCTTCTTCCCTGGGTATCCATACTCAGAGTGATCGACTTCTAGGTTAGATGGAACTTCTGCTTGATCCTCTGTGGCCATTGTTATACTCTCTTAAGAGTTAAAGCATTTCCAGAAATGTGCCATACTGGAAAGGAATCTACCCTTTTTTATTATCTCATGGAATTGCATTGGCTACCACCTGCACTTGCTAATTCACCAGCTTCTTGTATGCTAATTCTCAGGTTTGAAATATCAAATATCAATCTCTGTTCTTGAACAGGCAGGTAGTTCCATTGAACACTAAGTGCCTTATTGAGTTAGCTGCTATATTGTCATGATCCGATACGCCAAATTCTTGGAGGTTCTTTACTCTCCTGGACAGCTGCGTAATTGTTCCAATTGCTTGCAGAGCTCAGCTATTACAATTGTACAAATATTATCTATTTGATTTTAGGGAAGTTTTTAAAACTAATTGTCAAACAATGATCACGTTATGATTAAATAAATATTGCTATTGCTGCACTAGTTAGGACAATTTAAATTTGCCATGAATAATTTGCTACCATATCTGTCATCCTAACTCGGATTTAAACTGTGGATATATTTGTGGGAAAGACATCCTATTTTGCAAATTTGACATCAATAGCTGCTTCATGAGTGTATTTGACATTGTTTCGTGAGTGTATTTGACATTATTTCTAACATTATTTTATGCCAATCACATTTACTCTAAACTGCTTATTACTTTATTGCTGGAAATGGCAACATGTATTTACTCAGCTTTTTACTTCAGAATCAGCAGGCTATCACTTGCTTTATTAATCAGATCCAACCTTGAGGATTATAGCCACCAGTTTCAAGTTTATTTAATTGCTGCTACTCAGAAAACGAGAACTTAGTAATGCAGCTACATTTACATCTTTGATGAACTGCTTTTTTACAGGCTTCATTAAGGTTGGAAAGTACACTTTTTTTTTTTTTTTTTCCATTCTCACAGCATATAATATATCTTACACTATTCTAAATCCTTTTGAAATGTTGTTAGATGCCTACTGAATGCAAAAAAATGGAATATCAGTTTTAGGAATTAAAGACCAAACATTCATTGGCTAAAAACTTTCAGAAAAGTTGCTAAAGCTTAAAAATCAAAGCTACAACAACTCCTTCTCAGCTGGGAAGAGCGTTCCCAGGATAAAAAAGGATAAAAAAGAGAAAAGAGCTAAGATTTGTTTCTTCTGACTTCTTCCCAATACTGTTGGGTGCTGACAGACTCATCGAGGGCACTTCTGATCTCTCCCAGATTCCCTCCAATTTATAATTAAAAATATATTACCAAGTTACCAATCTGGGTAAATACAGTTCTGTGAAACAGAAGAAACCATGGCTACACCTTGATAGTAGTTCTTCATACTTCACACTAGTGTTATCCCCTAAAAGTAGATTTGTAAAGCTCAGCTGTGGGTACCAAGACCCCATCACCTGCATGACATGTTTCAGACCATGCTATGAACTGTGCTATCATTAGTACTGGTCCCACAGAAGAAATGGAAAGGGATTGGAGCAGATGAGGTACACTGCTGAAAGCACATCTTCAAAATGTTGTTTTAAGCAAAATATATCCAGTTCATATCCTGTGAGATCACTCTGCAACAAGAAGACAGGCAAGAGGGCTGGAGCTAGATGATCTTTATGGTCCCTTCCAACCTAAATCATCCTATGAGTGGGATGAACAACATCATTTCGGAGTCCCAAGCAGAATCAGACAGAGACTGAGCTCATGTTAACAGTAAAAAAATCCCCCAAACCACGTCTTCTAACTAAAATTTGATCTTCAGAGCTGGCTATGTATTTTGGAAGAAAGCAGGGTGATTCTTCTGTCTTACAAACACTATGCTTAGGACTTGCACATATGATGGTCATTTCCAGTATTTTCTCTGACACTTCCTTATTAGCCTTAAGGGTAAAAATCTAACGTAACACTGAGTTTCCTACAACTGACCATTACCCAAATGAATGTTTCATGGTTGTGGTTTTTTTTTTTCCCTAAGTTTTCCTACACAATGCCTATATTACTTCTCCACAGTCAACCATGCATTTTGCTGTCTGTCAGATTATATAAAAAATTAACAGCTCTTTGCCAGCACCTTCACCAGAAAGAGGATAATATTATTCTTAGAGACATAAGTCCAGGCAGAGAGTTGTAAAGAAAAGACTGTAAAATTTCTAGATTCTCATCTTCTCACCGACTTATGGTAAACCAAAAAAATCCTTGAGTTAAGCTGCTATTTCTTCACATTAGGCATAGAAAATTTCTCCCACTGATCTATTAGTTCAGTAAATGGGTAGAGGGAGATGGGTAGAAACTGTTTTTACATTCACTAATAGCAGAGACCACGTGAGAATGCTGCAAGCTGCAAGTCTCAAATATATGCTTGAATATGGAGTACCACAGATCTTAATTTTCCCAGATCTCAGCACTACAAAGGAAATGAAAAGTTAAGTGAAAAGCATTAGGCAGGACTTTATAATGGAAGGAATTGAGGCAGCAGTACTATTCATTGCTAAGCTCTCAGGTATTTTTAAAGGAAAGGCTTATATCTGCTGAGACCTGAAAGCAGCCGGCAGCCTGCTGGAAAGAATGAAGGGAGATAAAGTCCAAACAGGCTACTTTGATTGACAGCACACAGACTGGTCCACGAGTACTGAAACCATAACCAATATTTCATAAAGTCATATGGAAAAATAGTAGACTTGACAAGTCTACAAGTTTTAAGGCCTTGGATACGTTAAGAAAAAATGTGGTTTATAATAACTGTGGGGTTTTGGTCTTTTTAATGGTACTCTGACTGGGGAGGGAAGAGGAATATGGGAAGTTTTCATGAAGTTGTTCCCTCAATCCTTAAATATCGATGTTGAAGTATTTTCTCTGATTCGCTCTGGAATTAACCGTGATCATTCCCAACTCCAAACTAAAAATATTTACAGTGATGGAAGATATTTTTATAAGTAGAAGAGACGTTTTAGGGTAGCGAAGAAGGGAAAAACGTTGGACTCAAGTTTACATTCTATTAGGCCCTGTCTAGACCCCAGTCAATGTAATTCTACTAAATTCTAATTCAATGTAATTCTAATAAACTGAAGGTTCACAATTACAATTAAATTCTCCACAAGTAGCTCTATGCCATTGCAACGAGAGAAAATCCTCAGCATATTCCTGTCTTTTAAGTCCCACAAAACATCTCATGTTGTGTCCTTCCTGAATGACCCTATCTTGTTTGGATAATTTTAGACATTTACCCATACCTCTGTTTTTTTCCAGTCCATGATGCCTGGTATTTTTCCTCTTCTAGTTCCACACTGATTCGAGCAGCTTTTACCTCATCCTATATCCAGGTTTCCCTCAGATTATTATAGCACATTAAAAAGCCTTCCAAACATTCACAAAAGTGAATGGAAAATAAGTAGAATAGAAATTCTGCCTCTTTGTTTAAATTTAGTATTTAGAGAGATATATAAACTTTTGTAAGATGCAAGACCCCCAGTCTGTATCTTTGGGTTTGTTGTTTTTTTTTGTCCTGTACAGCCACTAACAAAGGTTTGCCACAGTTTCTTGATTACAGTAGAGAATCTTCACTTCAAAACTGGAAAAATATACATGTTAGAGCCAAAGCACAATTATCATGTATATTGGATATGCCCTCTTCTTATAAATCCTTCCAGAATTTATAAGGGGGAAGAAGTTTTCCAATAGCATGTTACAGATGAAAGCACAATCACTAAAGGGCACACGGGCTACAAAATTCCAGACTTTTTTTTTTCTGCAACAAAAACGGGCTTCTTGGTTATCTCCACAAGAAAGCTTACAGATAGGCACGGCTGCCAGTTTGCCAACTTACAAAGAGATGAAATAAGTCTCCAAGCATCATTATTATAGGTCAATGGAATATAAGCCAAATAGCAACACGGTATTTAGGAAATGGATGTTGATAATAAAAGAGCCACTCTAATTTCCTGTGGAGTTCTTAAATTAGCTCATCCCCTATGCACACTGGTTCAAACTGATAGTTCTGCAAGATAAGCACTTTTTCTATACCTCATTGGTAAGTAACTGATTTTGTTCTTAGAGAACAAAACCAGTGTTGAGTTAATATTATAATTGTGGATTTATGCTACAGGAAAGGCCAGCTATTTGTTTTCCATCTGTCTTTGCTGCTTCTTGGATGAACTAAGCCGTAGCGTTCCTACGCAGCCAGTTTTTAATACAGACTCAAACATAGTTATTAGCACAAAATGGAAAACAGACTTTATTCTTAATACATCTTTATAATTCCTATTAATTCTGCTGACAAAATGCCTGTGTAGTCAGAGAAAACTTAGCCCTGCTTCTATCTAGAAAAAAAATATTAGTTTGCAGATCAGAGAGGCAGTTAAATATAGAGAGTGTTATTATATTAGTGTATTTTTTTGTAAAATTCTCATTTCCTGCGACTGTAAAATATTCATTGCCTTCTATTGCCAGAGCTTGGGTCAGCCAAAACATTAAAAAGAAATATATACAGCAGTAAAGCATTTGTAGCATTGATTTAAAAACAAATAAAGTTTGCAAGGCAGATCAGACTGCAGTATTCAGAGCGCTGTTAGTAACCCCGCAGCCACCAAAATCACATACTTCACACAAACTTATTCAGAGACAAAATTTTCTACAATATCTTTAGGCAACAAAGGACGTTTCTGGTCATCGTGTGAATGCTGTGTGACTCAAACTCTGATACAAACCCAGGATTTTCTTCTTTGTACTAAGTATGGGAAAGCCTGCTCCTTTGAGAGTTAGAATAGCTTTCGAAGACTTCTGATTTAAATTTCAAACTCTTGATCATAGTCAGGGAGTAAATGTTTTCCTTTTTTTTTTTTTTTTTTTTTATCCCAGAATTGAAAATTGGGTTCTTTAGCTCTATACCAAGCGAAAATATTAAGCATTTTGTTGTACCCACTATGTGAGCCAAGTTCCCCACTGTGCCTTCAAATCCACGCTGAATGACCCATATTTGGATCTGCTTATCAGAAGGAGACATTTAGAAAGACAATGAGCCTGTCCCGCTAGACGGAGACTCCTGATGCTTTTAGATAGGCCTGTGGTGAACTGCAAAATGGGCCCTAAAATCAGGCTGACATGGTTGCTTAACAAGCTGGGGTATTAGCTCTTGGCTCGGAGAATTCCTAGTGTCAGCCACAGGGCTGGTGATGGCAGCGTTCATAATTAGAATGTGTGAATCCAAAAATAAAGAATTAAAAAAAAAAAAAGCCATGAAAAAAACCCAAAAAACCAACAAACCAAACCACAAAAAAAATAAAACCCAACAAAAACCACCAGGTGAAGATTTTGCCTCGGAAGAAAGAAAAGACAGAAGGAGGGAATTATCATGCCCCTTTTGACTATTAAGCTGCTGCTTGCAGCTGGATGGGTGACCAACAGCGACTGGGAGGATTATGCCATGGAGATCCTTGCTCCAGCCTGATACTTCCCACAGCCGGTGGCTGTCAAAGCAAAAGCCGTGAACAACTTCAAAGACAAGGGGGCTACGGATGGGGGAAAAAGGTACCCCCCCTACAGATGGGAAGGCGGGGGAGAGTGGGTTGAAAAAAAAAGGAAAAAAAAGAAGAGCCCAGGCTTTTCTTTGAGTTTAGCAAATAATTTCACTTGGAACCTGTTTATTTTATTACTTCTAATGTTCCAAAGTCGCCCCTAAAAATGCTAAACTCTGCCGTTTGCTGGAGTGGAAAATCTATGTAATCTTAACTGATATGACCTTGAAAGGGATTTGTTGAACTTTTCTATGATTGGATTTTTCCCCAACCTTTGTAGCCTCTTGATTTTAAAATCTGCCTAACAAAAGCTCTGCCAGGAAAGCTGTTATTACAAAGATGCTTCTCAATAGGGAGAAGTGGGCTAATTGCAAGCTCTTCAGTGAAATAAAGGAAGGTTTTGCAAACAACTACAGAATTGACAAAATGCGCCACGTTGCTGTTAACAGAAACTATGGGGGAGAAACATCAGAAATGGCAAAGATGTCTAATATAAATAGATGCTACAAGACTAGCCAGAAGAGGCTATACAAGATTTCAGATAATTCATAAACGGTAATTGCTTGTCTGACCTTGATGTGACTACAGAAATTCCATTAACTCACAAATCTTGACATTTAATTACATACTAAAAAAAAATATTCTCCCATTTATTTTGACAGGGTCTACAATAATCCTGCATTCCACTTTTATCCGTGTTTTCAGCTGCTTTTCCCACACTGCAATTTATTCCCAAAGTCACAAATAAAAAAAAAAAATCCATAATATCAGACTATACTGTTACCTAGAATGTTCTTTATTTTTCTCTTCAGTTTGAACTGAAAAGGTGGGGTTCACAACGCCAGGGTGCCCTTCACCTGTTGTATTCGGCAGTTGAGCCAAACCTCCCTAGACATCTTTCATCTGGGAGAGTAAAAATTCACCAGGGAAGATGGCAACAAATTTTTTATACACCAATTTAAAACTAGCTAAACAATAGGAAGCATTATAATCATAGGTATTAAATAACATGGGGAGAAAGAAAAGCTTACTATATTTGGAAATTCTGTAGTAGTATTTGCAAGTCAATATTCATTGATAACACTTAATTATAAAAAAGGAAAATAAAATCCGCATATTGCGGCCAAGCTGACAATTGGCGTGATGAAATGTGCTGTTTTCAGTGCTAATGAAGAAGGTTTTGGGTTTTTGTTCGTGTGGTCTACATGAAGTAGACTCTAGGGAGGTAAAAATATCAGAACACTGCATATTAACTGTATAAATATACTCTAGAATTACTGGATTCCAGCAATATTTGAAGGTTTGGGTTTTTTTTCTACTTTCATGCAACTGAACCAGAGTAAGTTTTTCTTCTTTCCTTTTTATACTTTAAGCTCAATTCTGAGATACTTGACTATTCTGTATCAGTTGCACCGTCTCTAACTACCTATTGTTTGCCTCATCAGTTCAGAAATACATAAAGCCTTTTAATTTAAATACTCTACACCTCTTTTCCTGCCTCCGAACAAAAGGAACAAAAGCTAATCTTGTTGACAATTTATTGGCTTTAAGTAATGATTTCACAACTTCATTTGATTTGAAAAACTTACAGTAAAAGAGGAAAAAAGGAAAATAAATATTTTATAATCTCATATAAAGCAGGAAATATCACGGGTTTGAAAAGTGCTTTGATTATATATATGTTTATCATCCTACCCAAACTACTATGTGCATAACACGTGAAACAAATGACACCTAGGGTTGGTTTTTTGTGCACCCAGCAGTCTGACAGGAGCACAGCAATTTATAGTAGTTCCTTGTTGCAAAAAAAAGCATAAAACAGAATCCTATAGGATTCCTGCAGACATCATTACTCAACAACCCGGAACTAGGTCATAATCTGTATTTGCAAAACACATCGAGAACATAATATTCTACTTAAATGACCCACAACAGTATATATTTATGTATATAAACGTACCACAAGAAACCAATCTGCAAATGTAATATTTTTATGGCTTACAAAATGCTTTATGCTTCATCATTATTCCTCAAAAGAAACAAGACATTTACACTGAATGCATCCATACAGCACCTTCATGTGTGTGTATATTTATCTATAGACAGATGGACACCAGTAGATATTCCTTTGTGTTAAGTATATGACTATATACATACATAAAATAATTCTGAAGCTGAAATCCTTCCCTTTCTTGGTCCTCCTTGTTGTATTACTCTGTTATTGTCTACTTTCTGGTTAGAGTTACATCTCAATTTATTTTTTTGGGGCTTGATTTCCTTTTTTTATAACAACCCTATGACACTCCTCCTTTCTGAATCCTTGACTTCTGCAATGGTTTCCTGTGATCTCCACCCTCCAGTCCATTTGAAATCACTCTGGGCTCTCACCTCCTTAATGTGTATTTACTTACAAGGTAACTTCTTATTTGTGAAGGATCTCTTTCCAGCTACAGATCCCTGTAAACCCCTCCCCAGTCCATCTTGGTGTTTGCTTTTCCCTAATTCTGCAGCACAAGTGAATAAATAAATACCCCCCCCCCCATCTTTGCCTGCATGCACAAGCTTATTAAAACGTTGCTATTAGCATTACTGGCAATGTTTCATCTTCCTTTTGACCAGTTCAAATCATTATACACTATGACAGCTCTATTAACTTAAACACACATATTATTTATGCCAGACAAGCTCTTCCCCAGATTTTAACAGGAAACATTAGAATAAGAAAAAGAACACAGAGTAAATAAAATTGCTTTGTTCCTCCCCATCAGTTGTGTTCTCGAGAGCTCTTTCCATTTATACTCGGCCTAACATCCCGTTTCTTTCATTCCAGGTCAACTGTTATTTCAGATTCTGACCCCAACAAACACTTGTACCTGAGATCAAGCCCCTGAGTTGTACACTTCGAGGGGAAGTCAGTAACTTTTCTTATTTATTCGCTGTTTTCTAAACACTTCAGCACCGCAGCATAAAAAACCCCACCATTTGCTGCATAGTATTTTGTACATGGAATTATTTTGTGGTTTTCAACACGTAATTTGACAGACTGTTCTTCAGAATTTCATCCCTTACATTTCACTGGCTTTTGGAACTCATCTCCCGGGTGAAAAATAAGGGCGTGGACATTGATTAGATGAGATTAGATTAATAAAATGTGTATGTAAAGAAAAAGCATGTGACTATATAACAGTTTAATTGCTTTTAATTGCTTTTGGTCTTTTTCAGAAGAACAGGGACAGTCCATATGACACTTTTTCATTTTTCTTCTACACTGGTCTTGGAACCTTTTGAGCAGAAGGATGTTCAAGGCTTCCTTCCATCCTTTCTTCAATGAGTTTGTAGCTTCTGCTCTATCTGCTAGGGTACGACTGTCCTGACATCAAGCTCTTTCCTGACTACTGCAATCAGCACATCCAGGAAAATCTGACATCCTTCCTACTTCCCTCTGCAGAAGCAAAGATTACGAAGGAAATATTTCCCTGCAGATCTTTTTTCCCTCTTTTTCAGGCGATGAGTGAAGAGAAAGATGAACGCCGTTGAGCACATGTCCTGGCTTTTCTCAGCAGGTGGGTCCTGCACATGGCCAGGCATAGGAAGAAAGACGATTTCCACAGGGCCTCGGGTGGCAGCCAAATTTCCCAGCAGGGGATGAATCCATGGCCTCTTCTGAGGCTGCAGAACGCCGTGTAACGTGAGCCCCTCATTATAAGGTTGGACAACCCTCTGGAGACTTTCTGCTCTTGCCGTATTAACAAGAAATGAGAGGTCCGTGTGTGTCACAGGAATGCTCTGTCAAATATTCCTACCCTGTGTGATGCAGCGTTGTATGTCTGCATTTATTTTCTGATAAGGCACAGAGGAATTAAAAGGGGAAGAAGGATTTGCCGTACGAAGCTTCCAGCCCCATGTGTGAAGCAACACAGCTTGGGACGGACCCGGTGATATCACCGAGTCAGAAAATAAATGGGAGCCTGACATTCAGCTTATTTTTCAGCTTTATCTTACACGTTTCAGAAGTTTCTCCTACCACTTTCATGTAATTCTCTAGTAGATTTCTATCACATAGAGTCACTTTTAATAGATTTGAATTTTTTTGATCTTCAGTAAACTCTACTCCACTCCTTTGAGAAAAATCTTGGTTACTTTGAAGATTTTTCTCTGCTTGCCTTCACTCTGTGAATTTCTTTCTGAAACAATAAAAGTTCTAAGTCTAAATTAGTCTCCTAAAAACGACCTCATAGGTAGGCAGATGATCATTCACTGCACCATGTAAATAATGAAGCACAGCCTGTGTGACTACAGATTGCCAGACTATTTCATTTTCATGCGCTAAATATGAAGTCCAAAAGTAAAATATGCATGTTTTGGTTCCTTAAGTAAAACTTCATGAAATCAAAACCAGGTAAAAGAAGAATATGCTAGGGAACTGAAATTAAACTGAAACTGTTAGCAATAATTAGGAAAAATTTATAATCAAATGAAACATGGGTTACAAAAAAAGATGAGGAAAATATACGAAGGAAAAACCTGCAACCATCAGAGTTAAACAAAAATAAAAATGTCAGAATTATTCAAGAAATAGTTTCATTCTATATTCAGACAGAAAGCTTATGATGTATGTGATGATGGCACCGAAATCTTTTCCCTATCAACAGCAACTAGAGATAATGTTTAACACAGCTCTTAAACCCAGAGTGCCAGATAAAGTAGACTAGTCCTGAAAGAACTAAATTATGAGTTCTCTGGACAAAAATAACAATTATTTATTTCCCCCAACAGGTGTTGGGAGTTGATTGGGCTGCACTTTTTAGAGTTCACAGTCAAAGAGGTATCACGTCAATACGGCAAAGAATCAGCTGGAGAGTCCTTGTAAGTACGGGCCTCTCAGCAGTGCCAGGTACAACACTGGTATTCCACAGGGATTATCAAAGATGAGAAAGAAGATAACATAGCTGGTGTTAGTCAAGATGGATTTATAAAGAGCAAGTTTTATCAAAACAAAGCTATCAATTTTTCACATCCTTATATATCTGATTGATAAGACTTCTACTGTGAATGTAAAAGTTTTTGATTTCAGTGAGGCATATAATTTGATTGTGCAGAGAATCGCGCTCGCTCAAATTAAGGCCTTATACATTCATTTTCACACACATTCAACGGCAGAAGTACTGGTTAAATAATAAATCTTAGAACCAGAAAGGGTGAGTCATTACCATGCAGATGGTGTCTGAACCTCTACTTTCCCCACGATCTACATTTATTATTTTATAGCAGTGTACAACGGGAAAAGAGTCAGAATCAAATACCGATAAAGTTATGGAACTGACCTCATAATTCTTGACTGATTTTTATACAATTGCCATAAAGGACTTTAGAAATAAGACTATAATCATTTAGGCTTTTGCTCTCAATGGAGTAGTTGTACTACTTGTACTTCCCAATATTTAAGAACTACTTCAAGTACAGCAATCAAAAAAACTCCCTAATTATCAACCTACAGCATTTTAGCTTGGTTATCTACCAGACAAAATCTTGCCAGGCCATTGAGAGAACTCCTCTGTTCTCCAACATTTTTCTGATACTCCTTGTACCCAATGACCCATGACTGCCTGTTTTCTACCCATCCTTAGGTTGAGAGCTCATTCCATCATTTTTTGCCCTTTCAACAATTTTTGGAAGTTCAATAAAACTTGGCTAACTCAGAGCATAACAATATTTTAAGGAAGTCCAGCAAAATGTTTTTATTTCATATCATAAAAATGGATGGAGTTCAGGACTACCCACCTTCACTTAGCATTTGCACGTGATAATATTTTTGTTCAAAATGTATCATATAGCCATTATAAATGAAATCATACTTAGATTTAATTATTTTTAATATTGCTTTAAGGCTGAGTTGTAGTATTTTTCACAGGGTGAATAGTAAGAGCGGGAATAATTCTATCAAACCTTTGAGTAACAAAGAACAAGAAAAAACCCAAAAGCATCTTATGTAGGAGTACTAAACTAACAGTGTAAAACCAGAAACAAATCAAGAGGTCTCCATCTTCATCTTGCATTCAAGGTCAGTCTAGATGAACAACCTGGTCTAGTGGTAGGTGTCCCTACCCATGGCAGGGGGGTAGAACTAGATAGACTTTAAGGCCCCTTCCAATCCAAACCATTCTATGATCTTTGTAGAATAGCAACATTTCTAACTCAAGACAATAGGAAGGAGAATAAGGAAAAATGGAAATAGAGAAAAACAACGAAGGTGGAAAGATGGATGATGACGGGTCCAGGGTCTTTTCCTCTTTTTACTCCTTCATCATTTGATGTTTAATTGCCCAGATAATTGTGACTGTATCTCCCACTTCAAATATTTTCTCTCCTTCTACCACATCATAATAAACCATTTGATATTTATCTATTTTTTTTTCAGACAGCCATTATAACTAAAGCATATTTCTAGCTGTGTTAAAGTCTTCATTCTGCTGAAGCTCGAATTACTGTCAGCTAATGGTCTTATGGTGCTTTGAAATTACATTTGAGAAAGTGCTCTATGAGGGCATTTGACTTCTGGGTTTGTCTTTTAGTCCCCTCTGAATTGACATGGCTTTTCAGTTTATGATCTGACAAATATCCCCGCACGGCATACAGACTGAAACCGTTGAGGATTCTTATCTAGATTTATCTCCTCTACTTTCCAGTTCTTATAAAAAACCCTTTTGTTACAAATAGGAAAAACATATCCAATCTTGATTTGTGCTCAAGTTTTCCACTATACTGGTAGTTTCTTATCAATGTACAGTGGGATCTTTAACAACTACTTTTTTTTTCTCTCAAGAGAAACTTCACAAATGTCATGAATCTGGGAACAGAGGAAACAACAGACAAGATATAAGTTTAAAAGGGGAAAATAACAATATTTATTTAGGAAAAATATCTATCTCTTCTCTTTGGCTAAAACCAGAGAGGAATGATGCAATTCTAGGACACAACAGAAGATGATATCATGTTTTAAAATATGAAGTTCCTCCATTATATCTGTATTTTTCCTGCTGCTATTAAATGCTCAATTCTTATTCCCAGACATGAAGCATTTAATTAAACTTTCTATCACACAAATCTTAAATTGAAAGAAAAAAAAAGTGTACTCCGTACTAAAGACCAACCATACATTTCATAAAAGCACATGTCTCTAGTTGATCTCTTTATTAAGATTGAACAAAGAGAAACATCCATTTGAGATTTTGATCATTATTCTGAATTTTATATCTTTTTTTTACCATTCTCACTTCTATGCAGGAGGAAAATATATATGCCCTTGTGTAACCTTCAATTTTTCCTCTATAATTTTCACAAAAGCTTTGACCAAAATGGAATTTAACAGTCAAGGTAGGGATGTACAGCAATTTATGTAACACTAATATTTTTTCCATAATATTCCCTATGCAGCCTAAATACTATTCACTTTTTTGACCTCTGATACTTTTTAAGCAGATGTCTTCATTGAGCTGTCTGCAGTCATGCCTAGATCTTTGTCCTGAGAGGCTACATCCAACTCAAGTCCCTCCGTACGTGAAGGACACTGCAACCGGCTGACTAGAGCATGGACTGCTTCCCTCTTAGGGAAGGATGAATTTCATCAGCCAAGGCTGAACTTATTTTCCTCTGGATGTGTCAGGTTCTTTGAGTGCTCCTCACAATCCTCCTTAGTCATCAATGATCTCTATAAGCTTTCCTCGACAGTGATTACTTCCTCCTTGGTGAACTACTCCCTCCTCTAGATTTTTAGTAGCACCAGTTGCAGCACGTATTCTGGAAACAAGCAATTGTTAGTTTTTTTCCAGACTTTTCTTCCTTTTGCCATTTTCAGTAAGCTTCTGCCAGATAACATGAGCAATCTAACAGATTCCCTTTGCATATTTATGTAATTACTCCAAAGAGATTTTTCAAATCCTCTGCAAAGTCTGAGAGATCCACGTTGAAACTTCATAGTCTAGGCTACATATTAATAGGGATTTCATTATATATTCTACAAAAATGGCATATATTTTAGTTCTAATCTTCTTATCCCTCATTTTTTTATCTGTAAATCTCCTTGCATTGGGAATTCTACGCTGCTTGGAGAACACTCTAGCATTCTAAAATACAGTACTGGAATGCAAAACCAAGTTTCACATATTTTGTGGCTTCTTACACTGATGAAAAGCTAATCAAAGGAAGGATATCTGTAGACACAGCTTTTATTTTTTATTACATTTCCTTAAATTCCATTATCTGAGGTTCACGTTTTAATGACTAGATGCGGACTTAGGTTTTGTACTTTTCCTTACTAGCAAAGGCACAGGAAGCATTGGCTTAATGACACCGGAAAATCATCTGCAAAACTTTGAGTAAATTGCAAATCTTGGCGAGTTATTTCCACTGACATCAACAGAATTCAGGTATTTAGCTCCAAGATGCCTTTTTGAAAACTGTAATGAGCTCTAACACCGTGTTGCAGTTGCAGTTAATGTAAATTGCAGATGCTCTATGTGTTATCAAACCAGACAATAAATTTCAACCAGAAGTGTGGATGCCTTCTGCAATGGTTTCTGATGTTCTGTAGGTAAAGTTAACTGGTCACAAAACATCTCTGACAAACTTTATAAGGCTTGATTCATTTTGGTTTTTGGTCTAGAAAACATCAGCTTGTCTAAGGGGTGTTTTGCTGGTTCAGACTTGATGTAGTGACTTCTTTAGAGATTAAGATCAAGAATTAAACCAACGCTGGAAATGCTGAGAGACATTTCTTTCCATGTCATGGTGGTGACGCATTAATTACAGTCACATTCACTTCAGAAGGTGTTTCCTATGTTATTTTGTAAGCTCTTGATGTGTTACCCAAGGCAGCTGTGCAGCAGCATCAGACTGTCTGGTAGTCACAAGTCAAATCCTACGCCTGTACTTCCTCTGCTGCTTGGGGTTGTGGATTTGCACCCTCAGGTTCCAGTAAAATCTGAGCATTGGATAAAGCAGCACTCACAGAATACTCACAGTAGCAGACCAAAGGAAAAAAAATAAGGTAAAAACAATACTTCGTAGAATTTGTAATGGTTAATACCAAGGTGTATGAATCAATGGCCTCTTTTTTGGTCATCTCACAATTTCTTTGTTATCTCCAGTGGCCCCAGAGCTCAAGGAAACTTAAGGAAAATACATTTATAATTGAAACCCTGCTTTATATATTCAAATTGAAGCATAAGCAGCATAGTTACATGACGGCACAGTACTGTTCTCACAGATGGAGATTTGTTTAGGCTGCCAAGAGGCAATGTAAGTGCATGAAAGCTTTTCTATTAGATTAGAATACCAAATCTAGGTTGTCAAAATGGCTGTATGTTCCTATTTCTAAATTAATGTATCGTCACTTGAAATAGGATTCATTCATTGATCCCAAGCTGTCTGGTTCTGCCATGAATTAAACTAGAGAGGAGGAAGGAGAAGCTGAGGAGGGATGAACACACTCCAAGCTTCTCTACCTGGAATGATGGGCAAGAGCACTGGGGAAGGGATACAAGAACGAGACCTCAACTTTCCTCGCATTGAAGAAAGATCCCCCTGGTCTGTCATTCTGCAAGCGACTACACCTACCTCAAAGAAACAGTTTCACAAATGATAGAAAGATACCTGTTGAATAGTGGCAACACCATTGTAGCTTCTTTCAAGCTACTTTAAAGCTATTTGGTGGATCTGAAACTACACATCCTCTACAGGTTTGAGGAATAGCAAAGGCAAATTTTTATGTTCATGCCAATCTATTACATCTCCACAGATTATAATGTCTGAAATCACATTAGGACCTTAGAGCTTGATAATCAGAATTCACTGTAATACTCCAGACAAAAGCTTAATTTTGGGCAGCTTATTTTGCAGACCAAAATTTTTATTTTCTCGCATTATTGTAATCAATAAGACTTATTGCTTGCTGGGAACTTGTGTTATCTCCATGTTAAAACTGCAAAGTACCTGTTGCATATGATTTACTGACCTTTTTATTAGTATTTATCAATCTCTCTGTATCCATTCAGATGTTTCATTGAATGGATCTCCGTATCCATTCAATTGATTTAAAATTTGAATATGTGGTAGATTTTTCATCTTAACTACTACAAGCAGTGGTTTCTACATGTTTTGCATTAAGGTTTTGAGAGATAATCCCTTGTCCTTGTGTAAATATAAGATCAGAGATACAGGCAGCTGAAGAGGAGAAGGCAAGTTATTAATCTAAGATATGCATTAAAAAAAATAACTGCAGATTTTATGTATGAAATTATGGCAATTTCCAAGCAAGATTATGTCTTATTAACTAGGAATATATTTCCTACAAGCTGGCAGTGCTAGTGCAGACCTGGAATTTGCTCATATTCTCCCCATTATCTTTGATTTGAAAAAAGAAAGAGCAAAATGATGCTTAAAACACCACAAAGAAAATGAGGAAACTTAAGAGACCTAAGTTGATCAGTATACTACATATAAATAAGGATTTTTTCTTTTTCTGTCAAATAGAGGGTATGTGTAAAATTACCTTCAATCTTTATTCAGTGGGTAAACACTAGACACTGCTCTTCCATTATTAGAAGCACAATATTCTACAACAATAACACAAGTGCCAGAAAATCCTTTGTGATGTT
Source organism: Thinocorus orbignyianus (assembly GCA_013400375.1). NCBI lineage: Eukaryota > Metazoa > Chordata > Aves > Ciconiiformes > Thinocoridae > Thinocorus > Thinocorus orbignyianus. The sequence goes on from VXBW01001857.1 coordinate 926,041, forward strand.
TTGTTTAGACAGTTAAATGGAATTACAGTGCAGTACTCAGTGATACGCACAAACACACAAATACATAAAAAAAAGGATTATAAACTGGCATCATCATATACTTGTATACATGTGTGCACGTGCCCACATGTGTCAGGTGCATTTAAGGAGAGGAAAAGGCATAAAATGCTAACATCTGGTTTCAAGAAGAAATGCTGTGTTTGTGTATAAACTCTGATTCAAAGACAATGCCATCAAATAAATACCTGGGTATATTATACAGACTTGCTTTTAGACAGAAGCCAGGGTCTAGTCAAAGTCTAAGAACTGATTCTACTGTGCTAGGTACAATTAGATATTAAACAGGTTCTTGTAACATCTCTTAAAACAAAACTTTAAAAAAAGATAATAAATGAAACAGGTATTTACAACATACAAAAGATGAAGCCATTCCACTACACCTTTGCTCCATTGAAGAGCTCAGAGCGAATAGAAACATTCTTAGATTTCCCAAAGAATTAAAACTACTCCCTTTATGCCTCTTCCCTCACTTTCTTCCAGCCAGAAGGCAAATCTCTATACGAATATAAAAATGATTAGTGCTAAAAAGCTTTAATGTAATAATTCTGGTATGACCAGAGTTGTACGAATGGCAGTGAAATGCAAAGAAGGAAAAACCTCTCATGCTTGTGTAATTCCTTCTTCTTGTTTACTCAATGCATTGGACAATGGTGTCAGGGCATGCTAAACAAATGCAATACATTTGCACTTATTTTATTCCAGACTGTCTGCTGTCGTGTTCTGAAGAACACTCAAAGACCGAGCTGGAGAGCGGTAGTTAAAAACAGCAACCGGCTGTCAGTGGTGTAGTTTGTCATTGTTCCACAGACAAAAGGCAGACTGTCACAATAAACAGCATTTATTCATTTCAGATTTGTGGCTTAGGGCTGAGGAAGGGGAGGTGTCACTCGCAGTAATTGTAAAACACATACATAATAATAGGCGTCTGCAAATCATATATCAAACAAAACAGTGGGAGCTGGCAGTGATGGAGGCAAGAAAATGGATGCTTCCAGCACAACCTAGTTTACAGCTCTTTTAGAAAAATATATATTTTCCTTCAAAACAGTAAAACGGAATGTTTTGTATTAACCACTTGTGCGGTGGGTAAGGAAGACATAACATCTAAATCACGGCTTTAACGACTTATTTTAAACAAGCTGCTGGGTAGCTTCCTAAACACGATTACTCTGTACTCAACTGCTGTCAATTTTATTAACTTAATTTTACTAATTAGAAAACATTTAAAAAGGATATTGACATCACCCCCTCTAGCCTTTTTGCTTAAAAAATGCTGCTTTTTAAGGAAATTATACTGCTCTGTGAAAACACCATGAATTGATATTTGAGGTAGAAGCTTCTTCCTCTAATAGAATGTTTATGCCTGTTTGTGCAGAATGGCTCTCAAATGTCTATTTTAACAATTTAGGGAATAATTTCACAGACAGAAGTCACAAAGCAGACAGATTAATCTTGTTGAAGTTGATATTCATATTTTTTTCCCAATTTCAGTGCAATTTTTGAAGCGACCATTATCTTTCTTCTACCTTGTAAACCCCTGCTCTGATTCGCAAGGCCAAAGTCCTAGCCTGGTGACACATCAACCAGATCGTGACATCCCTGGCCAACCCTCGGAGGGCCTGCAGATAACCACAAAGAGAAGCAAGAGGAAGAGACACTGGTGTTCCCAAAGGGACTTCCTGCTGTTTGGTCAAAGTCCCACCTCATCTCATAACCACTCCAGAACACCGATAATATTTATTAGAGAGCAACCTCTTCTGACATACCCAGAAAAGACAGATGGATCTAGTTCTTCTCTGGCGAAACACACAACGTTCACCAGATGGAAATAATGCTCCCTATATAGTTTCTCAGGAATTTTTTTGCCTACAAATCCTTCCCTCCCAGCATGTCTCAGTTCCTATCAGGAACAAGGGCATTACAGGGCCGAGGAAAGGACAGGTACATCTCAGAAACTAAACTCCTGGCTCAGCATGGATCTCTTCTGTGGAAAAAGAAAATGATAAAATAATAATAATCTGTAATTTGCCAAAAAGAACAGAGTGAAAAAGGCACCCTGTATTACAAGAGTGGAGTGTGATATCAGTATTTTAACCAGTCAATGTTATCGCAGCTGTTACTGCACTGGGTATAATGGGGAAGCTCAGGAACTGCCAGGAAGCAACATGCCTGGAAGCTCAAAGGAAACATACTCAAGGGTAGATGCGACGGCATCTAAGATAAGCTTCGGTGATTCTCTCCTTCATAAGACAGGATTTTTCTTAATTGATTTCAAGAACGGAAAGAGAGACCCCTGTTTGGGCAGTTGTGACATGAATATTATGTGAAAATGGGACACCACTTGCAGAGCTTTACAGGTTTAACTCTTATGGTCAACAAAAATTAAAAAAGAAAACAGAAAATGTGTGCTGAAAAAAAAATTAAAAACTAATTCCTAAACATAATTTCAGAACTGAAGTCAGAAAAAACGTATTCCAAGATTAAAATATCATCTGAACAAAACTGGTAACACTTGGGATTAATTTTAGATAAATAAGGACAAAAGGAGGGGTTTCATCCTTCTTCAACGGACATTTTTAAGTGCAGGCTCAGACAGTGTTGGAACCTTCAGTTCCTTCACCATCCCATAGCTGAGTGTGACAATCCCACCTTCTCCTACAGCTAACAGCAACAACCAGCAACTTGAAAACTTCAAGCCAGAATTTATTACTTGGCTTATATTAAAGCAATAAGAAACCTAACCATAGCTCTTTTTCAGTTAGAAAAGATGCGTACTGAAGTGATAAAAATATTCTCGTCTAAATTGACTTTGTAGAGGCTCACTTGAACTTTTTCCAACCCTTTTTACCTATCTCTATCAATTTAAATACATACATATGTAGGCTCACAGCACTGCTCCTCTGGGTTTAAAACATTGTCTAAATTCAGCCTAAAATGAGGAGGGGAAAAAAAGAGTATTCATATTATGCCACTCCTTTATGCAGAGGACTAAGAGGCTTAGTTTCCTTTTTCCATAAAAATCTGTCTCCCTTGTTGAGTTACAAAAGCCTGGGATGCTCTGCTTGAAAAGCCTGAATTTTGGGGGTGCATTTTCTAGGTTAGCTTCTGCCTTTTAAGGAACCTGTTAAAAATTCAAAGTTCCCTGTAGTCTGCATGCAGTTGCTCTCTTTTTGCTCAGGAATGAAAGCTCCTATGATATATCTGAATACAAGTCTCAGGCAGATACATGGTCTTCACAGCCCCGGCACGCAGTTATTGAGAGAGACACACGCAGTCATTAAAGAGAGACAATAACCTTCGTGCTAATTACATTAGTGCTCTCAAACGAAGGTAGGTTTCCTGCAACAGGAACAACTAAGCACAAATGAAGTTCTTGAAACTGGAATTGGCACGCTCCCCTCAAAACTTGCCTGAGCCCAATCCCCTCGCCTTTAACTCTCCGGCGGGAGTTCTGACAGCGACACCGCTCGCAGCAAACTGCCACCGCCGTTCGTTCTGCTCGGGTGCCCTTTGACTGTCACAGCTTGTCATCTGGGAAGAAAGCACTACGTCTAAACGCCCCCCTTCCTCCCCGTGACAAGGTTTAATCACACCTATTACTCCTCTTTGCTGTCCAAGCCACCTTGGGGTACACGGCACGCAGTTACACACCTAAAGGAAAAAAAAATCCCTGCTTTGGAAATGAAAAGGCTAAAATTTGGCTTGATCCAATCCATCACCTAATACGCAGTCCAAAGGAACTGAAAAGGTTCAATAAATAATCCTAACACACTGTCTAAAATAATTAAATTGTCACATCTTCTGCATCATTAGGAATATTACATTATATATTTCTCTTCAAGGTTACTTTATGGATTCCAAGTATCACTAGCTGTTCAGATTCTGAATTTGTTATTTCTCTCTAGCAATCACAGCTATGATGTGGACATCTGTGCAACAGTCAGGATTGGGGTCTATTTGTTTATGCCAAAATAATGTAGAAAAAAGGTAACTAATGCATCACACGCTGTACCTGTCCAAATGTTAATGCTGGGTCAAGGGGTGAGCAGAGAAATGTTTATAGTAAGCCTTGTACATAGGAAATGTTATGTTTAAGCCTTCCTCTTACAAAGCAGCACCAATTAATTAAAACTGCACATGTTATAATGTATAATAAAACAGTATGACCTTTGCTGTTCCATATGGACAAATCACATCTTCATTCTAGTTTTAAGAATGCGCTTTTTGAGACTTCAGTTCATAATATTCCACTTAAACTCTGAAGGGCACATGGGTCAATTCCTCCAGTCCTTTTCCTCCCTACAGCTAGCTCCACATCCTTCTCCAGAAGCCCAGATAACACATGAAAAAACAAAAATTAAAAAAATAAAAATCACATTTTGCACATTAACAACTGTGCTTGCTTGAGCTGGTCTTATTAATCCAACGTCTAGTCACAGGGATAAAAAATAAAATTGATTTCAATATGAAAAGGTATTAACCCACTGTGAGTTTAGCTTTAGCACGGTAATCTAGTATTATTAAGTTTTAATTACTTCAGCAGGCTAATCTTAAGCCTGATAAAAGATGTTAGCGTGAAACTTCACAATGAGGTGTTTTCTAGCGCTTGTGAAAACACTTAACACTGATGCTACTGAAATTGATCTGTATTTGAAAAATATTTCATCTGTTTTACACAGCCTGGGCAGGAAATGAATATATCCTGAGCGAGCTGGTCGTCTGGTGGATCAATAAAGCAGCACAAACATTTATCCCCTTATACATCAAGGTTCTAGACCAGGTCTGAAAATATCTCAGCAAACGCCCATCCTGTAGAACCACCACTTCACAGGACACTAACTGGCTTCTCACGTAGGGCTCAGAACTTCCTATGCAATCATTCCGCTGCCAGCGGGTACCTTAAGAGGTTCCTGCAAAATAAGGATGAAACTTTTCTACATTCATCCTTCTTTTTAAGAAAAAAATTAAAAAAAAAAAAGTCAAAGCTCCAACTTTCAGTACCGCTTTGTATTGTCATTAAAATGAACTATTTCATTTTCTTTTCAAACAAGTGATTTCAGGTGAAATAAAGCACAGTCTTGGGCCAGAGCGTTTTCAAACTTGCAAAAAGCATGTGGATGTGTGAATGGGCAGAAAGTGCTTTATGTAAGAGTCTTAATTTTTCATGACAACTTAATCTAACAGAGAGGTAGATTATTTTTACATTTTCAGACAAACACACTTATCTCTGTTTCTTCTGGCCAGCTAAGGGGGAGTGGGGAGAGAAAAATCAAGCTGCCAGCAAAGTTTCAGTGTTCTCTCTGGATTCTCTTCCTGAAGGACTAAATGTGAAAGTTTTTTTTCCTGAGTAAAACGAGTTTATAGTACTTTCAGTGGCTTGTGCTGCTTGGCTTGTGCCATAGGCCAGTTCATCAGAGGTTGGCACTACATATGTTCTCCTTCATACCTCCTGTCCACAAATATGACTTGTACCCAGTGAAAAATGTCTTGATTTGCTGATGAATTCTAGATCACAGAATGGTTTAGATTGATTAGTTCCAACCCCCTGCCCTGGGCAGGGACACCTCCCACCAGACCAGGTTGCTCCAAGCCCCATCCAGCCTGGCCTTGAACCCCTCCAGGGATGGGGCAGCCACTGCTTCTCTGGGTAACCTTCACCAGGAAGAATTTCTTCCTGAGATCTCATCTCAAATCTCCCCTCTTTCATTGTAAAACCATACCCCCTCATCCTCTCTCTCCCCTCCCTTATCAAGAATCCCTCCTCATCTCTCCTGGAGCCCCTTTAGGGACTTGAAGGGGCTCTAAGGTCTCCCCAGAGTCTTCTCTTCTCCAGGCTGAACACCCCTAACTCTGTCAAGCCTGTCCTCACAGCAGAAAAGCTCCAGCCCTCTAATCTTGGCTGTCCTGCATGGCAATCTATATAACATTGTACTGTCACCCTGAAAATAAGCTAGTGGAATATGAATACAGAGCCACCTGTCCGAGAAATCTGGTCTCTTGAGTTGGTCCAGTCACAAAGAACAGTTTCTAACCTTTTTCACAATACGCAAAGGATGAACATTTTTGGTCCTTTTTCCACCACAAGGTGTGCCATTGACAATGAGAAAAATAATAACTCTAAACTTTTGCTTTCACTTTTTCTTTTTTTAAATAACCCTAGACAATATTCTAGGCAAGGATATTGATATGAATCTTTGGATATGAATCATAATAGCAGATTCGCACATCAGGTATTTGATTCTATCTCTGAACTCCGAAGCTTCTGCGGTGTGAGTGGCAGCAGGAAATGGCTTTCAAACTCTTCCTAACAGATGGAATAAAATCTGCCAGGTTATTAAATTACCACACAACTATTTTTAGTTTCCATTTCTAAACCCTTTTTCTTCTTTTTGTCATATAATATGTCATTGCTAATCAAATCGCAAAAGCATTACTATTTTGAAAAACAGAAGCTTCAACTGGCAGTTTATTATCCTTTGCCCTGAACACTTACTGTTGCTGCTTTATTTCTCCACTGAAGTTACAGAGTATTTACACAAATCTCTTGTTGCAAAAAAATGAAGAAAACAAGTCAAAGCACGACTTTATAGGAGTTACAGCCATTAAAAATGTATTAATGATGAATAATTGCAGAGAACCCTTATCTGGATTGCAGTCTCAGGTTAAAGGCAACTGTTTGCTGAAAACTGACAAGGAGAAATGCCCTCCTCATCGCTATGAAACAAACCAGCAGCAAATTCCTCAACTGATTGTGGTAAACCATACCAGGAGCACGATATATTTTATTTTTTTGATGAGTTGTGCTTAAGGAGAAGAGGAAGCTACTCAACTGTTGGGAAAATTAAACCTATGAACTATCACAGTGACAGCTTTTCTTAGTGTACAAAGAAGCCTTTGAAGGCAAATTTGCTTGTAATTCAAGTGTTATGGAACAAAAAAAAAGCCTCTTTGTTCATGTCCCAACCTAAGCACTAACTCTCTTCTTACATGAGGTCTATTATTACTATTACAGCTGCAGTGCAGAAGCGGTGATATGTAAGGAAAAGTATTACAGATTGTTTGATAGTATCATCATAGTAAATATTGCAACGTTGAGAGGAAGTATATTAATTGTAATGTAATTAAGTCAAGTGGCAAATTATGATTTTACTTGAGGACACAAGCTTCCATCAAGTAAAGAGTCAATTTGATCCCGTATCTGATTTTCAGCAGCTCATCAGACAACAGGCAGACTCAGATGGAACAGGAAAACACAACAGAAAGAAAATGTGGAACACATTTAGATGGGAGTGATGCTGTATAGCAGACTTGTGACTTCTGGAAGCTGTATTGACTTACTCCACTGCCACACACACAACGTGAAATAATGAGACAACCACCATATTTTAGTCCAGTTTTGTTCCATCTCAGAACTGAGAAGAAATAGGGTATTTTTTTGTTAATATACCACCAACCTGATCTATGTTGCTCAGTTACAGACAAATAAAAAAGTTATCACTGGATGAGGCTTCCAATTTCTCCCCAGGAGACCACACATGCATCTCCATTAAGGCATGAAACCTGCAGAACTTTTTCCAGTCAGACACGTGAACTGGGAAATAACTTTGCAAAACAGACAATAAGGAATGATTTTCCAGTAGTTGTAAACATTATTCATTGTAAGACTTAACTCAGTGGGTTTTGTTACCTGTATCATATAACCAATGAAAATGGAGGAAAAACAACCCCAGAGCTCATCACTTCTTTTCAACAATTCTAACTATTTGCAGCATCTTTGATTTTATCTTATATATAATAGGAGCTCTAGTCCTCTATTTTTGTCTTCCTCCTGCCAACTTCTACTTTCACAACCAAAGGGAAAAAAAGATTGTAGAAAATGTTTTTAAAAAATGAATTAGTCTGAAAGACTAATCTGAAAAGCTTTTATAAATGAGGCAACTTCTGAAAAAGTTGTCAAAAAGGAAGAATGAGAAGAAGCAAAATTGTTCTTTCAAAAGCTAAAAGTAGCAACCAAGCCCTAACTAAATGCAAGGCTCCTAGGTGAGAGGAGTTTCCGAAAAGTCTTACTTGAAGAGTTGTATGCTAGTTCTGTCCAATGAAAGCAAAGAATGTAGGAAATACTTGTTTCTCAGAGCTGTGTGGCTTCATTTTATTTTAGAACAAGCAGTATCAAAATAACATCCTTCAGATCTTCATGAAACAGTTGTCTTTAATTGCCATCTAAATCTAACTACAATATCAAATACAAAAAAAATTCTCTTTTCTGGGATAGCCTTGGCAGTGAGATAGTTTATTGGGGGAGTAATTATGTATGGAAAACTTATAATTTATATTATTATTTTTTTAAATGTAATATTTTACAACCATTGCAGTGTGATATTGCATTGTATAAGTTACAGCATAATAATTCATTCCCGCAGCATTCAGTGGCACTGGGCCTTTGGCCTCTTGCCTAACAATACACCAGACAAGAATTATTACATTGTAATTCACACCCTGTCACGCCTTATTGCTTAATTAAAGCCTAACCCTTCATGACATGACAAGCAATTTGACTGGTACCATAATAGATTATTATCCCACCTAACATATTCTAGTTTTACAACCTAGTCTTTTTTGTATGCGCGCTGAAAGTTATCAGAACAAACACGTGTTTCTTTATCTCTGAAGTAGGAAGAATTGGTTTAGGAAGACTAGCTTAGAACACAAGGTTGTATTTTTTGTTAGAGCTTTTCCTTAAGTAAACTTGGGCTTTTTTGCTTTGTTTTGCTTCAGTAATTAATTCCTGCAAATATTTGAATCTTAGTATTTCTATTAGTACCAGATTAGCTGGCCACATGTATTTTGTTGTACTACTTAGCCACCTAAATGGTAAAATTATACTATTTTATTGAATTCTAAATCAGAACTAAACCAGAAATTAGGCTGAGGTTATAGGATCTTTAAAACTCTAGACAAAAGCTAAGAGTTTGGGGTGGTTTCTTTTGTTGCACTTTAGTAGTTCAATTACTGTGTTGAACGAATTAATTCTTAAAACCCATTTTTCAGGAATGTCTCCTTGAATCACTTTCTTATTAAGACCTCACCCTCTTTGACATTTCTCATACTGAAACTAGATGCTACAGAAAAATTAATTAGTTATTAATCCGCCTCTGATTATTACTAAGACTTGACTAGGCAAAATCCTACTTTCGTAAAAGTCAATGGCAAAACTCATTGACTTAAGCCAAACGCTAATCTGTGAGGTGAAAAGGAAGAAAACGTGTGGACAGTTATGAAAGCACACTTTAGCACTTCAGCTTTCCAATTATTTTAATTAATTTTAGATATTAATGCCTTCGCATGGCCTGAAAATGTGCCATACAACACAGCTATTTGACTATTAATTAGCCTTTACATTTGGCAACTGCTAATTCAAAATGGAAATATGCTACGTTTTGCACGAGCAAAACTCCGGATTTCTTGAGAAGACACAAAAATTTGAACAAAGAAATGATATAGGCACCATATCCAATGTATAGAACTGGTAGCACATCTATTATCGAGGTGGTATTTAATGAGGTTCCATCAAACTGTGTTTGTCTGCAAGGTGACTGCGGTGTCCCTGGAACTCCAACTCTGCTACAACGATAGAGGGTCTATGATGTGACTGTGATATAACTGAAACAGCTGCAGTCTTTGATCATACCCTGGCAGTTTACGTACAGATGCAGAATGTGTACTAAGGGCACACTTTATTAACTTGACGGATGCTCTGTGATTTTACTGGTTCCAAAAGCCAAAGGAGACTGGGCTCCACCATGTTACCCTGAGAATAATTTATGGTTGTGGCTATTCAAAATGAAAGACCTATCGTTTATGTCTAATTGATTATCATCAGCAAGAAGAGTACATTGTCCTCAGTTGATCTAACATTTGCCTTGATCTTTAAAGCTGCTGCTCGAGCTGGAGCTATTATTTTGAATTAGCACAAACCATATTTTAACTACAGTTTCAAACAGCTGCCAACACTCTGAATGTATGCATATGTTTCCTGTTAATAGATATTTCCACATATATACAGTCTAGCAAAACCTTATGGTGAGCTTTTACCACTTCAGAAGTATGAAAACACACAAATTCTGAAGGCGTGATAACAAAGTTAGACCTTGACAGACCGGCGGCTGCATTATGTTGTACAGAAGCATCTTTGTTCTCCTTAGAAACTTAAATAATTTTTGATCTACCAAACTGTTTCAGGTTTTAAACACTTCAGCTTTCTCAAAGTAGCCAAATCACATTGCGTATTCTTTCCACATGCCCAGCAATGAAGATAAAAAAAGTGATTTGATACCTAGATGTTATGTCTCCATATGTGCAATATGGAAACAACAGTAATATTACAAGTTATGGGCAAATATAAAAAGTTTGCAATGAGTTACTTTGGCCAAAGGGCTCTATCGCAAAGAAGAGGAAATTACATTTTCATAAAAAATCTACTAACAGTTTTGCACTAATTCCTAGTATGAAGTTATTCTAGATATGGAGGACATTTAGGAGCCACCTCCCCTATGCTTTATTCTTTATTCTCCATTTCCCCCCCATTCTCCACATATCTCTGTACTCCTATCTCTACATTTAAGTTTTGTTTTGCTCTCCTATCTTTAATGGAAGCACTACAAAGGCCTGGACCCTAGATCTCTCTGCTCCCATACTCCCAGGTTGCTTTCTTCTGTAGTCCTGCCCAGGAACTTTCCATATTCCCATTTCCATAACCTTGTTGGACACAAAGGGGATGGTTGCAAAGTCAGCGTGCTGCTCTGCTGGGACCTCTCTGCCCAGCACCTACCTCACACAACCCTGGGTCTCAGTTTTCCTCTCAGTGCCTTTCTCTAGAGATTTTGTGCCGCAGTAGAGGAGTAAAACATCTCAGAAGTTTAACAGTCCCAAGGTGACAAAGTTTTATATACGTTTTAGATCTGCTCACCTTTCATCTACGTACAAACAGCTAGATCTGTTTCTATTCTAGATTTAAGGATATGTCAATAGGCGTGTGTAGATCTTCTCCAGTATGGATATTCCCCAAGGAAGTGTAATTCCTCTAGCCTGAAGCTTAGCTTAGCCAGTTAAACCACTGGCTCCTTTTGAGTATCATAAAATATCATCTCTGAAATACATACAGTTCCCCTCCCATCTTGAATGCTTCCCATTTCTAGAAAAGCCTAGACATAGCAGGTAAATATAGAATGAAAACACTAGAACTGGTCAGATTTCTTCTATGAAAGTCTGATGGTTATTTCAAGAGCTCTGTTTTCACTGAAATTTGCAATGAGTCACCAGAAACTAAAGTTGAAAAAAAACTTATTTTTTCCTTATTTATAAGTGGTCTTAGTTACCCAGACAGTCAAACAAAGCCATGGCCAGACAACAACTAATTTCAAGACTGCGCAAGTTACTATTATACCCCGGATTACTGTTTAAGACACAGATAAATCTCTATGTAGGCATATGTTTGGCCTCTTTCCAGGTTGTTTTTTTCGCCCCCTTGACTGCTTCTAGTACTTATGTTCCATTTGCAATGTGATTCATCTGCCAAACCTCTCTGATTCATTCAAGCACCTTTTGTTGGTTCCTCTCCAGCCACCATGTTCTTACCAGCATTTTTTTTGCTGTAATGGACTTCAGCTCAGATGAGAACACTCTCAAATCTGGACTTTACCCAGTGACTTCATCTTAACCGACTCCAGAATAATGTAGAGTGAAATTAAGTGCAAGGTAAAGTTCATCACTGAAGTACTAAATTGAATCCTAGGAATAAATAATTGCTTAATAAATACTATAAAATCTGTGCTTCTGACTGCAAACGTGCAAGAGTTCTGCAAAATATTCCCCCTCAGGAAAATAAGATGACAGCAAAATAACTTTTCTTACGTTGGTCTGTTCTCCTACCTTTCCTGATGAGTTGGCTGCAGAGAAATGCAGAAGTGGAAAGCTCAATTAGTGTAATTTATGTATCCTTGGATGTCAATCATTACTGTGGAGAGGTGGGACTTTCAGGATCTCTGTGCATTAATTAAGAGCTCATCTCAGAAGAGTAGTCATTACACCTAAGGACCAAAAGTAAGTTTTAATTAGAGTCAAGAAGACAGTATGTCATCTACTTATAAAATTAGTTCTTTAGTTAAGAAATTAACAGCTATGGGACATTTCTAGAAAGAATGCAAAGGGGACAAATGTCTTGCTTGTACTTAAAAAAATAATGAGAGACTTATACAAAAATACTTCAACTGGAAAAAACCCAAACAGATAAATTCTGTAATACTGTGTGGACATCACTCAAGATTTCCACCAGCTTATATGAAGATCAATGCAATTATTAGACTCTTGACCAATTATTGATGTTGAGCTGATGTTGAGGGAAGGTCCAGTTTAACTTCTGACCACATATGCAACAGGAAAACCAAAGGAAACTCAGGAAAAGGGAGTAAATGGGCTCATACAACGCACCAGTTTCATTCAGTGGGCAATGTAATAGACAGGGAGTCGTTGGATGGCCTTGGACTTATCAAGGCCCAGGAGAGGTTAAAAAACTAGCTGGGTTAACTGGTGTCAGCTGCCCCAGAGCACTTTGCTGGTGGCATGACTTATTTGAGGACACTCAAATATTCTGCCTGAGACTCACTGGGGAAATAATGTATAAATAATTGATTACAGCATTTATAAATTAAAGGAAGGAAAACACATTTACAAAGCTGGCCTGGAAAATAAACATGTCAGCTAATAACTCAGGCATGAAAAGGGGTAAAATTTGGAGAAGAAAGGAGTTTACATTCTAGATAACAAGAAACAACTTGTTTGTCAACAGCAGAAACTAGTGTAATCGACTAAAGAAAAAAATCCAAGACAAACAGACCCCTCTAGGAAACATTACACAAGAAAAAAAAATATTCAACTTCAATATGGAAATAGGTAAGGAAAAAAATACTCAAAAATGGAATTTCAGTGTTCTGAATATTGTAGTTTGTTGAAGAACCAAAGCTAACATATACATCATATGATGAATTTAAAATAATTCTAAGGGTTATTGCACAGAAAAGGAGGAGAATGGGAAGGCATGTCAAAAGGAGGAAGAGATTTACTATGCGTCCTTGAATAGCAGCACAAGTGCTATGACCTTCTTCATTGCAATTATATTTCATGGTCTTTTTCTAAGGTCTCTGTAAATACCTTTAAGAGAAAGATATTTTTCCTCAAACAAGTGTTTGAGAAACCCTTGCTATAAATTTCCTACCTAATCAATATACCTGAGGGGTAACGAAAACCAGCAGCAAATACAACAAAAAAAGCTGTAGATAGTGCTGGTAGATTGTTTAAATCGTTTTCTTCTAATGTGTGTAATGAAACTAATACTATAGTGAGGGAGAAATCACCCTTTTAAAAGAAATACAGAAAAATTGTGGAAAATAATTTATGATAATGCCATTGCTAAATATTTCTAATAATTCTCACCCAAATCCTTTCTCACCTCTTGATCCAGTCAGGAATTGTTTGATAGACAAATATAGAAGCGCTCTCCAGAATTCACTGACTGGGAATATTACTGTGTTTACTAGAAGATTGCAGTGAGCAGATGGAATATCAGATCATCAAATATGATAGCGGAACACAGCAGTACATCCTTGAGAACATTAGCACTGAAACTTGTATTTTATAAGTTCAACTTTCATTCTGTGCCTGTAACTGAGGTATTTCAGTACAAAAGAGAGCATTTCCTACTGCTGTGTTTGGTGGCTATTTCTAAACCAGATTATCTACTCCTCTGTAGACCTAAGTTATCTTACACATGATGATGGGTTTCAGGAAAGGACATGTTTATTATTGGTTGGTACCACGGGCAGGTGTTTTTAAATAGAAAGGGAAGGAATTTATTATCCAGGGTTTTCCACTTTTATTGAGTACTGAGTCTTGTTATCAGCAGTCTCCTGCTAGTCATATTTAGCACGTTTCTTGTCAGCTGCTTCTCTTGATTAAGAGGATGGCAGAGATAATAGACACACTAAACTCCAGAAGAGACAGAACATCTTTGTTCCCCTAAACAATGATATGAATTTGAGAGTGGTTTAATTTGCGTTTATTCCCAAAGGACTATGTCAAGGACTGAACCAGAGGACCGCTAGCGAAGTACAGATTGCATGTCAGCAGCATGGTGCCTTCTCAGCCCTTTCCTTCATGTTTCCCAGTTTGCCTCTTCTGAACTCACACTCCAGTAGGCTGCTTTGGAAGCCAGCCATAAGAGAAGCCAACTCCAACAATAAAATCAGGATGATCCACTGAACTGTGACTGAGATTTCTGACCCTCCTTAAAGTGAATCACATTCGACAACAAGACTTCTTACAAGCCATTCTCACCAAGAGCTTGGCAGAACATCAACACAGTCGTCCTAAATATTCAACATAAAACTTGCTGAGAACCACATGGTATCTTGTATTAGCACTAAAATAACTTTTAAGACTAGCTGAATTCATGTGAAACTGATAATAAAAACATGGCAACTCCAAAGCGTTTCTTAACCACAAAGAAAGTGAGAGAGCAATTAAGTTATATCGCACAGACAACCAGAAAGAGGAGCAAGACTAAAATTACTTTGGCACTCTCCTGGCCAACTCTGAACCCTTCACTGAAGGTTTAAAGTCTGAACTCTTGGCCAAAATTTCCTCAGTAGCCCACAGAGAAAAGGAAAGGCATCTCCGGAGATCAAACCTGACTTAAAAAAGCCTCTCTCTTGTCGCCCGTTACAGAGGGGGAGGACCGAGGCTCCCAACTTGGGCATGATTTGGGTTCATTTTTTCCTGCGTCATCTTTTTTATTTTCCTCCAAAAATACTAGAAAAATAGTAAAATTTGGACCCATTTCCCACCTTTCATGTGTTCTTTCCTCTGATTAAAGATCAACTAACAGTTCAACACAACTTCTGAGAGTTTCCTACCAGATGAACACTTAGGTGCGGTCAGAACTCAGGAACATACGGCATAAATACTTGTCATTCAATCCAGAAACCCATAGTCTGGGTTTGGAATTTGAGGACCATAGGCCATTCTTTCTAAACTGATGTAATACCAAACTGATTACACTTGAAAAACACTCTAAGAATCTAAAATTAAAGTTGAGTAACAATATGCTCATACAAGGGGTGGAGATAGGCAAATAAACACCATATCTAGCTTTTAACCTCTATTAACATTTGTAATCTTGAGCATTTTCTGCTGAAACGATGTCAGATAAATATTTACACAAGAACTACTTAGAAGTGTATAAGATGACATTGAAAAATATAAAAATACCAACTAAAAAATTTCAATGAAATTTAGTAATAGCAAAATAAGACACAAAGAGATTTCTCTGTGGCCAGTGCTGTCTACGGATCAAGCCCTCTTCCTGAAACCCATCCATTTATCAGGCAGCATTGGAGTCACTCTGAAAATGATTCCTTTGGAGTCAGCAACACCCAGATTGCGGATGGAAGTTATTAATCAGACAGCAGCACCACAATGTTTTCTACTGTCAAGACACCAGCCACTGCTGACTCTAATGAATAACAGAGGAGTTTGTTTTAAATTAGGGTGCACCTGTATGTGATAACTTTGGTTTCAGCATTTTGCTGCTTCGTTTTGCTGCCAAATTAGCCTTTCCGTTTGTCAACTTGTTCTTTTCTTTCCTAATCTCAACTTCTATGGTAGTTGGTTGGATCACAACAGAAACACAATAAAAGAAATTATACCAAAGTCTTTATTGCTGTCATTGTAATTTGGGAAATTTTTGTTCTTGATGACATTGTTAAGTACTGAACAAATTAATAACATTACGGTATTCTTCTTATGTTATTATATCATTATAATATTAAAATGCTTATTAATCTTGGTTGGAAAAAGAGGGAACCCAAAAATTTTATGAACACTTTGATACCAGTGAACCACACTGAAGACCACATTCTGGTTTGCTGGATAAAACTTCACTAGCAAAAACAATTATCATAGACAAGATAGAATATAGAAATACCAAGACTTAAGAGACAATTAGAAGAAGTACTGATTGAGAACTACTGATTTCTATCTGTCTGACTTCAGCTAGATTAACAGGCTTCTTTTTTTCTTTTTGGAATTTTGGCTCAAAACATTAACAAATATCACAGAGGGGGTAGGTATTAACCCAGCACTGGAAAAAAAAAAAATCAAAAGAAAGTGAAAATACAACAAGGTTGAGTAGAAACACTAGAGGTTATGTACAAAGTAGCTAGGCTTGCCTAAATGTGAGAGAATAATATATTTTAAGCAATGGGCCATGCTTATTTGTACACAGTTATGCTGCTGTGTCCCATCAACCTGGACAAGAGAACCTATTATGACCTTCAACTTTTCCTGTACTTCTGATGCCTTTCCAGGATCCATGGAATGGCTAAAACATGTTCTTATAGGGAGATACCCTTTGGAACTTGGATCGTTGTTAAAAAGTTCACAGAAACACTTCAGTGAGACATAACCCAAATTTACAGTTGGGCTCACAAGGTTCACATTATTAAAAAAAAAGTAAAAAAAAGGAGCAGTGTCCTATACCAGGACTAAGGACAGTAAAATAAGAGAAAACAGAACATTTTATCTGGAGAAACACTTTTAAAGGATGCATAAATGATGCATAAAGTACCCATTGGCTTGGAACTGGGGTGAGAGTTTGAAAACAAGGATATAAAGTTAGTTCAACTGCTGGATTCGATCCTGCAAAAGCTTTGGTAGTGTCTGTTGCTGAGAGAGACAAGCCTGCAGGACAGGCTGGGGAAGGGACCACAGGTGCAGCCTGCCCCTGAACTGTCAGAGCAATAAATAAGGTTATCTGTCATGATCGAGCCATCTGGAGAAGCACTTTACACTGCCCTGAATAGATGCCACACGTTTATTTAAGGTTACAAAGAGTGCTCAAAATAACATTGATCTGTTAAAAAATAGCTTGTGTCCTATAACTAAAGGCAGTATCCCAGTAAATGCACATGCAAAAATCCTGGAAAGAATATTAAGGGTATTGTGGTATTATTGATTTATGAATGATGATTCACAACATTAATAACAAACAAATGACAGTTCAAAACGCTGGATACAGTGGCTGTGGCAGAGGCTTTAGGTCTAGTATCAAAAGCAGTGATCCAGCCATCTCTGCCCAGGCATTTTGTGCCTTTTTATAGAAATTATTTAAAGCAGAGACAAGTCATGTATCAACAAGTCACATAATAAGAAAAATAACGATCTACCCTACAAGTAGCAAGTAGCCAAAAAAACCAAGAGAACACCACCTGTCCTCTTCTTTTTCTTGCTAGCAAGGTATATACTCAAGGGTTTAGAACAAGGGTATCTATGTGAATCCAGCTGATCACAGCAAGATCTGTGGGACAACAACTAAATTACAACTGTAATAAAACAGGACCTGGATTTAGATATGGCCTTACCCTACACAACCCCTTCTGATGCAGAAAACAAAAACTGTGTTTAAGTCCTTTTTTTTCCCCCCCCAGAATTCTAAATAATCATTATATATATTCTTGTGCTGCTACCTCCTTCAACAGGCTTTAATACAACACACCCTTAGCATGCTCCTTACTTGTCTCAGTGGGATAACAAACAGGTATAGCTTCTTTTCTGAGAAGCAGACAGCTAGATTGAGATATATTATGCATTAGCCTGATAGTCTCCACTCTGTGCAAGTGAAACCAGCACTAGAATTTAGTCCAGTTCATTTGCTTTTTTCCCCCCTTATGACCTCTCTGCAAATAGCCTCAACCCCCTCCAAAGTCTGCACATGTAGAATACAAATGACCAAGACATAGCTGGTACTTTGAGAAAGATCTAATTGCTACCTGTTCTCCACTCCTGTTCTCACACTCTGCTTCAATACCAAAAGTTTCTGTGGCAACATTTTTGTCTATAATCATAAGGTTGTTGCAGCCTCAGCTGTATACTCAAAAAAAGTAAGCAATAACACCAGCTTTCTGTGGACTGCAACATACAGCACTTAACAACATCACATCAAACAGCAAATTTTTACTTCGCCTTTCCTGTTCTGCTTAAAATCATCTTGGTTGGAAGAAACTTCCCAGATCATCAAGTCCAACGTAACAGAGATGATTCTGCCACTTACCTTCAGTAACTTTCACAGACAGAAAGAAGATCTCCTCAGAAATGATTATCTGACAAATGAACACATCTTTGATATAAATATAACACTTCCAAACAAAAAAACTTGCCCTTTAGATTCAGGGATAAAGCTTAACTGAACAAAAAGATTGAACCCACATGGCTTCCAGGCTTTATAGTCAAAGAGAAGCCCAAGCAAGGCCATCACAGGTTTTCTGCGTTATTATTTAGCACCCTTGATTCATTTCACCTGCTGTTGGAGCATTGCCTTAACAACACTAAGCCAGAAAAGAGTAATCAACTCCCACCTTCCTACTTGGGTTGGTTGGCTGATAGAAAAGAAAGTAAAGATCTTCTTAAAGTCACCTTTTTTTTTGATGAGCAGCTGCAAGTCAGGGCAGGGTAATGCCCTCGGAGTTTTTCTAGAGAGCAAAAGGAAATAACCACAGGTTTTGTAATAGAGCTACTTATTGCAATGTAATGGTATCTCTTCGGGTATTAGAAAGAAAATCTTGCCTGTGAGGGTGGAGAGACCCTGGCCCAGGCTGCCCAGAGAAGTTGTGGCTGCCCCATCCCTGGAGGGGTTCAAGGCCAGGCTGGATGGGGCTTGGAGCAACCTGCTCTGGTGGGAGGTGTCCCTGCCCAGGGCAGGGGGTGTGACTGGATGGTCTTTAAGTTCCCTTCCAACCCCCAAAATTCTCTGATACTCTAGTATCGTGCTTGTATCAGTCTCTAATGTTTTAGAATGGAACTATTAATTTCCAACTGTTAGGAGTGCTATAAAATCATGGTAAGTTGGGAAAAATTAAATTGCTGCTTGTCTATACCAGCTGGGAGAATGAAAAATCAGACAAGCCCTTACTAATTCCTGTGGATTTTTGAGCAACCTGATACACCACGAGGCATTACCAAAGCTGTATTACAGTTTGTGGAATGAGACCTATGAAATCTGGATTATGTGACAGAAAAAAGATTAATGGCAATCATTTTCATTTTCAAAACTGGAGAAAGATATGTTGTCTTTTTTTTTTTTATTATTAGTATTTTTTAAAATCACTCTGAGAGTCATGAAGGATTTTTTGCTTATTTTAGCTTTGTTTGACTTGTTATTGTTGATAAACTTGGTTACAGACCAAAGTCAAACTGGAGGTTATTAACTGTATGTCTTCTTAACACTAGTACTTAGTGGAAAAGATTTTTCTGAAGGCTTGGAAAAGTGGGTAAAATTGTCATGAGCCTAATCTTGAAAGAGTCTTTGAGTTGAAGGCAGCAGCTGCTTCTACAGTTGTGTTTCAGAGCCTGCCCCAGCTCCACGAGTCATGGTTAAGGATCACATCGCTGCAATCGCTGCCGCAAAGTAGTCATGTGGGCAGAAAATATTCACTTGAAAGTCAACGTTTTCTTTCCCGTATGCTGTTTTTGTGTATTTCTCTGTGTCTAGACACTGTGGTTAAACATCTCCTTTGCACTACTGATTTAGAGGGGAGTGAGCTGAATGATGATGGTGAAGATGGCCCCTTTTAACCAAGCAATGATCTGCAGGAGCATCTGCTCCATCTGACCATCGGAGTCAACTTTCTAAACTGTCTTCTCATAGAATCAAAATAAAAATAGCCTAATAGGGTGAACAGTTGAACTAAACCAAAGCGTTGGCAGCAGCCTTGTACACCAGAAGAGTAAAATGAAACATAAACCAAATGCGTGCAGCATTCAGCTTCTTATTTGAGTCAGTTAAAAGTGTAAAGCCACAATGAAATAAAGAGAATTTATCTTTCATTGCCTTTACCCTGTGGCCCATGGCACATGTGTGCACAACACAGCTTCTGCTCACTGTAGGTAACTAAGGAGAATGATTCCCATACTAAACTTTTTGCTGCTAATTCGATTAGGCTGGCTTGATTTCTGCTTAAAAATGCCTTTGCACATATTCGTTCTTACAGTTCCTCTTATTCAACCACTAAGGCAACAGAGCGATCTTCATCAAGACAGCTTGTATTTATCACACTTCATGTACTTAAATTTTATGTCACCCAATTAAGTAAAGTCCAAGGAAAATCTCGATGGATTCTGAAGTTAACCATATGGTTAGCTAGCAAGTCAGCAGAAACTAAGTTCATTACCAAATCCACTTTTATGTAATTATTATTAAATAATAGTGGTTTAATGTTTGTTTTCCATAGTCTTTGGTGGGTTTAAAATGGCCCTGGTAATTTACTGGTCACATACTCTAACCAAAGCACATCAACATGCTGAAAAAAGGCACAAATCCCAAAATAGTTCAGAGAGATTCTTTTCTGACAGCTAGAGTGAAGTAAAGCATGACTATGACATTATGTCATCCTGTATCTTTTATTGAAATTCTAAGAAGTGAAAACAAGCTGTTCCTTCCTTGCTGCCCCTTTCCACCAGGAAAAGAATAAGGGCAGGGAAAAAAATTAAACCCAAGATTTTTCACAACAACCCTTAACCACTTCCACTTGCTTCTTTTTTCTGTATGAATAGGAGAAGCTCAAACCAAACTACAAGAAAACGGAAGGAGTATTACTACAGTTGTAAAAGCAAACTCTCAGAATTGAGATTTTTCTTTCTTGGCCTTCTGCATTTTGATATATTCTGTATTTGCATGATCATATACCATTTTTCCCCATCTCTTCTGCCTCACTGAGCAAGGAATGTGCTCTGGGCACGAATGACGATCCCTTAGTGAAGGGTGCTGTCACTGAGTAGACCCCTCATATTTCTTGCAGAAGTAAAATGTGTAATAAGGAAAACAGACGTTATCAAAAGTTTGGGGTTTTGTTTCATTTTTTTTTTTTTTTAATTACTTATGTAGAAAGGGATTCTACATTATCAACTTCCTGCACGTTCTTTAACACGTATTTCTCACAGCTGGTACCAAGTGGTGTATTCCCCGTTTTTGGGACCATGAAGCTGACTAGAGGCTTTGTTATCTATCTGAAGAATTATGAGCATTTGCAAATTCAAACATTAATGTGGCTGCAATACTAAGTAGTGTCACAAGATACATAAAGATCTTTATGATGCTGATTTCTGCTCCCTCCCTCCCCCCCAAATAGGGATCAGCATCTTAAATGTTGTATTCAGATAGGTGGATTCTTTTACTGTAGTCCCTATGTTTGATTGACACAGAGGATTTTAGGCATGTCATCTGTGCTGCAGAGAAACATTAGGATTTCACAGAACCACACAATGATATGGGGTTGGACGGGACCTCTGGAGATCATCTAGTCCAGCCCCCTGCCAAAGGAGGTCCACCCAGAGCAGGTTGCACAGGAACGTGTCCAGGTGGGTTTTGAATGTCTCCAGAGACGGAGACTCCACCACCTCTCTGGGCAGCCTCTTCCAGGGCTCTGTCACCCTCAAAGGAAAGAAGTTCCTCCTGGTGTTCAGGTGGAACTTGTTATGTTCCAGTTAATGCCTACTTCCTCTTGTCCTGTCACTGGGCACCACTGAAAATGAATGCTACAAAGATCCAGCCATTCTGGTTGGTAACTGCCATCCTAAGCAGGCCTGGCCTTGAGCTTTCAGATTGTCACCTGTAGAAGACAACAGGGGGGACTTAGACCATTTCAGATGCAATAGTGGACAGTGTTGTGGTGGTGTGTCTCACAGAGAGCACTTCCTCGTGCTCCCCAGCTGCCATCTAGATTGTACAGCATCCTCCTTAACCTACAACCAGCCAGTAGAAGTTGTGAGAAGAATCATAATTAATTTCTAGCTGTTTTCATTCACTCTGCATACAACCCAGTACATATTCCTTCAGGTTCCAGCTCTCCAATAAAGCCACATAAGAAGAAAGAGAAATCCCTCACCCTTCCTGTGTTCTCAGAAGCTGCATAAGAGCAAATACAAAAATATTTAAAAATTATTTACATCTTTGAGTACTGGCAGAAGTGCTGTAGCAGTCAAACAATACAGGCTTTTACTCACTGCTCAGTGTGGTGCAAACCTATTAAATGTCAAATCTCACTTGAGCTGATACACACTTGCTGACTGGTACAGCACCTGGTTGGCATCACTGAATAAAACTGGATATCATGCAGGTCTGAGAGTTATTTGATGGTCAAGATTCTGATATCTTATTTTTTAAAAGGCGTATGATACGTATTATTGAACTAACTTGGTAAGGCAGCTAAAAATTAATGAGGAAATCAGAGCTCAGCCAGGGTTCCCTCTCCTTGCTCTGCACACCTCTAGGAGAGCAGGGCGTGATGAATATATGTAATCTTGTCCTTGCAAAGGAGAGAAGTTCAAAGCACATTGCACAGCGCTGCTCGGATTCAAAATTCACCCTGCAGACTGCTTTTTGTATTGGCTGCTCTGCCTGCATCGGCAGAGACGAAGTCAGAAGGCCAATTACTGTCATTTGATTAAGGATAATCAAATATGTTGCGTTTGATAATATCTAATTTGTAAATAAATCTATTTAATTTATCAAAGACCAGATCTATTTATCGAAACACAACTCTAGTAGCCATTATAAATTCTGTTCTTTGTGTGTGTTCAGTTGTTTTTGAAAGAGCGACTACTTTAGTATTGTACATCTAATATTTTAACTTACTTTACCCGATAACCACAGTAGTAGTAGAATCTGTCCTACAATGGTAGCTAAGGTGATACTATTCTTGTCTTTTTTAATTACTAGAGGTCTTTTAAGTTGTGCTGAGAAAGACTACAAGGATATTCGGTGCAGAATGTTACAAGAGGGAAAGGTAGAGAATCAAAGACTTGCCTGCAGGCACCAAGGCCCCTTGTTACAGCAGTTCTTTTTACTTGCACAATTAGAATACTTGTTTGAGCCTGATAAGATTTCAGTGCATATCGCATTTATTTCTATTTTATATTTATATCCTGTGACAGCACTATTCGTTGGGAAAGCACAGGGCTAATTTACTCATGTCCTAATCTGAATAAGTTGGTTGATGTCTCCTGTGATAAACTGTTGTGCATTAAAATTCTTCCCCTTCTGTAGGGTTATAATTCTACCAACGAGAGAGGACATTGCTGGGATCTTTTGACATAGTGGATGCCTTATTTTCTTCAAGTGTATTCTACCAAAAAAACCCCACACCAAAACAAAACCAAAAAACATTTTAAGGTGGAAAGGGCTGAGAGAGAGAAACAAAGAAAACATTGAACACATTCACGTTAAGTTCAGACTTTCTCACCTTCTGCAAGGCACTATCTCTGCATATCAAAAAATAAGACTTTGTTCTTCATATAGCAGTTTTCAGTTATTTGAAAATACATGTTCTAGTAGCACGTTCCAAAAAAGATTAAAATAGTAAGTTTATGTTAAAGTTAAAAGAATTCTACGAAGGTAAAGAAGCAAGGAAAGAAAATAAGCTGAACATTGCTGGTGGCAGGTCTTTAATTGTCATAGACAAGATGACAGAAGCCACTTATATCAGTTTTGTGAACTATTTATATACCAAAGTCATTAGGGCTCTTGAGCTTGTTTGAAGAAAATAAATCCCATCAATGAATTCTCAATTTTTAGGCAGAAAGCATATCCTAAAGCAATTTTGACCCAAGTCTATGATGCATAAGTGAATTAAAGTGAATTAAATCTACCTAAAAGAAAAAAATGGGAAATCCCATTAGGAGAGGAAATACCAGGGTAACGTAGAACAAGTCAGAATGGACACAACTGGCTTTTGCGTCTCTCCTTGTAGGAACTGTGATAGGAACAGGTGGAATTTCCAGTCTTTCAATGATACAGTGGTTCAAAATGCAATTTCAAAGAAAAATGTTATAGCAACTTAGTATTATACTCTGATTGTTGCTTAAAATGTCTATTTTCTTTTTCTAGGTTTCTGCTGTGTTCTAGCTACTGCAGGCATGCAAGGTAATGAATTAATGCAGGGGGGCCAGGAATTATTGAAAGTAAGTGGTAGAAGCAATATGTGAACATTAGAGGTTGTATGGTAAAGATTTCTGAAGATGGCTAAAAAGCTTTTTTCTTCTGCTGAGGTAGCTCCTATCTACAGCATGTATCTTTCTATTAAGAGACAGCCAGAGTGCACAGAAGAGAGAAGAGAGATGAGCATTTTCCTTTGAACCTCAGAGACTGGGATGCACAAAAGAAAGTGATGTTTGCAGGGAGAATGGGGTTTTAGGCTGTGGGTAAGGAGCAACCCAATTTCACGATCCTTTTTGGGCAATGCTCCACACAGCTTCAGGGGGGGGAAAGAAACTCCTGAAAAATAGATTCTGCT
Organism: Thinocorus orbignyianus; assembly: GCA_013400375.1. NCBI lineage: Eukaryota > Metazoa > Chordata > Aves > Ciconiiformes > Thinocoridae > Thinocorus > Thinocorus orbignyianus. Next base: position 950,496 of record VXBW01001857.1, read on the forward strand.
GTGGAAGGAGGCAGACGTTTGAACATGGAGAATCTGAACGCAGTCCCACACACAGGGCAAACGTTCCAGAGTCTTCCGAGCTGTCTTTTTAGACAAGAAAGACAAAGTAAATTTCGATAGGCCTTTGGTGGAATACCCAAAGCTGTTACTACAACAACAAAAATAATGAAATCCATTTTGTAATCTATAGTTTACAGAGATAAAAGCAAAACAGTTTTCTAGAGTAACATATTTGCATATATACTTACTTCTTAGATTATTCTTGCGCTTCTTATATGTGATCCGGCGAGAAACCCAACAAAATAATTATAAGAATGCTTGTGCCTGCATAAATTCCTATTTGCTTAGAAGTCAGCAGGAAACCTCCAGATTCAAATTTACACATCCCTGAGCACATGATGTGTGTGGAGGGATCAGAATCAAATCAAAGCTCTAAGTCGTGGTATCAGGAATGGCTAAACAAGCCAAGTCTGTTTATCCATGAAAGTTAGGAGGAATGTGTGCTAATAATCCAAAATTGAAAGAAACACCATAGAAAATAGATTTTGTTTGGGGGAGAAAGAAAGTTTTACATAATGTTATACTGTTTGCTGATGGAAAGCTACTTATTGTATAATTCTGATGTTTATACAGTGCGGTTTTATACTTCTGCAGTTGTCTTTTTAATAGGCTTTAAATGAATAAAATATACTTTGCCACCACAGTACAGCAAAAGCTCTCTAAATCATTATAGCCCTTAGAGAAATCCGAAAGAAAAACTGGATAGGCAAGTCCTGTTTTATTTACAGTATAATTAAAGTAATTACTGACGTTGTTACAGTAGTATACCTTTTATAATTCCACAGCTGAAGTGAGATCTTGGATAAATAATTGCTAACCAGTGAACTGACTGGAGACATTATTTGTTTTTACGGGCTATTGATAACCTTATAATTTACAAGAGAAGCAAAACCACAAATTAGTTTGCAAGGGACATCAATAACTATTCTAAATAAATAATGTACCCAGGTGCAGGCTCAGTGGATATTTCTTTCACATAATAATGCTAATGCATGTTTCCACATACGTGTGCAAAAATACTTAAATTTTGAAATATTACTTTTATACAAATCCATATATTTTTATTTTCCATTTTTGAATCAAACAGATAACTCCTCTCTTGATGTTTTTCTTTGTGTGTGTTTTTAATCGCAGAAAGTAGTTTCGCATCTGTTTGTGTCGCAGAAAGAATTTCCATCTTTCATTTACCTCTTCTGAAACGACTTTTATCTGCAACTAACAGAAAACTGGAATTCAAGTAAGTAAAAATCTCCTTAGCCTGAAACATATCCCCCTATGATTGCAACAAAATGGCTTGCATTTTCAGAGACAACTCAGGGTATGAAGGCTTTCAGAGTCTGACCATAACTTTGAGAGTGCTTGCTATTAAAAGTTAATGATTCTAATAGTTATCAAAGGAAAATAAAAGATAGGTTGCAGTATTTCCCTCACCCTTGGAAGCTGTTTCAACAACGCAGCTGATACAGCTCTGGGCTCTCAGTGTACATTGGTTTTCGAGGGGTATTATACCCCCAAAATTTCAAAATTCCACTTGATAAATGTCAGAAGTGAGGCAGTTAAAGAGGAACTTCTGTAGTATTTACCTCAGTTTTCCTAAGAACAAAGAGACCAGCTGTTCTTTGAGTGGCAGAGAGGGCAAGAAAAATGTAGATTAAAACCCAAAAAATCATCAGTCTTTTGTCACTGTCCCTACGGAAATGCTTCATTCTCTTCATTAGTTCTTATATTAAAATTTCTATGCTTCTCTGAATACTTGTTAAAATCTTTGATTGTAGCATCTAATGAGAATGGAAATAGCATATTCCACATATGGCTCCCCTTTAAAACAAAGCTAGCTATTAACATTCGATAGAAGAAAATGTTTGTTTCTTTGTTTTAGGAAAGTATTTTAGAAATTCTAGGAGACGAGCACAACTGCTTTGAATTCAAAATGGTACTATTTAGCAGTCAAGAAGAGAATTTCCCCCCTCCCTCACCCCTGGAGGGGTTCAAGGCCAGGCTGGATGGGGCTTGGAGCAACCTGGTCTGGTGGGAGATTGGAACTTGAGGATCTTTAAGGTCCCTTCCAACCCAGACCATTCTATGATTCTATGTTTTCTGCCTTTGAATTGCTGAATCAAAACCACAAAAACCTATTCATCTTGAAATATCATTTCCAGCCACCTATTTTATCAACACTGTTGTCTGCGTTTCCCACTCTGGTCCTTATCTTTAAAATTCCCCACTTGAAGGAAACCAAATTGAATTGGATCCTGTTACTTTTAAATCCTAATTAACTCATTTTGAAGTCTTTTTTTCTGCATTTCTGCGTTTACCAATTAGCATTTAGTACAACGAAGAAGATGATATCTGTATTTCTAGCCTTCCTCTCTTCTTCAGGGCCATCAGCCTAGGCAGGGTTACAGCAGTACAATCAGTGACATCAAACCCAGGGTTTCAGGTGTGCTTCACGGGGGTTCCTGAGCACTCACTCTGACACTCCTGTATCACTAAATACGTTCAGCCACTCATGCAAATGTCAAGCTCTCTCTGCTGATGACTATTTTCCGCTGTTGTTATGGTTTTCGGAGAAAGATTTACCTTGTCAGGACAACCAAAACTCCATGTAAATGTAGCTCTTAATGAAACACATGGATCTTCCAGTATGAACAGTTAAAAATTTAAAGGAGTATTTAGTAATCTCTAAAGGCATGGATAAAACTTCGACTTATGCCTACCTTATTTAAATATTCACCTGGATATGTAGTATCATTGTCATCCTGACAATGCAGATTGGTTCCACCCATCTCAAACTTCTTGTTAATCATTTCAACAACTGAGCACATATTTGACACTTGGCACCCTCAGAACTCCTTATGCATAACCTCTTGCACATTATTCCCTTTCCCAAAATCTTAGTTTCGCCTGTGTTTTAGAAATATCCCTTCTTCTCTCCTCTCAGATAAAAATTGCTTCTGTAGTCAAGGAAGAACACAGAGCCCATGTAGTCTGTAAAACTTGGGCTAAAGTGTTATTCCACAGGCCCAACAACATTTTCCTGTATTACCCACTCCTGCATTCCTATTTAAAATATCAACTCTATCATTATGAACTTTAAAAGTCATTAAAGTTTACCTATTACATATCCACAAATTCCACTGTATCTCAGGGACATAAACGTGCAACATTTCTTACTAACAAGTAGCATCATCTGGTTATTGAAAAAGGAGAAGCATGAAATAAAATTATTGATACCAGAGTTGTCCCGACCCAGGGGCAGGACCCTGCCCGTGGCCTTAATGAATCTCATGAGGTTCTCATAGTCCCACTTCTCCAGCCTGTCCAGGTCCCTCTGGATGGCATCCCATCACTCACGCCTGTCACTGCACCACTCCACTGAGTCTCATCCTCAGTGACCTTTCCTAACTGTTAAGATTTTTCTCTCTCAAGTATTTCAAGCCGTTTTTTGAACCACATACAATTTTACTATCTAAAAGAATCCGCAGCAAGAAGTTCATTTAATTAAGAATCAATCTTCTATATCACAGTAGTAAAAGATGTTAGACTTTTGTAAGTTGTGTTAGGGGTGTATATCTGTATCTGCAGAACTGTATGCATATGTACAGATACAGATAAACTGCAGAGCACACTGGGCTGGACTGATGTGGGCAGTCCTTACTCATATAAGCACTTCAATTCAGATTAAGATGCCTTAAATTAGTCTTAGGAAATCTATTCCGTAAGCCATTTATGAAAGAAAGCACCTTCTAGTTCACCTCTGACCTTCATTCTTCCAGATACCATAAAGTCAAAAGCAATAAATGACTGACAGAACTATTCAGCCAGTTACTGCCTAGTTGTCTATTCAGTTGGATTTTTTTAACCTTGACTACTTCTGAAGAAGACGGGGTGAGAATCACCAGATCTTTTCAAAATGTAATATGTAAAAAGCAAACAAATACCCAAACTCTCCCACCTCTTCTTGCCCTTTTCTTTTGTGCTACATAAGGTTGTTGTTGATTTCATTCCTCTTAGAAATGCAGCACTCCATTTAAAGCCACTCGTGCAGCTTCATCACAGGTTAAAAACTTAAACAGTTCATGAACGATACAGAAAATTTTCTATGCTGTAGAAGATAAAACTTTTAACTCCTCCCCTGCCCAAATAAAAGCAAAGAACTGGCCTTTTGAATACTACTGAATATACCAATTGCTGGAGAAGCCAAAGGACATATACTACAAACTACCTGAAGAACTCATTCTTGATTTTTAAATAGTACTACCTTTCTTATTAAGTTATGGAGAGAAATGTTGGCAGAGATACTCTACAAGCAGATGGTACTTAAGTTGGAATTAAATACTGCAGCAGTATCACATTTGGACACCATTCAAGAATGCTCCACAAACAAGAAATGACTACGTAAGCCAGGACTTCTCAGGCTGTGGAAAAGAGATGACTGAGTGGGGATGTGATAGAATATCATAGGTAGGGATAGAGATTAATTGTCCAATTTCTTTTCTAATTGAAAAAAAAAAAAAAAAAAAATAGAGGGCATGAAGTGAAGGTAGCAGGGACCGTGTTTGACATTAAAATTAGTGTGGAGGTGAGAAATACTAAGAGCAAAACAGACACGTCTGGCTCCGGAAGCCTGGAATGATGCAAAATTTGTCCTGGTCCAATGTTAGACAAAGGATCAAGTTTTTAGAAAGTAGGGCACTGGTCAACAACATCACCTCAAATGAAAATACTGTCATCATGCTTAGAAATGTCATATTGAGTAAACTGTGTTCTGCGCAGGTCTAGAAAGCTATTTTATATTTGAATAATTAATGTTGAGTAGTATTTCTGCGTTACAACCCTATGACTTCAGATTTGTTTAATTCTATTGCTGATTCTGATGGCTTAGATTAAATTAGACTCAAGTCAAAAGCAGTAGGTACCCGCTGAATGTACGATCTGGTACCATTAGTCACCATTTGCAATGCAAATGATCCCACTGTACACGCTGACCCTATTTATCATTTAAATGAAGACTTTTCATAATCATTTATCACATAAGTTCTTCACAGATGTTAGGTTGGTGGGTTTTTTTCCCATTCCCTCATTACATGTTCTTCAAGTTTAGTTTGTGTGGTTTTGTGTTTTGCTTTAACTGATTTAAGCCATATCATTACCCTGAATAATCAAGAACTGACTAAACTCTACAGCAACTTATATCCAGAAGTAGGAAGACTGAGAATAATAATGGTGGTTTTCTATATTATTTTTTAAAAACATTGAATTTCAAAAAAAACCCTTTGAAAACCATATTTTGAAGAAACTGAACTGCTGTAAATTCTTATTTGGTCAACATTTGAGATGTGCTTTATGAGCAGGCTTGGGTCCAGAATCTTGTTTGACTTTGTATAAACTAATACATAGTTTATTTTCTGAAAGTCGCAAGTTAAACCTACTTGAAAAACCCAAAAATAAACCCCCATTTGTCTGCCAGTTGTTCTGTGACGTATGTGATTGAGCTGAAACATTCACACTAAGGCTGCAGTCTACTTTGCTGTTGCTTTTAATTCTCTGAACAGGCAGATCAGCCAGATTAAGATTTTGCACAAATACAGGAATGTGATTCCATTCTGTCCGTAGCAATAAAATGTTGCTTTTTGCCAAGGAACAACAGAGCAATTTCTAAAAATTCTACCAGCTGCATTCTTGCGACGGAACAGAACCGGGCCAGATGTGGAATAAAATTGCATCTTTGGGCCATGTGACAAATGTGTGAGCATCTCTTTCTATGGAATTCCACTGGCGTGTTCCTAACACTGTTCGTCTTCCAATGGAGTTTATCATGAAGATAAACTCCTAGAATTTTCATAGCACAGAGAAGACACGTGCAAGTAAGTTCTGAGATAAAGGAAAACCAAGTAAATTCTTTGTTGACTGTGTTCTTAATGAAATATTTATCCAATATCGTCACAGTAAAACTTATGTGGGAACACATTTCCTACCACAGGTGCAACCGTTTCGTTTAGTGCACTCTGTTGTGACCCCTGGCAACGCTGGAGCAGCTTAACATTAGGAAAACTGATTTATTTCAGGATCAGGCAACTTATACAGAATCTAACCTTGCTACGCAGGTAAAAATACTTGCCCTTGGCTACTACTTAGCCTGACCACAGGGCTTTCTGGAAACAGCGCAAGCTTTATAAGTGTCAGCTCATGGCTAAATCAATGTTTATGCATGATGTACCTTTGAATAGCAAACACTTGCTGCCTGCAAGCTAAACAATGTTTTTATCTGTTTGCCTATTTCTGGTCCTTCAACCACAGCACAGGGTGTTGCAAATCGCATTTAGTAACAATTATCTGCTGGAATTTCACGAAGAGGGAAGTAGCATGATTAATGAAAAGTGACACGCGGAGACTACTTTGCCGTGCTGGTCTCCTTGGTGAAGGGGAGACTCTGTTGAACTGAAGCCTGACCTTTGTGACTTCTAACGAGGTCACCGTGAATGCTAAATGCTTGGAAGATTAGCCACTACAAATGTTCCAGTATTACTTAATGATGCCGCCGCTAATGAACTGCAGGTAGCCAATTAAATATAATGATACAGTTTTCACCTCTGAAACAAAGGTTGAATAAAAAAAACACCAAAAAACCCAAAATGCCATGTTTTCTGTCAAGGTGTTTAAAATACAACCTCAGAACTCTTATCAGAGCATGTTTTCCTCAGGCATAGGTAATTAAGAGTCTAAATTTGGATAATTTGGATAAGCTGAAGTGTCCGGCTTTGAAGGAACCGTGTACCTGACTCACCACCGGATCATTGCTCAGTAGCTGGAATATTTACTTCTGATTTTCATCCCCAAACAGCAGAGAGACTCAACGTCCTGCACTTTGCTATAAAGGTGTGAAGGGTTATTACAAGCTCCGAAGTTTTCAAAGTAACTTTATCGCCGCTGAACTAGCATCAAACTGCTCATAGCAAAGCGGTGTAAAGGCGAGCTAAGCCTCAAGGTAAATAGCTGTAAAATAAAACCACTGGCAGGGTTAAACATATTCTCTGGTATGGTATTGCCTCTCATTAGCTACCCATTAGCACAGGTAAATGTGGCCCAATGAAACTGAGAATGAAAGCTTGAAATCACACCTTCAAGTTCCAGTTGACCGAAAAAACCATCAACACAGACATAAGGAAAAACATAAGAACAAAAGAAAATCAGTTTCAAGATAATTCATAATTGCTTTCACACCTGCTAATGCATCTTTGTTCCCTGTGGGAAATATGTCTGATCATTTCATCAAGGGATTCCACCAATTTTCAAAATAACTCTCCTGCCATACGTTTTTTAATAAATATAAAACTGTGAGGCTGTAACACCACGAACAGAAGAATGCAAAGAACGTAAATGTCTACGGCCAAAGAACACTCTTTGCTGTAAAGGCACATATAAACTTATGGGTTTGTTCTACCAGAATCCATATAAATATATGCAGTGTACTGCAGGTTCAGTGCTATTCATCTCATTGTGAATAAAATGTAGGACAAAACTGCATCAAAAAAAGTATACCCAATAAAACGCCCTGGGATACAGAAAACCATATACCTTATTTGTATTATCCCCTCATGACTTCTCTCTGCTTTGCAAAGAGGAAAAACCCTGCTGTTTTCCATAATGCCTCCACAAATTACCAGGATGGGAGTAGGGGTGGCGTAGATTCCAAGTCATAGAATCATAGAATCATCTAGGTTGGAAGACACCTTTGGGATCATCGAGTCCAACCATCTACTCTGCTCTACAAAGTTCTCCCCTACACCACATCCCCCAACACCACATCTAAACGACTTTTAATATTTACAGCTGCATTAATTAAATGGATATGATCCGAGGCCATGGTGCTGGTCCCATCCCAAACAGAGCTGAGGAATTTGATTCCATTAATCTCAAGGGTAAGAGACGGAGCCATTCAGAAGATCAGATGCTGTGTTTATATCGCAGTCCTGTGGCATAAGGACCAGCTCCTCTCTGCTTTCAGCAGCAAAGAACTAAAAGTAGACATTATGGTTTGTAGGTAGGAGGATTGCATTGTATTTATCACACAAAACCGTTTAAGACTTCGAACATGCTACACCTTGAGACTGCTCTGCATTCATGCAGTATTTATGGTTGTATGGCAGATACATCAAGGCTAGATTAGAGCTAAACAAAGCAAGAAAGCAAATACAGAATTTTAGAAATATGACCTATGACGAGACAGAAAAATTAGATTTTGTCTATGAGGTATCAAGATTAGGATATAAACCCACCAAAATTTTCCTTTAACTTTTGTACAGAAACTTTTCTATCTTTTTATAAGCACTAAATTTTCTGCGAATGAGAACAAATCTTTCTTTATTAACCTGTGAAAAGTCATATGGTTATCTGAGACTTCCTTTCACCAAGATAATTAAAATATAAACCAGAAGACTTCTTATAAATATCTGGTGCAACTCATTAGCAAATGTTGCACATTAAGATTCTGAGGTTTTTAGTATTAATTTAGCTTAAGAGTAGATTGACTCCTTAATGTTTCACCTCGAGTTATTTGGCTTGTAAGGAGAAAAGGGCAGCTGCAAATCTGGAATGATTTACCTGGACTTTGATGTCGGCCCAGGGTTCAAAGAAGCAGGAAAGTATGGAACTCTTGCTCTTCCCACCTTAGGGCAGGCAGGAACCCAGGTAATCACAAGAATAGGCAGAGCCTGATCTGATGTTTTCCCGCACCAGCCCAGGAGAACCGCTACACGGGGTTCTCATCATTTGCCTTCCCGGAGGCCTGCAGCAATTCATGCAAGTTTCAGGGAAACTTTTGGTCTTTGAATTGTAATTCAAACAGAGAAACAGCTCTTGGGGCTCTTATGTCTGGAAGTCCTTTATGTTCAGACTCTGCCTAAAATTAAAATCAAAAATAAGCAACCACAAAGCTCTTGGAGTCCAAGCTCTCTGACTTTTAAACATCAGTTTCTGAATGTACATCTAGGTGTTCTCTCTTCTAAAAATTAAACTCAAGCCTTTATTTAACTGGAAAAAAAAGCACAACACATCCGTGTTTTAGCTCATATCTGCACATGCACTAGCATTTTGCACTACACAGTCAAAATCTAGTGAAAAAATAGCCAGATTCCTAGAAATATCAATGACCAGGCATCAAGGGTGCACATTAAGTCTAGTTTGCTGTTACTTTTACCTAATAACCATTATCAACGTCAAGTAAAAACTGATGAATGGGCTCTTTCATCCTAACTATGCCTCTTCTAAAGCACATGAATATTTGAAAGCAAATTATAACGTTAACAGCTTTGGAACTTTTAACGTTCCTGGCTGCTACTGGAAGTCTATTAAGATACCTTTTTGCATACAGAAATGTTGAATAGGAAAGCATGATCTATAATAAAAACTAATCGTGTATAATAAACACTTGCTCAACAATTACTCTTTTTGGAGGACTGCTTGAATACTTGTCTTTGAGAAAATTTTGCATTGTTGATTATAACTGTGATATCTTACCTCTTAATACATTTTACAATTTGCACATAATGGTTCCAAAGGAACTTGTAAATGACAGTAAATCATAAAATTCATTTTGCTTTGCATCGGTTCATTCATCCATGTTCCAACTAATCACCTCATTTCAAAATTCAATAAGCCTAAATACCTGGATTTATGATGCTTTGTCAAAATTAACAAGGGAATATCAACAATGCAGAATTAGAAGTCTATTGCAACTTAAAGACAAGCACCTCGTTGAAAACAATTAAAAAGACTCGGCAGCAATAATTATATCCACAGTGTTAGCAAATAAAATAAATTAAAACTGATTTTATTTCTGCTTTGGGAGATTGCAGGAAACACTAAAAAGCTTTAATTTAGTCACTTAAAACAATGAAGTTGTTTTGAAGTAAAACTTTAAAGAGAATGAATTGAGCTTGGAGTAGTAAGTGTGCTAAATTGCATATTAAATGGCCATGTAGATGTATTTTTAAAAGTACGCTATTCCTATTTATTATTCCATAGCTAGAATGAATCAGAAGGCTTTTATTTTTAGAGATAATATTTCCCTTTCAAATAATATCCTGGAAAATTATATCTAAGAGAATGCAGTCATCCTGTTATATCAGTATGGATAAATAAAAGAGTAACTAATATTTCAAAAAGATAGTAACAGCAGCGTTTATGAAGCAGGTTGTCTTTAGTAAGACTCAAGAGTTCAGAATCCATTGTTTCTACATCAGTTACCTGCTGCATAAATACTGGTATTTTTTAAAGACATCACTACAGTTTATTTACAAGCTGTACAAGTTTTGGAGGCTTCTATTTACATTTGGTATTTAAAAGGAGCTTTAGTTATATTGCTAAAAATAATTGTGAAAAATGTAAGTATTTTCTTGAATAACTGGCAGAATTACAAAAGAATGAGTAGGTGATATGATTTCTTTTGAAATGATTTTAAAAGTACAAAATGTTTGCACTTCAAAACAGGGCTCTCCAGTCCTCTTTTGCCTCTCTAATTACATTCTTAGAAGTAATCAGCGGCAAAACAACTAATGGTAAAAAGACGCTATGCCGTGCTGGATATTTAATCTCGTATTCCTGTATTTCTGTCAATCCCCAAAAGGCTGATTTTTATACAGAGCAGGAATCACTTTGGGTGATTCATGTTAGCAGCGTTCTATGATTTATTGGTAAATTATTTCCTTTTTCTTGCACAGATATTTTGTCTTCCATTTTCTGATCAACGTCTCTGAGTCTGATTGAGCCATACTCTTTAAATCAGTATACAGGTAGCTAAAGAGACTCCTACATGTTATCAAAGTATTCCTAGAAATACAATTAGTTGGTTTAATTCAATTGTATCTTTCTACTTCTCTTACTGTATGTGATTTTTTCTAACCAGCCATAAACAATACCTTAATATATTTCCCTAATATCCTCTTCTATCTCCATCTACCCAGCTATATCCTAACCTGAGGATTTTATCTTCTGAATATGAAGGATGGAGACATCAAAGTGCTCTAATGAGATCTATCAAACACTTCAATGCTGCTTTTGAGAATATCTCTGAAAACGTCTCGGTGCATAAGGTACTGGTGTTAATCATCAAACTCCAGATTCTGATAAGAGATGACATTTATATCAGGGCTTCTCTGGGGTTCTGGTACATCACATCAAGGTTCTAGTCTTGCTGTTTCAATATAGACACTTGTGAAAACACCAGATATTGTATTTACAACGTGTATTGTAATAATAAAGCTTTTCCCTGTACTCATATTTAAATCCTCTTTACTTAATAGTATTGATCATTGCAAAAAGGTCACTCAAAATCCTATAAACTAATTTTTCAGTGGAAGAAAAGATATGCTGACATTCAGGTTGGTATCCATACATACACAGACACACGCAAAAAAAAAGGAGACACTGTTTGGTATTTTTAAAATGGGACCCTCTCTCCTACGTTTTGAAAGAAAAAGAAGTACATATTTTTATCTTCTTGATCATTTTTCATGATAAAAAAATATAATCTATATTCCTTTGATGTAACAGCATGAAAATTGGTAGTTGAGCAGGGGAAATATTTAAATGACTGTTAAATAATGCTAAATCATCCTGAAAAGACAATATCATTCTTTGCATATGTTAATTCAAATCAGAGCCAAACACAGTTCCTAAAAGCAAACTCACAAACATTTTTAGAGCCAGTGTCCTCTGGCCAAGTCTTCAGGAATGCGTACAAATGCCATTATAAACACTAAATATATTTAAAATACTCAAGTCTTGCAGGTATATAAGAAGTTGTGTCTCCTACAGTAACAGAATTAGGCATTTTTGGCGTTAAACTGAAGGACTGAGGTTGGCAATCTTATTTCTGGTGGTGAAGCAATGTCCTAAAGAACACAACTTGACTGGTAAATATCCTCAGGAACAGAAAAGGCAAGGAAAAAGGCAAGTAAAAATCTGTTTCTTTATAAAAAAAACCTGTTATGCAAACATCAAGAGAAGGTAAAGGAACGTTTTTCATTCTACATGAATCTTCCGGTGTTTTCTCAGGGCAATTTTAAATTTCTGAGCCTAATGTTAAGATGTTTTATATTAGGAAATAGATGTAATTAAGAAATGCGTAGCAACATAAACAACATCCATGCAGGAACATTCTTGTTCCATCGTTCAAAGGCAGCTTGCTCCACCAGGCAGCTGGACGTGCTCTACTACAACCACATCACATTGTTGAGGCACTGATGGAGAGAGGCCAAGAAGGATTCCGGGGGCTGTGAAAAGGAGAAGTGGCTCGGAAACAGAAATGGTAATCCCTATGTTTTTCAAAAAACTGTCCGGCAACTTCGTTCTCCTGTGATCTCCCGCTCGGTGGCCGATGACATGCTTTTAAATCCCGAGTTGCTGCAGTTTCTCCTGACTGCACACATGCACACAGTGACACACCGGTCCCTCCCTCAGAAAAAAAAAAAAGAAGTGTTATCCCATTGTCCATTTTACAACAGGAAATGTTGAAGCCAAGATGCTCAGTGGACCAGGGTGACATTTATGGGTCAAGATGCACATTCAAATGCAAGCTGATTTTCACAGCAGGGATGTGAGACACAATGACACCTATAAGCAACCCCCTAAGCACTGGTTCTGAACAAGCTCTTTCTTTTTTTTTTTTTCTTATTTTTCATTTTTTTTCTCTTTTCTTTTCCCCTTTTTCACTGGATACAGCATATCACTTGGTCTCCCTCAGGAGAGAATAACTTGACTTCAGGGGATTTCAGTAACATGAAAAAAGAAAAGAAGGGGTTTGGATTTCTATCATCTACTTGAAAAAAAAAAAAGTCCTGAAATTTTACTTGTATTATTTGCACTGTTAAGACAAGCTGCACAGAAGAGTCAGGCGCTTTGTGACCCAGCTTGTGAGATCTCTGCCACTTGGCTGTTAAAGCTGTGTCTTGCTGCTTGGTCCCTTCCACAGGATGAATTTATCTGATCGCCTCATGTCTGTGTAACGGACAGCCACTGGTGACAGTCTTGGTGAAAGTCTTGGTCCCTACCTAGTACAGTTGACTTTCTTTTTTATAAACTGGTGACCAGAAAACAGGGAAAAATAGTTGTCTTGAAGATATCTTTTAACTTCTTTTTTTTATAATTCCAAATAATTCTATGGGAATTTTAGGAAAAGAAAGCAAAGGACCAAAAAGATCAAAATCTTTGTAGTGAACGAGAAAAAGGTCTCTGCCTTCACTTTTTGATAAAATGGTTCAATTGGGTGATTTACCTATTAAAAATAAAAAAAAAAAGTGAAAGCATTAAATGAACGTTAGTTTTTAATCATATAAATTAAGTTATCAATATGTGGAACACTAATTTTATTGAAATGAAAAAGTGATTTAGGAAATTCTTCTACTTTTATCCTACATGGCTCAGAACTTGTGTTTAACTCATCTCACATGAGGATTAGTTTCCCAGGAACTGATTTTGGAATCGAGGGCTTTACTGGGCCTGAATAACAGGGGAACCTACATGTCACATCTCAGAAGTCCTGTAGGAAAGGAGGACCTTCAATTTCTCACTGGCTTTCTACAAACCCTAGGCCCCTTCAACAAGTGTTAGATGCTTAAAGCTTTCCTAAAATTTATTATTTTAAACCTTTAATATCTGGCATAAATTCAAGCTATAATAATAAATAAAAACTCATACGAATTTTACTTTTATATTAAATTACTATCTTCTTTCTCTCCTCCTACGTATTATTTTTTTAATACACATGTATTTGGTTTACGAAGACAATGTTTTCGTTTTAATTTTTTTGCTGATACAGAAGCAGAGATCTGAGCAGCTTATTTTCTATCTCATATTTTATGGCTTTTGATAATCTTATGAGGTTTTTTATTATCTTTTCCTATTTGACTCTGTAAAGTAACATTTTTTCTTTGACAATATTGAAATCTATGCAAATAATCATTCTGCGAGCGCTACACATTTTGTCATCACTACTGTCTGGTTTTTAGTCCGTTAACCAAGGAACATGGAGGAAAATAAACCTCATTTTTGCAAGTATCTGAATGTGGAACATGGCAGCATACTTTTAAAAAACATGAACTTTAGTCTTTACTATGTTTGGGAAAACCAATGCAATAAAGAAAAACATGACAAACCTAATTCAGTTTAAAACCTAAAAACTCAGAGAAAATAATATTTCTGTCTTTGTTGCAGGGATATTACTCAGTAGTAGTTCCACTTGCTGTATTACTTTTCCTCCCAACATAGAGATGTTAATTAATAAGAAACTCAAATGAGGATCTCATTTGAAGTGGGTGATATCATTATTTTCCCTACAGAAATCTTATAGAACATGTCATCTCTCTTTTTTATAAATTATTACATCAGGAAATAAGGGATAATTATGTTGGCAGCATACTTCTTTTTTCTTTTAGGTCGAGCAAGATGTCGTGTGGGAGGTATCGCCAAACAAACTCCATGACGAATTAGATGATGTCGTACGTATGAAATCTAAAGAATCTTCCACATTAGAAGAAGTCCAAACATCTCTGTTTCGATTATGCGTAAAGTGGAAAGAGGTTGAGGGGAAATAAAGTTCACTTATTTCAGTCAGAACCGACCCAGTGTGGCACTGGCAAGTTCACAGCCATTATGGGAACGTTTTTAGCAGAACAATGCTGGTCATTTGGAGCTGGACTGCCAACATTTCTGCATAATATTTCTTCCTATTTGAGTCATTTTACCACTTGGCATCCTCTAAGTTCAAAAGCCTGTTTCTAACAGTCGTCTTTATTGTGCTGAGGCTCCAAAGAACGGCAAAACTCGTTTGCCCTCACCCAGGAAAGGGCAGAGTGACTCAGAAGAATATGCAAAGTGATTCTTCTTGGTTGATTTTCATTTGTCTCCGAAACAAAAAGACTCTCAATCACTAAAATGTCACGACAAATCAGACAAATGGTAGCAATTCCCTCTAAACTATATTTTGAAAGTTAAGCCTTAGCTGAGAAAGGCCCAGTAACAGATGGGGGAATGTTTGTAGGGTTTGCACTCTGCTTTGTATGACATGTTCAACCTACTAAAAAAAAGGAAAAAAAAAAAAAGAGCAACCAAAACATTCTGTAGAATACAACTGAATTTGTTAAAGAAAATCAAGTTTTTAAAATGAATGCAGGTGGAATGATCACAAAATGCTGAAAGCTACATCCCCATAGATGGATTTCATATTTCTTCTCACACACAGGTAATGACTGGTCAACTTCCACACGTTTTGTGAACACGATTACTTCTTTCATTCACTTTTTTTTTTTTTTTTTTTCCTTTTAACAGTGCATACATTTAATTATTAAGTATTAATTGTTTTCATCAGGACTGAGAAACATTTCTTCGGTCTAATGAAAATACACTAAGATCTTCCTACAAAACTGCAAAGCATCCAGGAGAGTAAAGGAACTCGAGGGTAAGATCCCTCCTTGTGCTACATTAGTATTTGCAAGAGTATATGGCACAGACAGAAAAGTTCCTGACCTGATGCCTACCAAGTCCTCTTCAAAATATGAAATATGAAACGTATATACTTATATTTAAAAAAGTGTGATTTTTTTAATAAGCTTGCCCAGAGAAGCTGTGGATGCCCCATCCCCGGAGGTGTTCAAGGCCAGGCTGGATGGGGCTTGGAGCAACCTGGTCTGGTGGGAGGTGTCCCTGCAGGCAAGGGAGATGGCACCTTTAGGGACCCTTCTAACCCAAAGCATTCTATGGTTCTACGAACTTGATGGTAGCTTAGGCTCAGCAAGGAGGGCTGAAGAAGAAAGAAACACTAAATCAAGTCCCAGACATACAAGTAGAGACGAATGAAATTAAGAGAAAATGATGCCACTATTACCATAAGAAGAACTTCAGAGTGGAGCTTTGCTAAGGAAGAAGGTGGTGAGTGGTACCCACTTTGTTTCAGCTGACCTGCTGCATCGCCCTCATCGGCAGATCACTGCTTACAAATTTTGATGGACACATTCATGCCACATCACGGTGTGAGTGACATGTCATAGCCCAACCCTGCTACTGCAAGAAAGTACTTTTTTTTGTTTTTCTAGGAACAACATCTGGCTTACATTTAGAGGAAGACCGGCTCTGTGTTACTATTCTTAGACTTAACGATTTGGAAACTGTAAACACAAAACTCATGAGAGAAATGGTACATGTGCAAGCAAGTATGTTTGTCACGTAGGCGGTTTTGGAGACAGGTAAGAAACTGTGCTTGATTTGTGGATGCATGAGGACTCACCGGGGGGTCAGTTAGTTTACGTCTAACTTGCACACAGCCAAGATGGTCTTGTATTTAAACCGCTATTTTTTTGGCAGAAACATAAACAAACTTAGGAACACTGGCTAATCAATATTTCTATTTGAAAACAACCTATTCAGCAAGATGCATGGACTAACAGTTTCTCCTAAGGTATCAGGCAAATTCTATTTGTGATTATTTTATTTTACACCTCATTTTGTATGTCTGGTTTAGGCTGTAAGATCCTAGAAGCAACACCAAGCTCCCTTTTCTCACCCTTTACCCTTCCTCTTTGCATCACCCTCTCTCATTTCTGCTTTGTACAGTGCTGTGAGAACTGAAAATGCTTGGAAATCTAAGAACCAAATAACCACCTGATTTGGACTGCAAGCACAGTAGCTGGGGAATTAAATGGTTTGTATAACACTACACCAAACCAAGTGTTTCTTCAGAAAGACCAAGGCAAGGATCCTCAATAACTGCACTGAAAATATGAGTACTCACAGAAGTTACAATATCTTGTTTATACCTTATTCTGACTGGTCGCAAGCAAGATGCAGCCCCATTCACTACAGCCCTTGAAAGCTCTGCCCTTCAGCCTGTTCTTCCTCCAATGTCCCATAAACCCACTCATCCCATCGTTGGACAGCTTGTCCAGAAGGATGCTATGAGGGGCAGTATCAAAAGCCTTACTAAATTCCAGAAAAACTACATTCACCATCTTCCTTTCAACCTCAAGGCAGGTGACCTTACCATAGGAGATCAAATTCGTTAAACAGGACTTTCCCTTTGTGAACCCATATTAACTGTGCCTAATGATTGCATTATTCTTCATATGAATTCCAATGGTACCCAGCATAATCTTCTCCGTAATTTTTTCCAGGACCTGTGGTTAGACTCACAGGTCTGTAGTTCCCTGGGGTTTTTTGTGGACTGGAATAACATTTGCTGCTTCCAGTCAACAGGGACCTCTCAATTGCTTAAATTTCAAATTGTTAAATTGTCTTGCAGCACACATTGGACAAAAGTATGCCCATTTCCTGGCATCTTCCCTGTGAGATAAGGAATGGCAACGGAATAGCTCTGGGATGCACTTATTTCTGAAAGGTCCACCTTCCCAGAACTGCTAAGAAAGGAGACAGGAGAGCTCAGAAAGTTTCTCCCTTGCCACAAAAAAAGTATTTGAACTCTCACAGAACTGTGGCTCCTTAATCTAAGGCTTATAGGGAATTTACAAAGGGCACATTCTCCTCTGGACATGCCTGTAATTCCCATTATCATCAATGGGGGTTATGAGCAAGCCGTAACAAAGAATAAACCCTTGTGTGTTAGCACTGCCCCTGTTTAACAGTGTCTAAATCAATACCAATGATTTGACAGTTTTACTTTCAATATATTCTGACTCATTTGAAAATCAGTTTGCACTTAACTAATGAAAGAGTACATTTTAATCCTCCTAACGAAAGGCGATAGAACAGCCACTGGAGCCCGAGCCAAAAGCGACAAAGTCAATGGGAAACTTTCACTCCACTTTAGAGAAGTTTGGACTGGTCCCTTAATGAGTAACACACAGCTCAACCCCACTAAAGAGTACAAGATTGCACACAGAATGCAATCCTAGTCTGATGCTTAACCTGGTAAAACACAGCTGCTGCTTTAAAAGGAAATTTTCCATATACCCCATTCCAGATTTCAGAATAAAAGACAGCACAGTGGAGTTTAAAAAGCCAACGTAGGTGTAGGGGAGGGAAAAAATACTAAAAGAATTTAAAAATGTTACTGTTCCTTTCTGATGTGCTGTGCCCGACATGTTTCTCCCAACACAACCCTGTTATATTTCTAAAATAATACTGTAAGAATCAGGCTGGAATAGAAAAAAATATAGTAAGAATTGGGCTGGTTGTGTTTCTCCCAACACAACCCTGTTATATATCTGAAAAACACAGCAAGCATCAGGCTGGAATAGAAAAAAAAAAAGAAAAAAAAAAAGACCAGGGATCAGACAACTATGTATAAAGACATTTGGACAAGGAATGTGGAATTTTATTCCTCATACAACTCATTTTCCTGGAAAAGATGAGAGACAGAGGAATGTGTCCACACAGGAGCTTAGAAAGTTAGAACAGATTTACAATGTAAAGGCTCTTCTACTCTCTCTAGAAAGAGCTATTACAGGCAGCACAGTGGCTAGAATATTCTTAAGAGGATTTTCCTCCGAGGAAATGTGAAGGCTGTATTCCCAAAGATTTCTTATCTGAGGTTAGTCTTTTGCAAAGATGATCTTACAATCTCAGTGTAATATGGAACAGGGTTCCATTCGACTTGCATCAAAATGCACACAAGCTCTGTACAGACTTATTTCTGACCAAACGCCTTGACATCACCTGGAATACATGTAGTATCTCTGAAGTTCCAGTGGTAACTACACTTCTGTTTAAGCACTTACATCTTCTGTCCTTATTCGATGCTTCACACCAATTTTTAAAAGAAAATTATTGTAAAGCTAAAGTTCCTGGGCTGAAAAAGCAAAGTTAATACTGTTCTTTCAAACAGCAGTTACCAATTCATACCTTCAAAATGCAGCTCTCGATTCGATTCAGTTTAAGTAACTGCTTCATTCCTTTAAAATAATTTTATTCTGAACATGTCTTTTCATAGAGAACATTACCTACACGTGTTAGGAGATCACTGTCTATAAATTATGTACGACAGAAATAGTAGTGTATAATAGCTCTACTTAAATAAACATGTATTATTTATAGTGTCACAGGTGAAGTACTAAAATGATACAGTCTGCCAAGAATCTTATTGCAAAAATAACTTGTCCTAAATGCTTAACATGTGTAATATTGGCTCTTTTTTTCCTCCTGCTACTTGGATATTTTTAGTAAAATTGTAATAAAATACTTCAAAATAAACACTGCATTATTAATGTACTTCTTATTTGCCCTAGGGCAGCTCTGGCATAAATCTATCATTTCAATTCTTTGCTCTTCTTGCATTACATACAATGGAGCTACTCCTGATCTCATTTATATTACCTTTTAAACTGGTGGAACTTCATGAACGGTACAGAAACTGCTCCTGATCTACACCAGATGACACGGCAGACAAATGAGGCGTAGCTTTCCTGTGCTGGCCTCTCTATTGTGTTTCTATTTCTAAATCAGTGCTGAAAGCTCAAGTAGCACATGCAGTATTTAATGTTCTAAACTGAACTCCAATCGATATCTTTGCCCTATATTTCTGCTGAAAACCATACCGGCATTGTAACAAAGCAAGGCACTGTTTCTAGCATTCCTGCTATTTCACAGAAAGAAAATGTACCCTGATTAATTTGCCTCTAATTACACAAATTCTTTATACTTTCACCACTTGTCATTGTTTGTGATAAGAACAACAGGATCAATCAATTCAAAACGGGACTGAAGTACATGGTTCTTAAATTACATTATAGATCTCTTTCCTGCTCACAGGGGATTAATGTATCAGTATCACTTTGTAGTTTGGGGCACTAATAATCTTGAACTATCAGGAAAGAAAACATGGCAACAAGCTGGATGCTTCCTTCAGTTGCTGCCACCGTGCTGAAATAAAAAGAGAAAACTCAGGAACATGCCCACCAACCTTCATCTAAGGGTTTATGTAGGCTCATTAAAGATGCTTGCTGATTAATTAAAAGTGTACAATGCTTCATTCATCCAAATAATATACATTCATAGAATCATAGAATGGTTAGAGTTGGAAGGAATTCTTCAAAATCATTGAGTTCCAAGCCCCCTGCCACGGCAGAGACACCTCCCACAAGACCAGGTTGCTCCAAGCTCCATCCAGCCTGGCCTTAAACTCATCCAACACAGATGAAGAAAACTTTCTTCATTTATGTTTCAATGAATTTATTTGGAATTAGAACAGTCATATGTCAGACCTTGGTAAGAAACCTTCCAGGTTTCCACATATTTTATAGCTAAAAAGAGACATAGATTTAAAAAGTATTATTATTAATAAGCTACATTTCTTGTTGCTAATGCCCTTAAAAATTAAAGGGCTCAGGGTCTGTTATGGTGATCTGCAGGTACCTCTCTGAGGTTTTGGCACACCTCTGTGATCAAGCAAAGCGATGGAAATCAATCCATGCAGAACTTGATGTGCACATCTGGAGGTTTCCAGATCTGCCACCTTCAGTGTTCAGCCAATCACTTACCCAGTATCTAAATTTAAAAATGTGCTATTGGTTCAAGGTGCCTTATTCTGGGTGCCAACCGCACAGCAAGATATTTGGGAGTTTTCCAGCTCGATTTTCAGAGTCTGGCCTCGTTAATTGAGAACAGCATTTTCTGAAGCACGTTTGTAATTATACTGTTAGAAGACATCATAACAAATAATCTCAAAGACAGGAACACATTAGTCAGTCCTTCAAAGTTGGTTACAAAGGTAAGATCATTGAGTGCTTTTGCAGTGTCCTCTGGCACCTGTAGGAAAGACAACATTTTGCTGCATTCACATCAGGGAAATGAGGGTTTTGCCATATCCTTGCGTTCTGACTGTTGCACTCAACTCAGCATCTTAACATCACTCCAGTCAAACCATGTTGAGCACAACGTAGGAAGCCAATGAATACGGAACCCCCATCTAATATACACTACACCAACAGTTTCAAAATTAAGAAAATGAGGATCCATTTTCTAATTCTGGAATAATCTCCAGTTGTGTAAGAGATAGTGAAGAGTAAAATTATTATTAATGTAATATTGACTTTATTTTTGCTGAGAAGTGCTGCCTCTCTTCTGAAATATCATCTAGTTAGTATGAAAAAAACCCAGTATGTTTTAACCTTTAAACAGCAGGAGGTATGTGGACTAGGAGAAGAATTTCATTTTAACTCTTGCTGAAAATGTTTCATGGAATTAAATTGTTTTAAAAATTGGTCTAGATCCATCTGGCATATTTCTGAACAGAATCAGCCCGGTAATCTTTACGATAGGAGACCACGGGTTGAAAATTTCTGTGGCACAAAAAACCGAATCTAGTCCCTTCATCTTGGAGAACACTGGTTATGCTTCAGGGTTTTTCCATTTCTAGTACAGCTTTCACATAAGGTGGTGAGATGATGGGACTAAATCACACTACAGATAAAACAATCAAATCAATGTTACACTCTTTCAGAGACTTTTTTATAAACCAAAACTCTGCATGCATGTGTAAGCATATAGTTAAATGAGACAGCACTCTGTGCTGCATATATGAGATCTTTGTTGGATCTGTCTTCTATAGGTTGTCTGAGAGCCATGTGTTTAACCTACCTGACTGGAGATGCCAGTCTATCCACTTCGAGGGATTCCATACTGCCCACCTCCTAGTGAGGTTCAATTTCTTATTCATTCCCCTGACAGCAGCCAATGTAAGACACCATGTGTACATCCCTGTGCATTCCTATGATCTCCTCTCTGCAATTACAGTCCCTCAGTCCCTCACCATCTTTAGATCTGTGAATTCAACGTCCATTCCTCCTTTACCGAAGGCTGCTTGCTCTTTCCACCTAGCCAAGAAGTAGAACACTCTATGTACCTTCCTTCCACATTCCACCGTATGCCCATCCCCATCCAGCATTTGATTTGATGGTCCCTCATCACCAACACTTTACTTTTATCTTTTCAACGTGACATAAATTTGTTTGGAAGATGGGCAAAGCTGATGGCAGCCCCACTGAGAAGCCTTGAAAGAATGCTACTGGGGGCTCTGATACACTCACAACATCGAAAGTACCTAAGGATAAAGCTCTGCTGTACAAGTAGCAGAGACCCACACCTGTGACTTATTTTCCTTTGTCTTTTAGTTTTATTTATTTATTGAACCAGTAGGGTTCTGTTCACAGAGGCCTAGAACATTTCCTGAAACCTGGAGTGGATTTGATTGAGAAATACCCTTGTAAAATAAACACGGAGGTCTACAGTCAACCTGATTACAAATTCAGCCAAATACTTGAGCTGGAGAGAGACATATCCAAGAATCATTACAGTGCTAGCCTCATAATAAAAAGAAAGCTGCATGAGCAAACACCTTTCTTTGTTTCACGCTTCCTATGGTTGAATCTATAGCTTACAGAAGGTATTTCTCTATAGCTGCTTTCTGGTTCACGTGTGATTTCCAAGCCTGAAAAAATCCAGCATATCTAAATTATTTTACTGAGCCTGACAGGAATATAAAGATATATTTGGAAATTTGCAACACTTTCTGCAAGGAAGGGCTCAATAAAATCTAGGAGCGATGAGCAGTGTTAGTTGCACTGTGCCGTGCTTGTAGCCTCTTCTGAGGGGAACCCGATTTCCCCGTCTTCCCAATTCTCTCCTACTGTCTTCCAAACAATCATTTTTAAAAGCAGCAGGATCCCTGTTAACACAGCAGCGCTAATGTGCTTCCACAGAATCGTCTGCAAGATTGAGAAATTACCTCTTCTCTTTATTTGCCATGCTAATATTGTCCCAAAGTCTCAGACGGTACGAATTTTCCCCCAAACTGTGCTGAATAAACCCTGAATGAATCTGCCACAGCAGGGCAGGGACTGGCTACGTGTTACTATGAACCATCTAAGAAGTCCTTATGGCATGGGTAAAGCCTTGCAACAAGAGTAAATATCTTAGAACTCAGGCTATTTCCAATGTCAGCAATCGTTACAAATGTGTAGTTGGTTTGGTGAATTTTGCCAACTACCTTAAATCCCTAAAAATCTGAATTCATATTCCAGTTTCAGCCTTATGATCCTACTCCCTTTCTCCTCAGAAAACCCTGGAGAAACCTCCCACAGGTTAATGTGCCCAGGTGGCCCAGAAGGCCACCAGAATCCTGGCCTATATGAGGAACAGTGTGGGGAGTAGGACTCAGGAGGTGATGATTCTCTTGTACTGGGTACTCGTGAGGCCTCACCTCGAGTGCTGGGTCCAGTTTTGGGTCATTTACCTCAGAAAAGACATTTTGGTGCTGGAGTGGGTCCAGAGAATGGCAACGGAGACGGTGAGGGGTCTGGAGCACAAACCTTATGAGGAGCAGCTGAGGGAGCTGGGGGTGTTGAGCCTGGAGAAGAGGAGGCTGAGGGGAGACCTCGCTCTCTACAACTCCCTGAAAGGAAGGTGTAGCCAGGGAAGGTCAGTCTCTTCTCCCAGGGAACAGGCCATGGGACAAGAGGAAATGGCCTCAAGTTGAGCCAGGGGAGGTTCAGATGGGATATCAGGAACAATTTTTACATGGAAAGGACTGCCCAGGGCAGTGGTTGAGGCACCATCCCTGGAGGTATTTAAAAGACGGGTTGACATAGTCCTCAGTGACATGGTTTAGTGGTGTTTTTTTATCAGAGTTAGTTTGGTGGTTGGACTAGAAAATCTTAAAGGTCCCTTTCAACCTGGACAATTCTGTGATTCTATGTTCTTTGGCACACATGCTTCAGTATAAGCAGTTGAAAATATAGCAATAAAGACTCAAAAGCGGGAAAATTCAAGGAATCTCAATACACATAGCTGTACAAAGATCTCAGGATGTTAATAAGCAATCTTAATATTTCTTCTCCAAAGCAATGAAGCCTAACAACAGTAATTACTCCACCTGTACAGTCCTCTCTGCTACAAAACATAGACTGGCAGGGAGCAGTAGTATATTGGTTGTGGTAGTTTACTAAACATACTAAACCCTACGCACCATTCAGTTTGGTAAGAAGAAGAGGAGGAAGAAGAATTCTATTTAAAAAAATATAAAAAGAAAATGAAATGGCCTGCTTGGAAAAGGTTGTGTCCAACCTTTTCTTGCTGAAATAAAGCTGCCAATTGTTTGCTGTTCTATAGACTGAGCCGTCTTTCAGTTGACAGCAAAGAGTGGTCTTTATGAAAGATCATCTGAAGTAATGAAAATGCAGTTTGGAAATTATGACATAATCACCCATTACTATACAAGACATGCATTAAAATCCTGAATCAGTGTTTGTTGAGCTATAAAGAAGAACACAACAGGACTTTTGGTCTCTGAGCACATGGTTATATGAAAAGAAAAGCTTTATGTATTATGTATATAAAGCAAATGGGAAAGGACATAAAGCAGGAGTAAAAATATTGGAAAATTACACGTAAAAATCAACCAAAAAAAAAATCTTTTCTCAAGTGGAAATGCTTTGGGGTTTTTAAATTCTGATGCACACAAGGTAAGAATCTCAATAAAAAAACGGAGAAGTCAAACATGGAATTAATTCCCCAGTTCTCTAACACGAGAAGGCTGGCAGCTGATATAACACATTAATGTTAACAATAAATATATATTTTATAATGTTCCAAACAAAATGTTATTAAAAGTTTTCTCAGCTATGAATAAAAGTCACAGCAGCAGCAGACCTAGAGGAGTTGAGCCTGCGTAACAGTTTCTGAAAATTTATTAGACGATTGGCAGTGCTTCGCTCTTACTGCAAAAGCTCCTTTATAACTAATCAGAAATGATAACGTGAATGAAAAGTTTAAGAATTAAGCCATTAAATGCCCTCCGAACAATCTTTTATCAGCTTGATAGGCATACAGTATACTGAATTAGTTAATAGGGAGTTGAGAGAGCTATACCAAAAAAAAAGGGATTTATCTGCCTGATAAAGCACCGCTGCAGAAGTCCTTATTGCTGTTCTGAACATGGATTGGCACGAAAAGAGAAGATTTCCTCCCCTGTTTTTCAATATTTTATTAATGAAAAAACTCCCCAATCTTTATTTGCTTTTGTTAAGTGTGGAAAAGCTTCATATTAACGGGGAGTGCTGTAAGTTTCTGGCCCTTATAAGAGTTCCCCCCTGACAGCCATAGTGACATCTCAACAATCAGTATTCTGCATCCTAATGGTGGTTTTCAAGCCAGCCTCATAGTTCAGGCGGGGGCAGTAAAAGCTTACTCTATCCCTGTAAGGCTTTCTTGATGTCTTTTGGCATTCTTTTATAATTACAGCTTTTACTGTAAGCACTGTACTGAAGGCGTTGTGCTGCAATTGAGTCCTGGGAAGTGATTTGAGATCAGTGTAAATGCCACTTTTTAAACAACTAAACCGGAGAACATTTAACTTTCCTTTTAGGATGCAAACCCAACTAGAGCAAATATGCAATTAACTATCAAAATAAAATGCTGGTCTGGGAGATTTGGACAATTTTCACACAATTGCATAGCAATAACTGTGTCCCTCTCCATTTCCAAATTCCTTCTAAAGTCTCCAAGCCAACAACAGATTACACTCCCACATTTTTTGTGGTTGTAAAAGATACGTATAATGAAGGAGAAATAGAAAGAGTAAGCTTTAAGAGCTGAGGATACAAGGTCTGTGAGAGATAAGCATCTAAAATATCGGCGCTGTAAGCATGAAGGTAATGCCTCAACAGGTATGGAACACACTGAGGGAGGGTTTGCCAGTAAGACGGAAAGGACCGAGCAGATGTGCTTTGTACCAAATGATTTTCATATTTCAATGTGACAAAATAGATGAGCCACATAAAGCTTAATTTCAGTTGCAAATTGCAAGCTGGAATAAGTTCCAGAATAGTAAACAATTAGCTGCTTTATTTTCTTTTTAATAAGACTAAATTACCAGATAATATCTACTGGCATCAACTTGGCTAATAAAAATCTGTTTAATAGGATTTGCCATTTTTCCAGTTGCTATCATGATCAGCTTTGCATTTTGATTATCTTTAAACTTTGCCTCAATTTTCTCATAGAAAAGCTCTCAGTAGTAATTGCTTTAACATTTATTCCAGGTCAAGTGGTTAAGTATGAATAATGATGTGTCAAAAATGTACAGTAGTGCTGTCAATAGAGCAATTACCATTTAGCTGGAGATTATTATGGCACAAGAGCACATTAACTGGGCACAGTAAACAGAACAACAAAGAAAGAAGGGGCAAAGGGACCAAACTGTTTTCAAAACCTGCCAGTGTTATACAGCGCGTGTTACTGACAGATATTAGTTGTTACATAAGAGTAATTAACTCCCCCAATCAGCTTCACTTGGGTTAGAATGCTTCCAATTAGAACAAGAAGTCAGAAGCACGTTTCTAGAACCTTGGCTGAATTTATTTGTTTAGAATAATCTCACCATGGCTTTGTTTTCCCTTGCAATCTTCGCACGGCTCTTTGGAAAGGGATGACCAACTGGTACCACACTTAAGGCTTACCCAGATCACTATTAAAAATACAGCATATGTCTGTTTCTGGTCATCAGTGAGGGTGTAAAAGCCAATATTATTGTTTCTTCCCCAATGATTTTTATAGGAGGAATGTTCCAATTTGATGCCAACATGCAATTTAATGCATTACTGACTAACCTGAACAAAAAGTTTAACAGCGAGTCGTGGGTTGAGGTGTGTTTTTCTACAGCCTCTAATAGTTAGCAATCATTTTGCTATTATTCCTTTAATTACAGCAGCATAGAAACCATAAAAAAAAAAGCTACAAAAGCTATTTGTTCAGGTATAACTTCAAACAGACCTCTGACCCTATTAAACACATGAAAATTACAGTCTGGCAGAGCACAAAAGTGCGACCTCTCAAGAACTGTCTCCTCCAAAAGCAGAAGACACCTATAAGATCCAGTCTGCCTCCAACTTCAACTGTTCAGAATGAATCTTGTAAAAATCACATATATATATACACACATAAAATCTTGCTATCTTCTTATTCTAACTCCTCCTGTGCTTGGAACGGGACAATTACGAGATGATCCAAATTAGGGAGTGTTGCTTTATTTGCCTCTAAGTGGTAATTAGAGAACTTCAAGACGTTCCACTACAGTTGGGTCTAGATGGAAGTACGGAGGCACTCCTTCCCCTGAGAAATTTCCATGCGTTTCATGATTAGACGGTGCTAAACTTCAACATGGAAGCGGTGGTACAACCCCACCAGCTCATCTCTGTATTTCCCTTATTTCAAGAGCTGAAAAGAAATTAAAAACTCTGTTGGGCTCTTAAAAAAAGAGCTTTCTTGCCTGGGAAATAAGGTATGTCTTTGAGCTCCATGTTCTGGAAGTATGAATGTTTTCCCTATATTCAATTATAATTCAGTTTTAGTCAACCTCCGCTAGCAATTATATGAATTGGAAAAAAATAAACATGTAATTTTGTCAAGAAGGAGTATTTCATAGGAGCTTGCTGAGTTTTTTTGAGAGGTAGGGAAGAGATTAAATCTTTATTTCTATCTATGCTTCATTTTGACATTTTCCAGGAAACCAGTATAAAATATTTATAAACGAGACAATTCAATGTTACTAAAAGAGAGTAATTTGTGGCCTTGCCTGGATTTTAGCAAGGCCTTTGATACAGTGTCCCACAGTATCCTTACGGAGAAACTGGCTCCCCATGGCTTAGATGGGAATACTCTGCACTGGGTTAAAAGCTGGCTGGAGGGCCGGGACCAGAGGGTGGTAGTGAATGGTGTGAAGTCCAGTTGGCGACCAGTCACGAGTGGTGTCCCACAGGGCTCGGTACTGGGTCCGGTTCTCTTTAACATCTTCATTAATGATCTGGACGAGGGGATCGAATGTACCCTCAGCAAATTTGCAGACGACACCAAATTGGGTGGGAGTGTTGATCTGCTGGAGGGTAGAGAGGCTTTGCAGAGGGATCTGGACAGACTGGATCAATGGGCTGAGACCAACGGAATGAGGTTCAATAAGGACAAGTGCCGGGTCCTGCACTTGGGTCACAACAACCCCAGGCAGCGCTACAGGCTTGGGGAAGAATGGCTGGAGAGCTGCCTGG
>VXBW01001857.1:978879-1085830 GCA_013400375.1 Thinocorus orbignyianus
TTTTTGTTTTTTTAATTCCCCCCCCCATTGGTTGGACTAGATGATCTCAAAAGGTCCCTTCCAACCTAGGTGATTCTGTGATTCTGTGATAGTTACCAATATTTTTAGCTTTAGGTAAACTTTAAAATTTCGGACCATGTAGGTGCCATTCCCCCACTTCTTTAAGGAAAGCTTCTAAGTGATTTAAAAGCCAATATTTCATTGCAAATTAATTGAAAACTTGAGTTTTCCCAGCTCCTGTGCCTTCACAATCTCCTGCAATACATTTTCTGAATGTGTCTTTCACAGAATCTGAAACTTTCCTTCAGCCCTCGTGAATTGCCCGTGCAATTACTGCGTTATTCTTCAGGCAGTGTCTGTAATAAGCACCGTGATCTAACACCAAGCATCTTCGAAAATCAAGCATCCCATAAACCACCTTTTCAATCCTTCTCGTTACTGAAACCTACTGTTTTCACTACTGAGCTTGAACAGACGGCTAACGCAACTCACACAAAGAAAATTGAGAAAATCAGATGCAAAATGCATGAAAAGTTACAATTAATTTTTTATGTGGCTCCATACTGTAAATCAGCCAGTGTCAATAAGCAGCAATTTGTACTGGGTTGTTTCCACTTGTATTACAGTCTTGTCTGATTACAACTTTTCCTCTGCTAAGAATGACAGTCAAGCAGTCTATTTTAACCTTCAGGATTGTTAACGGATGGAATGCATTTTTTTACAGCCTTTATAAATAATTTGAAAGATGGGGTAGCTTCTAATAGCTAGAACACTAGAGAATATAATCACGGATTCAAGTTGAGGACTGAAGTGCCTCAGAAGCCCTTGTTTAACATGAGAAAGCATAAACTTTCATTTAAAGGGCTGCTAAAAACCATCACTTTATTCCATATGCCCTGTATCTCATCTCAGCCCATGTATATGGGTTATATGAGTGACGACAGAGATTTAATTTGGAACTCTTTGGAATTTATTTAATAATTTCTGTCGTGACTTGCCTCACTAAAGGAAGCAGGACAGATTGCATTCTACTGATTGAAAATCAATTAAAATTACTTTGATTAAGTTTAGTTATTATTATGATCTGCATTATTAAAATACATTTACAAAATTTGCTCTGTCTTGTAGAATCTATCACAAAGAAACAAAATAGGAAGAGCACTAGCAGAGACAGGGGCAGCTTTAAGGGGACCTGGGGAGTTTTGAAGGAAGATCTATATAGACGGCCAAGGTGACCACAAGATGAAGAAGAAAACAACTCCTTAAAAACATCAAAATAGATAAAGAAATTGACCTGCAGTAATAATAGGAAATAACTGAACAGTAACTGGAGAAAACTCAGTCTTAGAAATACACTTCCATACTAATAATCCTATATAATTCAATGGGAAAATTAATATACTTGAAGATGATTCCAGAAGAGCTTGTGTGCTTGCCTATACCTGACTCACATCTTTCTTTTTACAGGAGAGATTCAGTGCCTTATTGTAGTCATCTGATGTTTCATAGCAGCAGTGACAGGTTATAACCCGAGAGATATAAAAGTCTCAAATCATTAACTTACTGTCCTAATACACTGTTCCATTTCAATAGAACAACAAATCCCATTAAAAGAGGAAAAACAATATGTAGCCATGGATAAACAGAGCAATAGAGCCAAATTATTATGCTACCCAATGGAGTTGATTGCCCCACTTCATGATTAGGAACAAATACTTTCTCTCTCTGTGCTGACAAACCTAACTTGTCAAATCAATAACATTTTTCCTCGTAAAATATACCTGATACACTTAAAAGACTTAAAATTCCATACATTTACCTGAGGATAATTTAATACATGTGCTGTGGGGGAAAAAGAGAGAACATACCAGAAGCTAAAATACGATGGAAAGCTCATTAAGTAGAAGGCATCTTAAGTTTGGGTAATATAAAGCAAAGCAGGCTTGTGCAGTTATTACTTTGCTTAGCTTTTTTATTTGTTTTTTTCAATTTACTAACTCAAAACAAGGAAGACATCAGAAAAATTATTAAAATTATTGTATTAAAATAAAATTGTTATTTCAAAACAACATGTCTATTTATTTATTGATTTTATTTTGAAAAAAACTATTTTTTTCTTTTCTGGAACAGCATATAGTTGCATATATTTACTTGCAAAGGTTTTTTCTCCTAGGAATTCGTACTGCATCCTTGTCAAATAGGTTTCACTTGGAAGCAGTGAACAAGCAGAATGTCATAAAATTTCAATTATTTGCATCACACTGAACTTCTAATAGTTATTTCAGTATTAACCCCTGCCTTTCCCCTTCCCAGTCTCAAAATCTAACCGAATAAGAGACTGTATTTACGTTAATCAAAATGTGTCAGGACTAAATATAAACTAAAGGAACCCTGGTAGCAATTACAACTGGAAAAAGCTACTGTGTTACACAAAAAAAATCCACTAACCAATTTTAATTAAGAATAATTTGTTAGTTTCTAACTTTTTTAAACTTATTTTTCTAAATGGACAGCTTTATATACTAAAACCTGTGGTGGTATTTATGTAAAAAACATTGCATCAGATATATCAAGTCTGAAGGCCAAACTTTTACCAACCCCCTTACATTTCTCACCTTCTGTTACTCTCAAGCATGTTAATAAAATAGGACATGAAAAAATTCAATAAATGAAAAAAAAAAAAGTAAACATATGCCACTAATAGAACGTTGTAGAAAGGAAGAGATATAACGTTTCCAGATGTTCTCTTATGTCGCCCACCTGAATTTTGCTGTGTGCCAGATACTTTACAAATATAAAAGAATAACCAGGGCTTGTATACCATCCAGAAATCAAAATTAATCATGTAGGTAACATATGAAAACTGAAGCAGAAAGGACATGGTGGATGTTCATATAGATGTAGTGGTGATGGGGAAGACTTAGGGAACCCTCTCATGACACAACTGAAGAGTATAATACAACCAGCAGCAGAAAATGACTGTTTATGACTGTTGTCTCATCATCCCACCACGCACCGCTGCAATGAGCCTGGTTTGGTTTCTCACTAACCATCACGTAGGTACAGGCAGGTTGCAACTAGGTCCCCTCAAAAGCCATCTCTTCTCCAGAACTAACAAACCCAGTTTCCTCAGCTTGTCCTTACATCTTTAAGAACAAATCTTTATTGTATTTAAATCTGGCATAATTTGTATACAGCCTGTTCTTGTGTGCATATCTGCTAAAGGATTTACATCAAGTGTACAAGATTAAAAACAAAAAGATCACCTCGAAAATTCCTTAAAATTGTTTGAAGAATTTGAAAAATAGCATATTAAAGTATTTCTGTGGTGAAGATGAAGACTGCTGCCTTAAAAATCCTAAATTCTGTTTGTGAAATCAGGGGTCATAGGTGGTTCATGACTGCTTCCTAATCTTCCCATTGAGGTTACTGAATAATTTCTAAATAATTTCTATCCATGATCCAGACCCAGATGAGTTTGAATCACTTTCTCTTTTGTAAAAGAGTAGAAGAATAATTTCAGGCCATTCATGTGATTAGAAATACCTTCTCGAATTATTTTCAAGCTGTCATTAAAATACTAGACCATTAGCTAGAGAGACAGAGAGCATCAGTTCTGGCAGGATTTTCAGGATTCCACCAGATCTAATAATCCTGCACGGAGTCCCCCAAACCACAGCAGTTTTTAATAGAATATCTGAATCATTTTGGCAATAAAACTTAAACCTATTATCGCCACTCCTACAAAACACAAATTCTAAATAGGTTATTTCTGTAAAACAATTAAGTTTGACCCAGAACAAATAAAGGAATTGAGTAGTAGCAGGCCATGATGCAAACCAACGTGCCCACAGCCAGAATGTGTGCTCAGCCTCAGTGGTTTTTTACAACGGACTAACAAGATCCCACAATTCGTATATCAGATGCTTTTGGTGTTAAGTACCTAGAATCTGGAAAACTTCCCAGATTATGCATCTGCCCCTTTAGCTTGTGCTGCACAGGATGAATCTGTAAAGGCGGCAATAAAAGGATGAGGCGAGAGGGCCAAGACTACGTTATCTTATGACTAACGTTTTCAAGAAGAATAAAAGCGTACCAGCTTGCAGCTTGTAATAAGCCAAGAACAGAGAACAGCTCTTCACATAAGATTAAAACTGTAAAATTCAATGCATTCAACCTTGGCAGGAAAAGAATCAACTCACTTCACCTTGTGTTTTCGACAGCTTTTTCCACATTTCACTTTTAAACAATTAAACAGTTTAGCAATTTCTAAACTGTTTGACCCTTTCCAGTCAGGCATGCCATTGAATAACACGGCATATTCCGAACAGAAAAGATTTCTGTTGTGACAAAAGCTAAATCAGGTCTGCAATTACGTATTTTAGTTTTCACTAAGTGATAGTAGCACAACATGATTAGAAAATGTTCCTCCAGTCTTGCTGAAATGTAGCCCACTCGCTGCAGTTCAAGGAGAATTTTGAGATTATTAAATGTGGCATTAGCTTCAGACCTCTACAGAAATACTGAAACACATGCGAGACAAACCTGTTATTGTTCCTCACCTTACTAACAGCTTACTTAGAAAATTTTATACTTTCTGTCAACACAGTGATTTATTTTCATTTCTGCAAATCAAAACTCCCGAGATTGGCACTGTTCTAGAAAGAGCAGAACCCTTTCTGTTCACCTGAAAAATAATTGTGGCAGCAACTTGATCTTTTTTGTGTTTTTAATTCAGATTCAGGGACCAGTCATGCTGCTTGTTTGGGTCTCTACGTCTGGGTGGCCGTATCTCTGTTTCAGGCTGACAACAGCCACTAATGATTTTAAATGATCATATGCAACCTTCAAATGAGAGTTGTCTAATTGTTCAGCTTTGTAGACTTGGCAATGGTGTTGTCTCCATCTGGTTATTGACGTATTTATTACATTAATTGTTTTTAGAATCATTAGAATGTGGCTTGGAAATTGCATATAAGGAAAACCTTTATATCAACTTATCATTCTGCCTGGAGATGCACTGGGAGATGGAGGCTCAGGATAAGAAGACTACCTAGATGCTCCAAAGAGAGAAGCTACGTGAACAGAAACATTTCTAACTGAAGAGGAATCACGGGACTGGAGTAGGCTTTGGTCTGTGCTTTGCAAGGTGTTGAAAACACAGCATTTATTACAAGTGTGGCAGCTACTATTGTTTTTCTTAAGTCGTGATTCAGCAGTTCCTGGATACGATCCTGGAAATGACTTTGTTAAAAGAGGTGCCTGAACTCACATAAAGCTACTTGCAGTACTGGGAATAGATGACTGTGACTCAACAGATTTAAACAAAGGCATTAGCACGTTATTGTAGATGAAACAGCTCAG
Source organism: Thinocorus orbignyianus (assembly GCA_013400375.1). Taxonomy (NCBI): domain Eukaryota; kingdom Metazoa; phylum Chordata; class Aves; order Ciconiiformes; family Thinocoridae; genus Thinocorus; species Thinocorus orbignyianus. The sequence goes on from VXBW01001857.1 coordinate 984,244, forward strand.
TAAGAACTTACTCTGTAAATCATTGAGTGGTCACTCCTGTCAACGCAGGCAAGAGGGATACATGGAACTTCACAGTTTGATGGGCTGAACTCTTAGAAACCACCGGACACAAAGGGTATGCTTTGCTACAAAAGGAAAGATCTACTGCAGGAGTCAAGGAGGAGGTGGATACGTACACGATAAATTGTGTTACTTCTGTTACGTCACTTCTGTGATTAGGAGATGGATTTATGGTTTCAAGGTCACAATAAAAGCCTTTGGCTCCTGTGAATTTCCAGTGTGAAAACAACAACCTTACATCCCAGTTTAGCTCATGAAAAACCATGAAATCACTTTACATAAACAGGTGGCATTACGATTTGTATATCCATTTGTTTCCCCTAATAAAGGGCCTCAAGACGGCATTCTGGGTTTTTTTGCCATATATAACCCTAAATCTCTCATTGCAGCTATCTTTCCTCCAGGCAGTTACCATCAACCTCATCTTCTTCTCATCATGTTCCTGCTCAACATCTCATGGTATTCTTTCCAGAAGAGACAGGCTACTGTGCTTTTGCATCACTGACACAGAAGCACAGAATGGTTTAGGTTGGAAGGGACCTTCAAGACCATCCAGTTACAACCCCCTGCCCTGAGCAGGGACACCTCCCACCAGACCAGGTTGCTCCAAGCCCCATCCAGCCTGGACTTGGACATCTCCATGGATGGGGCATCCTATTGTCAGCACAACAGCAGGTAATCAATATTGAAATATTTAAAACAGAAGCTGGAGAGGTGGAATAGCACCACAAACCGGCAGTTCATAACTGTACCAAAGTACCATATTTCCATGAGTGAAATGTTGTATCAATCAAAATTAATAAAGTCAGTTGCTAAGATATATGTAATTTTACACCTGACACTATTATCATGGCAGTTAATTTCTCTGTTTCCTTACAAATCTATTACCTCTTCTCCAGAAAAAGCTCTTAAGACACTGATTAGAAGTTGTAACCTTGTACATTTTATGGAACGTGAATTATGTCCCTATTGTGCTTCTAAAGAATGTAGATACAATAAATCTAAACCATTGAAATTAGAGTTTAAGGAGAGAAAAACATTACAGCATTGACTTAAAAGGCTGTATTTTCACGCCAATTATAGTAGAGCAAAGTTAATTTTTGAAGTGGATTTTGTGGTGTTTTTCTGGGAATCTCTACTAGATCTGCACGTTGTGAAGCAGCACGAGATTATTTAAAATAGTGTTTTGCCTTTATCGGCCCCTATGAAACTTGGCAGCCACCATCTCTCCACTGTAAATACAAAGCAGCAGATACGTGTGAGTCATTTACTGCAGCTATATTGCTCCTGCTAATGTATGATGTAAATGATTTAAAAATTACTATGAACACTAGAGCCTTAGGGAGCAGTTGTCTGACATGCTTCCCCCCGACAACAGGCATCTATCTCCCTCTTGATGCGTTGGGAAGTTGAAGCAGATGTGTCACGACCCAGCACCGATCCTGTGGGTTACCTCTGGAAAACCCTACATGTATCAATGGAAAATAAACTCCCTAAATTAAAAAGATAAGTTTTATGTAGTTACGAAGCTTTACGTTAATAGCGCAAGTCTGCAAGGGGAAAAAATAGGTTCCTTTATCCACAGATCTCTGTCTATTCCTTTAGTCTCACCTTAAAGTGTTTTGAGATGCCACTAAGGGAGAAGATGAGATAGAAGACCCAGGCTGTAACACAGCCCTGTCTATACCATTGCTTTGAAAAATAACATCGTCCTGCTCTCCTCTTTACCTACTGTTTTGCTCATAATGTTCTACTTTTCCTCCCACAGAGACAAGGCTAAATGTGGTTAATATTTAATAATAAATGCTTGCTTTTGAATGGCTTCATCAGCTAAGCAAAATTGATTTATATGCAAAAAGTCAAAACAGTTATACTAAGCAAAAGACTAAAACAACCCTAGCTGCATTTAGCATCCAAATTAAAACATGACTGTAAAGGTAATGTATGTTATATGTCTTTTGCTACAGCTTGTCTGTACATTAATGTAAGAGTGAAAAAAGAATATTTCATGGCTTCCTATGACAGAAAATGAAAATCTGTATTTCCTCAGATTGAAGAAAGCAGAAAGGTTAACGCAAATCACAGCAGAACACTGATTATTTATGATTTCCTTCTACGGAAAGGAAGGTGACACCCAGCTGAGCAGTGTGGTGACAGACCTGAGGACAGGAGGGGAAAAAAAAATCCTTTTAGCCATGCCCATGTGAAAACTATACAAACAAATACCAATGCAGTCTTTATTCAACCTCCTTTGATTTTTCAGAACCTCAGGAATCAAAAAACTCACAGTGCAAATGTAATTTTGGATCTCTGAGAGCTCTCCCTCCATACTTCCATAATCCCTTCTACATGTTTATAAGACACCATCTCCAACAGTTTCAGTGTCTTGCTCCCCTTGCCATATGTGATGTTTACAGGGACTTTAGAACTTCACTCTTTAGATGCTTACAAACCTTCTAATTTCTAGACCAAACTTACTCATGGCAAATTTTACTTTCCCTGATTTTAGAATACTTTTATCCCTTAATCCCACTAATTTTTATCCTGTCTTGATACATATTCACTCTCAACATATGTCAGCAAAGAAATATTGTTTTCCCTTTATATCTTGATTTATATAGGTTAAGTAAACTGAGGTCTTACAAACTCTATTTAAAAATAGATATTATTTTTTCTGGATCAGCTTCTGTTTACATGCATATCTCTCTGTACCTGTACACAACATCTGAAATTTGAAACATGCAATGATAGTTCCCTATCTTTAGTTAAAAATACCTTGTTAAAAGATCTCAGAACTGTTTTAGCTTTTTCACAGCTGTATAATTCTGGAATTGAGAGTTACACTCTAACTGGGGAGAGTCTTTTTCTATTTCATCATTCCGGACCTTTCAGCAGAAAATCTTTGATATAGAATGTCCACATGTATATTCCACTCCTCTAGTGCCCCCATACAAGATTAAAATACTTTAATTTGTGGCATCTCTTTGATGTTCCTGCTTATTGTTGACTTAAGGTATTATCCTGCCCCAAAACATGCACAGGTACAGAAGATTAACCCATCCACAGCTTCTCTGAACCTTTCAATTTACATGAATAAAAAGCCAACCAAACAGGAATGTGGGATAGAGAACAGGTTACAAAGTACACACAGCCAGCATGTCCCGTAAAAGTGAGTTCCAAGGGGTACCTTACTTCCTTTTTTCATTTGAATTTTACAAGCTCCTGTTGTTGCCACAAAGAGTTTGTCAGCAATAAGGGAAATAAACGCAAGTCTACTAAAAGGCAGTCCAACACACGTGTACTGAAAAGGATGTCTGGAATAAGATGCCTTCACTGGGCAGCAGTGAAAGACAGAACTGGGAATATCATACATATTGGCTTTATAGAGGGAAATATTTGACAGAGGTTGCCAAATCTGAGCTCTGAATATGGTCTGATGTTCCTGGGAAACTCCAGTTAAGCTACATCATACAGTAACTTGGTACAACATTACACCCATTACAAGATTTTCTGGCTGATAATAGCAACAGGCCTCTTTCCTGCAATGTAAATAAAAAAAGGACAGGAAAATCAGTGTGTGGGCTTATTCTTTGTAGGTAGAAAGACACCGAATAATCATTTCATCTTTTTAAGGTTTCCATACCTGAAATTAATGCCACTCCAGGAATAACGCTGGGACAGGTGAGCTGAATCAACTGAAAATACAAAGTTGTACATAAAAGAATTGCAGACTGTAACTTAAAAGTAAATTTGTTACTACAAAAAACCTCTCGACAGTGATAAATTATAATGCCAGTGTAATTCATCAGCTCTGTATGCTGAAGAAACTGTCATGAGAAAAGCTGTCTTAATTCAAACATGAAAAAGATGCTATTGGTTCAGCTGGGAATTTTTAAAAATGGTGAATATCAAACTAGGATCTCGTAAGGATGGCAGTTCCCAAAAAGAGGAAGGGGAAGGTGAAATAGGTGGAACCTCCGCTATGTCAGTTTGAAAAGGAGGTGGAAGAACATGGGTTGATGCTGAGTTTGAACGACTGAAAAGAAGATTGGCACAAATCCAGACAGAAAAATCCTCTGTGTCCTTGAGATACAAGGGAAGCGTCTGTGAATAAAGCCTGGGAGATGAAGATGGAGAAATTCTCTGAAAGACACATGATTGATCTGTTTGCACTGTTTCCTATTTGGCTTATTACTTGACTGGAGTGTCCCAGGCTTCCTGGAATCTGATATTAAAGTTATTGCTAATATAAAAGCTAGTATTCCTATCGCTATTATTCAGAATAATGTTCATTATAGAAGTTATTCCTAACAGAAATCAGCTACAGATTCTGCAAGGTCCTTCAGACCTGCTACTGTGTGGCTGCTACTTCTTTACTACAGAAGTAAAATCCCTAGACAGGTAAGGGTAAGTACAAACCTGTAAGGACTTGCTAATTTTATAACAAATCCAAACAAAAATGATCCTCTCAAAAGAAAGTTCTTCAAACTGTGCCTGCATTTTGTAAAGACATCCTTACTTTAAGTACTTTTTTCCAATAAACGGTCAAAAATCATCCTTGCAGTAACAAAACCCCTAATCTATCAATAAAAGGACTTGAGTCCAGTCCAAAATGATCATACTAAGAAAGAAAAATTCATGGATACCAACCCACAGATATGAGCACAATAAATAGTGTATTTCTCTGTACTAATAAAGTTAATATTTTGGTGTTAGATTAAAAATGGAAATAAAGCTTTTTTTCCTGAATTATCTCAACAAATAAAATACTAGAGACAAAAACAAAGGTCTACTCAAAATCGCCTTTGCACTTGCACCAAAGCAGGTATCAAAAGCAGAAAAAAATAAAATCAAACATTCAAAGAAGGTATAAATATGGCAAGATAAAAACAGAATACACTTCCCACCTTTGATGTGTAAAAATTATATTTAAACAAACAGCATGAACTGGTTACTCAGTAATGGAAATCCATACCCTCCAATGCAATGAATAGCTTGGACATAAATAACTACAACCTGTGAAACAGATGAAGGAAAATTCAGAATAGAATGAAAAGTACATGACCTGCATTGAGAGATGTTATAGATTAACAAAACAAAACAAAAGTGTTATTACAGCAGTTTTTTGATATCTACAATCTAATCTATTGATCCAACCTTTTCAAAAGCTATTTCAAAAGCTACCTTTCTCAGTAAACTGAAATTTCAAGTCATTGTGATGTGACAGTATCTTACCGGTGTGGAGATCAACCTAACCTTCATTTTTCTTGTCAACAGATATTTTAGTTTTTCTATTTACACAGTCTAATTTTCAATGCGCTAACGTCTTTGAACAGTGGATCAGCTTAGTTTGACCCTGAACGTATCTAGTGAAGGTCTAATTTCTGTCATTTGTTCATTTGTAGCCAAGCCAAAATCCCCAAGTCTTAGGATCTTGTCTCACAATTATTAGGGACCATGACCTAGGACAGTGTGTAGCTGATTTTAAGAAAGATAGGTCTCTACAAGGTGTATTATTTGAAATTAGATATGAGTTAGGGGTTCATTAAGACAATAATTTTTAACCCACCTGGAGTACTGTGCCCAGGACTGGAGCCCTCAACATAGAAAGGACATGGATCTGTTGGAATGGGTCCAGCAGAGGGCCACCAAGATGATCAGAGGGATGGAGCACTTCTCCTATGAACACAGAGCCGGGGCTGTTCAGCCTGGAGAAGAAAAGGCTCTGGGGAGACCTTAGAGGAGCCTTCCAGGATCTGAAGGGAGCTCAAGGAGAGCTGGAGAGGAACTCTTGGTCAGGAAGTGGAGTGATAGGACAAGGGGTAATAGTTTTAAGTGGGAAGAGCGGACATTTAGATGAGATATTAGGAAGAAGTTCTTTGGTGTGAGGGTGGTGAGGCACTGGAACAGGTTGCCCAGAGAAGCTGTGGCTGCCCCATCCCTGGAGGGGTTCAAGGCCAGGCTGGATGGGGCTTGGAGCAACCTGCTCTAGTGAGAGGTGTCCCTGCACATGGCAGAGAGGTTGGAACTCAATGATCTTTAAGGTCCCTTCCAACTCTAACCATTCTATGGTTCTATGAAAAACAGCAGGGGGAAAAAAAAGAAAAAAAGGGCTAATTCAATAAATTTATACTCCTAAACATTAGAAATAAGCTTCAAAACATACATATCATCATAACAACTTTTGAACGACCAAAAGACCCTGAGATAAAGATCCTATGTGCCACCATTAGGTTTTTGCTATCTGATTTGTAAAATTCACAGGGCTAAACGGGGTTTGTAAGATCTCTTTTAAAACATTTGAAGAGAAACACCTCAGAAAGGTAACAGCCAGACAACTCTCAAACCTCGCTGGGAGCTTTCAGTGTTTGCACATGTGGCAGAGCAAGATTTGCAACCCAGGATGCTCTCTGCAAATTAGAGGCATAACTCACTCCTCTCAGGAGCAGAACAAGGATCACTTCTTTCATTTAAAATACTCCCAGAAGAGGAGCAAATGATAGTATTAATATTCCCTTTCTCCTCCTCGTATCTCCCCACCTCACCCAACCGACCAACAGCCCAAGCACCCAACAAAACAGGGTGAGCCTATATTTGAGCCAGAGCTCAAAATCATGTTTTCCCCTCGATGGAGAGTAACGAAATCATTAGAGGTTTTTTTTTTCTGTCAGAATAAAAAACAGCAAAGCAAAAGAGGGAGAAAAAGAAGGGTCTAATTCTGGAGCTCATTGATTTGAGTAATTCCCTGTTTGTTTTTCTGCCTTCTCAGGGCTATTTATTCATTTTACATTACAAGGATTTGAAACCCAAGACTACTCCTCTTTTATCTCCCAATTATTGTCTTAAAGAACTCCTAACTCATGCTCCCTCTCTCTGACACAACAATCATGAATGATTTTCTGCACAGTGACACAGCGGAAAGAGTTTTATCACTGCTCCCATTGCCCTGCCAGCCTAAGAGCTCAGAACCTGGCAGTCCTCCCAAACGAAGGCAGGACTGTAATTAATTACAATTTCTGCCAGGCTGAAGAGAGAGAGGAATGAGCCATTTGACTCCTAGATCCTCGGGTCTTTTCCAGCTGAAGTGGTTGGGGCTGTCCGTGACTCCAGTCGTGTCAGCGTGAGTCAGGTCTGCAGTGGCTATCACTAATTTATCATTACTTATTTATTAAGCTCTGATGACTCCAGATTCCCTACTTCCTACTCTCTCCTTCCAGTCTATCCTGACCTATTTGGTTTTAGCTGCTGCTAAATGGAAGCAGGAGGCCAGAGGAAGCCAGAGGAGGAAAGGAATATTTTTTTTGGTCTGAGTCCAAACCAGCTCCTGGATGCCCAGTTTATCACACAGAAGACATAGCATATTAAAAAAAAGAAATAAAACCAAAAAAGGTACCAAACCAACTAAAAAAGGAAGAAAAAAAAATCTGATAAAAGATAAAATCATATATTGCTACTTATATTCTCTCACCTAGTCCTAGAGCGCTGAAAACAAAGGGAACTTACACATAAAAGGTGTTTTAGGAACACGGGGGAATAACAAAAATCAGTATTAGTGTAATGTAATACCTAGTTATGAACGATACAGGAAGGACAGATTAAGCTGAAGAATAACAATATCCATACAGTGTCATTAATCCTAAAAAAGTACATTAGCAAGCTCCCTGCAAGCTCCTACTTCTGCTTTACAGCACAAATGATGGTTTTCTTTAGCCAGCTCTTCACCACCTTATTGGTTTTGCACTGATTCCCACTGTCTCCATCTGTACTAATAGTTTCTGATGAGGCAATACATCAAATTTTTCCTGAAGTCCCCACGGATCATATCCATCACATTTTCTTTTATTACAAAAAACCCACAAAAGAGTTCTCTTGGGGGGGGAAAATAAAATTCTGGCAAAGACTCTTTAGACTGAAGGCACACTGCATTTTATCCATCCTTGGTTGGATGCCCGGTGCTCTTCTGTGTTCTTTAAAGCTTCCCAGATTAAGCAAGTTCTCCTTTTCCTTGACCTTCTTAAATTTTGGTGTAAGCAATTCTCCCTCCTTATCTTCTTAAATTTTCAGACTAGCCAGTTTGTAAGAGCTGAGCAAAACTAAGCAAACAAAGCTATACTTTGTGCAACTTACTGTGGTGTAGTTGAAACCATGTGGTATGAGGCACAAAGCCATGATCTCTGCTGGACGGTACTGGTTTTGTGAGAAGTCCACCCAGGCACATCTACACTATGTTCCCAAGATTGCTCTGGACTGCTCCTTCATGCTTTGCCACCCTTAGCTGATTGAGGAAACAAGAACACAGCAATATTGCATTTGACCTTGCATTAGCTCCACGTTACGCTTAAACTGGGAAGCTTAATGCCATTCCTAAAATAATAAACTGCCATAAGCAAAGGTTATGGGTTGTGTTGGCCAAAAACTTCCAAGCTGGTGGTCAGGAAATATGCTCTTTCATTATCTGGGGCATTCCAACACAGCACTAATTCAGGTAACGGATACTGTGACTGAAATATTTACTGTTCTCCAACCCCACAGGATGACATACAACAGATCCATTAAAAATCCTTGTAATGGAGCTGCTATTTCCTCCCATATTGTTCTTGCTCTTTCAGTAGTGTGTGTGAGGGATTCTTCTCAACTTCCCCAAATGATACATATTAAACCTCTATTTACCATCACCTCAAACTTGGCATCATTAGTACTACATGGAACTACTGGGATGGAGCTTTCTTTACTTTGAAACTGTTTTTTTCTAAATAAAAATTTAAATAAATTTAAATAATCTTTCTACAATGTCCATTTCTCAACCTCAAGATAGTAGGGTTTGACCTACCAATTCTTGTCTATAATTGCAAAAGGGACAATGAAGGTGGATGAGAATTTCCCCCAAATATATTAATGAGCATGAAATACAGAAAAAACAATATGTGTTGATTATAATTGCTAAATTATTGCATGTTAGTCATTCTGTAAGACCTCTGAGGCTTCTCACTGGTGGGGAGAGGATACTGGATGACATATACCTCAAGATGGGGATTCATCAATTCTTAATGACCTGTGCATTAAAAAACTTAGGATGATGTAGGGAATCAGCCTATAAAAACATATAAATCTGAAGTCCTCTCTTGATGTGGATCAACTGTTTGCTGACAGGTTGCAACACCTATTCTTCAGTCTAAGTGCACAGGAGAATGGTTAAACTCAGCAAATATTCTCTAACGACCAAACAGGAACCCTGCTAAAAAGCATCCCAGGAAGGAAAACAGCTGCGTCCAGGCTGGTTGGAAAGGAAGGAATTGCTGGAGATACAGAACGTTTGCAGCAAGAGAAAGTGTGATATAGAAACTAGGAAAGGGCCTTCTGGGGAGAAGAATAAACAAAAAATTCCATGGTTTTATAAAAAATATCTTCTTTAGTCAAAGGACAATTCATGAAAAAGAAAGACAAATAATGACTGAGGTGCTCAGGAGAGAAAGACCAGGGATGTTCCAGAAATTCTGGGAAGTCAAAGAAGAAACAAAGGCATGAAAATTGAACTAAAATTTACATATATGGGAGTGAATTTTTTTGGCACCTGGCACCCTTGGGAGGCAAATCACACTAACGTAGATCTGTGACAGCTATATTTCCACAAAACCATCTATGCTCCAGGAGAAATATTCACATTACAAGCTTGAGATGTAACAGCAGAGATTATCCCAAGAGCTAGAAACATTTTAGACTTTAGCATTCTAACCCTGGGATAAATAACTGCTAATATTAACAGCATGTCTATCACTAATTTTTATCCTTCAGGTTTTCCATAGTAAAACAACTTTCCTTTATATATACATCTATACATGACACGAGCTGTATTTCAGGTAGACTTTGGGCTTTTACCTGTTTCGTGAATCTTAAAATTTAAATAATATTAAATCATAGAATCACAGAATGGTTTGGGTTGAAAGGGAGCTTAAAGATTGTCTAGTTCTAACCCCTCAAGTCAGGGTGGAAAGACCTACTCTTTAGATGAGTTCTGTGAATTTCTTAAGATGTTTTGGCACTTCACCTACTCTCTCACTGCAAAAACACATGTCCATATTGTGAATAAAAGAAAATAAGTCAGAAAGTCTACCCTGTACTCGGCTACTGCCTGGAAAGAATAAGGCAGTGAAGATGTTAAATGTTCTCTGATCCCTCTCTCTCACATTTACCTAAAGGATCATTGAGATCCATAAGCTGTTTCTAATTAGTTGCTAATGACCTGAGAGTTGTGCAAGTTTAGCATCTTCTGTATCTCATTTGATTTCCCCTTTGGGCTAAAACAGTATCAAGAGGGCTAAAACGAAGATAAAATACACCTCTATGATCCCTGTGGTTATTGGACCAGAGACATAACTACAGGAAGGGCTAAGGGGAAAGACCATCATCATCATTAGTGTCCTAACCTGTATTAACAAAAAAATACAGAAGCCATTGTGCAACTAGAGAATCTATTCCTTTTCTCTTCACAGAACTCAGAGCCAAGCCCATGAATGGGAAGTGTTTGGTGTTTAGTTCCTCGTGTCTAGAAGAAAGTTTTTAAAACTCTTGAAAAGGATTGCAAAAAAGTTAAATCTTCCCTGGGAGATTCTGTGAGTATTAATCAGCTACATTATAAAGAAAAAAAATATCTCAGCAACAACCTGTCTCAGTTGTGTTGAAAAAAACATTTGATAGAGGACGAGATTAACTTCTTTTTTTTCATTAATTACTATTTGGTATCCTGAACAGCTTAGCAGTTTAGGCAGTGATCTATGCATACATGAAATCGGCACCGAGTTTAGAGAATGCATAAAACCCTCCAAGGTTTCAAAGTTAATTGGCTAAAATATTAAAGTAATCAAATTGCTGAATTTTTTAATTTAATGACAGTAATATTTGTGAATACTGTGGTTACATACCTGTTTCCTATTTGCAAATAAATGAAGAGAGGGTAATGTTAGTCTTTAGTAATCCTTAGTGCAACATTTCTTATTTGGTTTTTAAAATTTGGGCTCATTATAGCTCTATAATTGGTTATATATCATACTAAGAACTCATTCAGTTGTAAAACATCTCCACGTATTTTAAGTAAGAACTGCCTCAAGGTGATGAAATAGCAGCAACACAAAATTTCAGGGTTGTAAAGCAAGACAGAAAGTCTCTTTGAAGAACTGGTGAATCTATAAATCTTGCAAACACTCTAAAATATGCCTTAAAATAAAGTGACCAAACTTGTCATTTAAATGGGAGGGTAAAGGGGGGGAAACCCTGACGATATGCCATTACAGCAGATTGACTGAGAGGGTAAAGTCACCGTGATTAAAATGAAGCAATTCACTTTGAACTAACTCTAGTTGACTCCTCTAATGTGCCTGAGGATTGTCTGTGGCAAGCCCAGAGGAAATCTTTTGTGCTTCAGTTAGCAATAAGCCTTGCAAATCATTATTCTTTCAGAGACTAACACAGATAACTGAGGATACCCGTAATATTTGGGCTTTTGCTTGTACTTGAGCCCCTAGGAGTCCGATATAGTATGTCATTACATGAACTTTTAAAGTTAGATGCCTATTATATGAATTTACACTATTTGCCCTTCTTAAGACATAATTAGGAGTGTCCCAACTAATAAAACACAGAAATAGTGTTGGTTAATACTAATATAAGTACTAACCAATATAACAAATATAAGAAATAAGAATAGAATTTCTCAAAGCAATTCTCAAACTCAGCAATCCACTAAAAACCATCTTATCAACAAAATCTCCTGCTAAACTGTTCTCTTTGTCGTTTCAAAGGGATTGGCCACACATTGTTACCTATCTTTTTGTTCTGTTTTCTTCTGTTTTGTTTTATTTTCTGGAAATACCAAGCAATCTGTGACAACCAGCTGTTTTGTAATCCTTCAGTGGCAGAACAGTGGTGGGATTAAGAAGCCCTTTGTGATTCTGGTACTTCTTGCTCTGCACCGATAAACATGCGACTTCCATCACAACCGCACAGATTGATGCTGGCATATCTTGCTACCTACACTGTAAAAAGCAACGGGATCATCTATTGCTCCTTCTAGGGAAATAACTCCTTCTTCTTAGGAAGTGATCTTGCATCATAGTTTTACAGGTTAGTTACCATCTCACCTTTCATTTTTATACTACTAAAAAAGGCAATTTTTTATCTTTGTAGGGGATGAGTTCCTGCATTCATGTTACAAAGGGTGAGTTACGGTTGGTATAACTGACTTTAAAAGCTTTGCAAAGCTTAGACTTTGACTATACTAGCTTGCCAAAGCCCAGAATTAAATTTAGTCACATATGTGGAACTATAATAAATAAATGAAAAGACATATTATGGATCAATACAGCTGCAATAGCACCTTTGTTCTATGGAATCTGAATAGCAACATCATCTCATCTACACCTCATGGATGAAATAACATTGGATTTCCAGGAGCCTATCTACACACAACAAGCCCTGAGTGAGACCTAGACTTATAGATTTATCCTGTTCAAACATACTGAGCTTGTAGAAGCATCTTATCAGTCAAAGATAGTACTCCATTTAAAGCTGCTGCAACATTAATGTTGTAGCTTGTCTCCATTTTTCAGCTAAATAGAGGTTTTCTTTTTCACATCACATAAAGTCTTCAACCAGCTCAAGCCTCCTAATAAATTGCAAACTCTGTTACAGTCTATCTTCTATTATGCCGCTTGTTACTTTAGTAAGACAGGAAATTAAAGCAATAAAACACTTTCAAAATGATAGGGCACACTCAGGCAGTCATTTTTCTTATGTTCCAGTATTATTCTTCAAAAGACCTTTTATGATACTAATATTAAATTCTTTGAAGTCTGAAGAATCTGTGGAAAGTGTTGAATTCCTAAGATATAAAGCTCAAATATTGCTTCTACTCATGCATTTATTAAAACTGGGTATGTGGGATGGAATTAAAAAAAGCACAAAATGCAATGCAGCTAAATAATATATGACCTGATACATTTGAGATCCACATTAGAGAGTACATTGTGTGGAAATCTGATTTAATGCTAAGGAAAATCTATTTTGCTTTTGTCTCACCTTACGTGGGCAAATGCACACCAGATGTGGTCATTCATATAAAAGGTTGGTAACTGCACACTTAAAGCACAGAAATCCAGACAAATACTATAATGGTCACTTATTCAGCACGCTCACAGAAAGGAAATTGAATCAAGCTTATGACACTGTGCGTTCTTTATTAACCTCATAGTGAAAGGTCACATTGACTGCTCTTCTGGCAGTATGCACAGTAAAAAGATTGAAGGAGATCTTGTGAAATAAAAGCATGGGAAATGCTAAGTCTCCTGATGAAACATTTCCAAAATGAAATTAATAAAAATGTCGAAAGATTTATCTCATTGTTAAGAAGTAAATGGATGTAGTTACATGGATTTGGAGAGGAAAACTGAAAAAGGGAAAAGGGAAAGGCAAAGGAAAGAAAAAAGCTAAAGAAAGAAAAAAGAAAAAAGGAAAGAGAAAGAGAAAGAGAAAGAGAAAGAGAAAGAGAAAGAGAAAGAGAAAGAGAAAGAGAAAGAGAAAGAGAAAGAGAAAGAGAAAGAGAAAGAGAAAGAGAAAGAGAAAGAGAAAGAGAAAGAGAAAGAGAAGGAGAAAGAGAAGGAGAAAGAGAAAGAATGAAAAGAGAAAGAAGGGAAAGAGAATGAGTAAAATTAACCTAAGCTACCAAAGATGATGCTCAGCCTCTGTTAGGTGTTCGTCATGATGTTAAATATGTGGTAGAATACATTCCTTTCTTGTCAAATGGGCTGAGTGAGGGTGTTCAATTAGGAAGCCTCAGAGAACTCTAAGTGTTCACCATTTAAGTCCCAATTTCTCTGCAATATTAAGTTTTATATTCCCTTTCAGTTTCACTGTAGCAATCAATTACTTTTCCAGCTTTATTTGATCTATTTTATAGAGATTTTAAACACCCTTTGGTGAGAGTTCCAATTTAGTACACGGACACCTCCATTGAGCAGTAGGTAACAATATAAGGTTCACAGCTACACCATTGCCATTCTAATTAAAACTTACAGGTTCAAATTAAAAATCAGTCTTCTACTTCTTCTACGCAGCAATACACCATGGAAATATAGTGTAAATACACAGAAAACTAAGGTAAATAGTCTTTTGTCAAGTCTTTCTAGTCCTGCAGCGACCACTTTTGCCTTCTTCAGCATATTTTTTCAGTTGCTTTCATGTATGTTTGGCTAGATGTTAGCTGGGCCAAGTGTAAGATATAACCACTCAGTAACTTATGTTTCCTAGCTCATTTTTGACACATTTCTTCTCTGTTGGAATTCCAAAGCAATCAACTACCTGGGGATATATACTTCTCCAGAGATCTCCCTCCACTATATCAATTAACTGAAAAGCAATTTTGGATACCTTCCAATGTGCCACCACCATCTGGTATCCCTTAAGCCTCACAAGCTGGAGTAGATTTGAATTGGTCAGAATGATGCTAATTTTCTAAATTATTTACAAATTAGGCATGTTCTTACTCTGTTTCCTTCCTTCAGAAATTTCCTAGTGACCTAAACAATCCTTGGGAAGCTTTTTTTAACTTTTAAAACAAGTTTTGGAGAAGGCATGGGGACCACCTGACTCACAGCAGTGGGATGCCCTTCAATAGTACGTCCCTTTTGATTCCAATTAAGAGAATTGTCAAAGTGCACTTCAACGTCCACCTAGCCCGTGAACCTGCCTGGTATTTTTATGTAAAACAAGCTCCTGGAGAATAAAGTCAGCCCATTGCTTTTATCTGATATGGAAATGGGATTCAGCTGGGCAACATGAAAGGCCTGAAGAGCTGGAAAGCACTTCTAGATTTAGTCATCTGGAGGTACCCAGGAAAGTAGCTGTTCAAGAGAGGTCCATCTCCAAAATCAGTCAAAATATAGTGTTGTTCTCTTTTTCCTATCAAGAAAAAGTTCTATAGCATGTTTTCCACTTGATACATAAAGAAGTGCCGCTAAAATATATCATACAAGACATGTTTTCTTTCTCTGCCCAGGAAAGCTTCTCAACACAGAAGCTCTATAAAGTCTATAAAGGCAAAAGAGAGAGAAAGGAGAAAACTATAAGCCACCTTACTTTATTCCATATATCACTTAAGGTATATTTGTTTGAGATGGCAGGGAAATCTTGCCTACCACAGCCTGACCTTGTGTACATCTGTCTGTTCCCAGATGACTCAAGGCTGATGTCCTTTAGCTTTTGCTCCTTATTTTTGCCTCTTCCTACTGCCATGTATAATAGATTAGGAATCTCTTCGTAATTACCAATCCCTCAAGGCCAGTGTGTCTTCCATCACCAGATCTGAAAACTGCACTTTAATTACGCATTCAGAATTGGAAAAACAACTGTGACTATAACATCAACGGTGAAAATATGGCATAAAAGATCTACGAGGAAAAATTCGCTCTGCCAAAGCTTTGGATCTTAATACTAATGTCTACAACCTACAAAATTTCACAAGTGTGGTCCCATCACTGGAGATTTTGTTATGAAGCAGGAAGACTCTGCTACAGGGAATTACTGGAAACCCTATAACTCCTTGACTCATTGCTGGAAAACTTAGAGCTCCTATGGATCCTCCCATTGGCCATAAGCCTCATGTCTTGGTGCTGGGGAAACAAAAAAGTCATACTGGAGCCTTTCCTCCTAAAATATGGCATATTCATTGGCCATTACCTAAAATTCAGTTTTGACAAACAGTATTGAGTGCAGATGTGCAGAGGTAGATGAATAAACACATGCACTTAAGTGGGTGGACATGTGTGTGCACATGCAGATGGTCACGTTTGCTACCAAGTGCCACAAGTTATGAAAAATCACATTTCTTGGGTGTTCTTTCTTCATAGATCTATTTGGCTGAGCACTGAAGAACTTACCCGTGGCTAAAGATGAAGACGTGATGAAGACTGATTTGTAAATGTCGTTATGTACCACATTCGCCAAAATGATAAATCCTAACTGATATATGAACCCAAAAAAGGATTAGTGTTTTAGCTCCAAAAAAGCTAGACTAGGGGAAAAAAATCTCTGAAAATCTGCAAGTGAAAAAAAAGATAAATTCAAAAAAAAAAAGTTAAATTCATGAAATAAACTAGTTGTGAGCTGTGCCCCTCTGGTTTGCTGTTCCAAGGGAAAGGCTGTGGGCAAGAGGATGGGGAATAGTGGTTCTGTTCCCCACTGAGCCGACCTTGGGCAAGTGGTTCAGCTTCCCTTTGCTTCAGTCAATCCAGCTTAAAAACTCAAAAAAACCCCCTAAAAAACCCAAAACCAGGACCTCAGTGAAGCCAGCTGGTGCATCTACAGCAAGCTATCACATGGGTAAACAGACTGGGAAAAAAAGAAGAATAAAAATAAAGAGTAAGAAGTGGAGTATATAGAAGACGAGGGGGAAAAGGTTCTTAATAGTTTGCAAGAGGTTGAACAGAGGCCAAATCCACCGCACAGGGAACATTTCCTAACAGAATCTGAAACGTTCTACTAAAGCAGGTTCATTTGCTGTTGAGATTTCTCCATTTAATAGCATTGTGCTCTGCATAAAATATTTATTGTATTTTAATAATAATTTACTGATTTGCAGTCAGGAATTAGGACCTTTCCAGAGTGACAAATACTTTAAAAATATATTACTAACTTAAGACACTGTCATTTTTAAAATCCGGGGATTTCTTCTCCCGTAAAATGAATCAACAACTCAGTTTCTCAGTGAATTCCCCTCTGCCTTCAAACATTTTACTAAAAAGATGAATATGAGAATAGAATCGACAGCTTTAGGGCGTGATACACAAATAAAAGATAATGAAAACTAGAATTAAATTCATGGGCTGCATTTGTTTTCTCTGCATGCTTAATAGAGTCTCCCATTGTTAAGGACTCTGTAAGTAATCATAGATTTCTTATTTAGTCTTCTGGAAGAAAAAGTGAGATACTACGAGGATTAAAATGCCACAAATTAAAAAAATAGATAAAATATATATGTGTAGGCTACTCAGTTAGTATTTTTTCTGCCAGCATGTGTAAAATTACAGATGCATTAAATATTTCAGAAATCATTCTCTTTACAGCATTATGCATGGAGCTGTCAGTTTTTGCCACTGAGCTTTGTTGATTTATATCGAATACCTAATTTAAATATAAAAGGCATGGTTACATTTATTGCTCACTTGAGTATTTAGGAATACCTACTGATATTGCAGCACTTCTTTTTTTATTACTATTATTATTATTCATGTAAAAGTAATCCCTACAAATAAATAGGAGCAAGGCTGAGCAGCAGAAGCAACTATGGCCATTTTTTTGCTTTTCAGACACGTACCATGATAGGCTGTAAATGGAATGGTCGGTGTAGTACACAATATTAAGTCCAAATATATGCTCTAATTGTCCTGATGAAGAAACTATTAGGTAAGACCATTCTGTGACATGCGTTAGGTCAGCACACGTAATTATCCTGGTGTCTCTTTTAATTTGAGAAAATATCCTTGTACTCAGCACACCTATGCTGCAGTTTGCTATATGAACACGTAATAAATGAGACTATTCTGCCACATATTGTAAATAAAACTTTGGACCACTGTAGCATCAGTAAAGAATGAGCTTAAATGATTCCATTACACTTGCAGTGAGGTCCAAGGATTCCTCATGCTTTAAATTCAGTTTTTTTCCCCTATCAGATGGAAGATCACTCTAGGTCAGCCATGCAGACTATCTCATTTTTCCACCCAAGGAAAAACAGTAATAGTTATATCATGGCAATGCACTGGGGACACTGGGTTTGGAAAGAAAGGATGTGAAACTGGAGTGCAAGCGTGGACAAAAGAGTCCCTCTCCCACCAGTATGATTTTATGGGAATCCATTAGGTTGATGGCTGGTACACACTTTGATCATTGACTTGAGAGAAGTGAATGGAATCTAACCAGAGGAAAAGTTGTTATCTAAGTGAAAAATAAGGAAACTAGAAAAAAAATAATGTGTTACTTTGTATACCTAGAAGTCATCCAGCAAAAGTAAAATGAACTTGATTAATTATTTCTAAATTAAGAAAAAACCCCTTTGATACGACCCATTGACCGGTCTCATGCAAAATCTCCGTCTCCGCTCCTTAACCTGTAAACAGACACAAGAAAAAACTCCAGCCATCTCTTCATGCTCAGTCATTATGGGATTTTTGGGAAAGCTGTGGAACCAAATATCTCCAGGTCACAGGACCAAAACTATTCAGTCACAACAGACAAGATAAAAAGCCAGTTTTTCCTCTGGGAATGTGGAAATGTCATGCCCTCCAGACATCCTCTGGGATTTCAGCAAGTCCCAAATCAGGGAACCTCAAAGAAATCTGAATGCTTTTAAACTCTAGGGTTTAATCCTAGGGTTTAATCTTTCACTGCAAGAAAACTTGATGCTAGAAAGTTGAAAATGCTGTAGACTTGATTAATTCTGTATAAATAACTCCATCAGCTCTTCCCAATGATTCAATGTTGGACTTTTTAAAATTAATTATTGAAATTTTATTTTTTTTTTTAATATTTTTAAACACAGGGCTATAGTAAATGAGAGTCATGTGAAAGAAGAAAGTTTTTTGAGGCTCTGTCCTAACAGATATGGCTCCACTGGATCCACAATCCTACTCCAGGCTTAAAGACTGACCAATTCTCTTGCACAGTTCTAATTTAAAGCACAATTTTGGTTCTCATACTTCAAAGTATGCTTCCAGGAGGCACAAAATAATAATTTGAGTTGATGTAGTCCTAGCTCTGTCCCAAAAATATAACAAGAATGTATTTTGGTAGGTGTATGTTGAAGTTAGAACATATTTCAATAGTCAAATGTGTAAAATATGACTAAATTATTTGAGAAGGGACACAACACAAAGGAAACTTGACATTCTTTCCCTCCCCTTCTCATTTTAAACTCAGAGCAAAGCAGAACAGAATTACTGGTGGGGATGAAGAAATATCCTTGTGCCTGCTAAGATGCCACATGCAGGCATCTGGAACTACTTATTCATCTCCCATTCTGGATTGGTGAAGACAAAAGGGTTAAAAAATTAGAATGAAAAGTAACTTTTCTGTTTCTAAATCAGATCTGTTCCGACATGCCACATGCACTTGTTCTCATCAAGGATTAACTGCATGACAAGCTTGAACTTTTAACACCAAACTCTTTCGAGATACAGGAGAGCAAAAAAAGGTCACAACACTTCCATAAAGCTGAAACATGTAAATTTTTCACAACAACATCACTCAAAAATGACTCCCCTTATTTTCTTCGACCTTTCCAAAATAACCTACCATTGATCTATGACTAAGAATGAGAAATAACAACACAAATGTGCATTTCCTCCCCCCTTGGAAATTTAAATGGGTGAAAATAGGTCTTGGAATACAGTAGCTCATGTTACCTTCACTTGGGAGTGGCCACCCAAACTACAGTGCAATAGCATCTCATCTGAATTCAGAGGCAATGGCCAGGCATCATCCAAGGATAAAATTTTGTGTTTCAAAAGAAGAAACAAGGAGAGATTGTTATAAAGAAGACATCTCTATTGCAAATTAATAAAGGTTTCCACTTAGTCAACTTTATATGATGGTTTTTTTTTTCTGATGCATACTGATAAATTTTAAGTACATAAATAAACGTACTAGCTAAACATTTGAAAAAAGATAAATGAATGGTTACTAAATACAGAAAAAATAAAAGCCTGCATTTAAAAAACATCACTGTTCAGAGACTTTTGGCTTGATGCAGAGCTCTGTGTTTTTCCCCCAGTACCCAGCTGTGGATCACGGTGGAGTAGCTAATCGTTACACTTCTCATTTTCAAATCAACTTTTGGTTGACTTTCCTTTTGTAATTTTTTTGATCCCTGTGGAAAAGATAATAAGGGTGTGAATGCTGAATTTGCTCACAGTTTCCTGCTGAATAATAAGATAGCCACTGAGTTTCGGACCTCGTTGATGAATGAAATAAACTGGTCACCTGGAGACATGGTAGATGCAATATTTCAAACTTCCAACATTTCCTCTGCCTTACTCTACCAAAAAGGGTATTACCTAACTCTATAAAAAAATCCTGTAATTTTACAGCATTTTCAGTGCTAACTTAAACAGGTGATTAATTTACATTTTGCATTTGAACAAAAATAGAAAAGAAAAAGTAACTTTGCACAGTCATAAATGACCAATGAGTCACTAGAATACAGAACGAAATCTGTGAAGATGTAAAGCTCACTGAAAGCTGCACTGAAACACTCTATGATTTTGGTAAAATTTTTATTGAATTTGTTTCACTAGAGCCATCAAATTTTCCATCAGAAATCAGCCAGCGATATTTTAATTACTTTCTCTCAGACACATGTCCATCCCTTTACTTCTTCCAAGACTTTCTTGATCAAACTTAGAGCACTCTGATGGGAATCCTCTATTGCATGAATTCATAATAAACTTCTACTTTCTCTGCTCCAGGTTACAAAACAGTTTTCAGACTCTAATTAAGATGTTCCATGATCACTGGGGCTGGAGTAGTTCCTGCTCCTCCAGAGCTGCTGGGATAAGAGGGAAATGCCGGGAGCTTGAGATATTCCTGCGCTCAGCAGCTCCTTCTCACACCTGGGGAGTCCGGGGAGGGTTTTGTATTAATTTGTTATTTGGATGTTTTAATAAAACACAGCCTGAGAGAGAAGCAGATTTCCAGAGGCCTTTTTTTTTCATGCCCAGCATAAAAAATAGCAGGGCACTGGGATTCTCCCCTTTCAGATCTGTCGCTGACTCAGGGTTTTAACCTGGCATACACATATTTTGCAAATTTTAAAAAATTTAAACATCTCTTGGTTGTGGATGCAGCACAGAATATCTGCCTTTAGCCATTGTTTCTTAATTAGGACAGAGTATTGATTGTCTTTCTGCTGCTCTGTGTTTGGATTCCAGTAGTGCATGCCTTCCGTGTTTATGTCATGAATGATAGATAAAAATCATCAGCTTCCTTCTTCCTGCTGGTTTTTATCCTCGTGTTGCTACAGAAGCATGTGATAGGGAATTAACTATGAGCATACAACAAGAAAATATTACAGCACCAATTCATCAAAGCACCAAAAACCACCCTGTAACTAAACTTCCAGCTTTTCTCAGACTTGTTTATACAGCTAGAATAACTTCAAGGAAATCTGTTTCCCAGAAAGCTTCACTTAAAAGCGTCAGCAGTCGTCGACTCCTTTCTCTAGTTGACATTCCCCCCTGTTCAGAAATAGACACCAGGTTTTCTCAGGTCTGGATATGTTCATGGTTTATATGAAAGGTACCATTGCTTCATATGAAAAGGGCAGTCGAGTTAATTAATTTAAAAAAAAAAACAGTAGAGACAACCCAAATTTGAAGGACAGCCCACTTGGCAACATTCCCTAAACTGCCTCTTCAAATGAGATGGAAATGTCAAGGAAAACATTCACTTTAAATCTATTCATAAAGTCAGTGCACAGAAAGTTTCCCTTTGTGTTTCCTTCCCAGTTCTCACATTCCCTTAATTCTGGCACAAAAATCCAGCCAGCAGCACTGGCAGAGCTCCACCTTTCATGCACTGGGAGTTTCATATAAAAGGCCAGATCTCTGACTGTTTCAAAGGGAATATTTTCTACCAGACTTTTGGTTTTGTCCTGGAATGATGTTCATTTTGATAAGCTTTTATGGCTGTTGACACACTGATTGTTCACACTGTGACACAAGGTTTCTACAAATAGCAAACAAGAACCACTAGAATATGAAGAAAAAAAAAAATAGAACTACGTTCTTATACAATCAAAATATTGCCAAAGTAATTAATATTTATGTAAGGATTGTAATAGCTTTTAACTATTCAAAATTTTAAAGAGAAATT
Source organism: Thinocorus orbignyianus (assembly GCA_013400375.1). NCBI lineage: Eukaryota > Metazoa > Chordata > Aves > Ciconiiformes > Thinocoridae > Thinocorus > Thinocorus orbignyianus. The sequence goes on from VXBW01001857.1 coordinate 1,006,219, forward strand.
CTCTAAAATATCACCATCTAGAAGTTTAAAAAAATCCTGGTGAAGGTAAAAGGCTGCAGAGTAAATTTACAACACATGTTGAGAGGTAAGTGTGTAATTATCTCTGAAAATGTAATATTTAGGATGCCAGGTTCTAAAAGTAACTAGTTAAATGCATAGGCCTTTAAAATTATTGTTTGAATGTGACCAAAAGATATTTATACATCTGCATAATTATAAACCTCTTCTTTACTACAGTTATGAAGTATTAATTACTGCTTACCATCAGAAAGTTAATTTTACCAAGAGTTAATAGATATAGATTTTGTGTTATTTTGAATTCAAAATTAAAGGAGTACTTTCTAATGAAAAATCATGCCTTGGTTTTATTGTCCAACATTGTTAAAGATATAGAAATATTCTCATGGGATTTACACTTCTGAGTAGAGTTGGCACCTTCACCTGTGTACGCACCTTCCCTTTTCAATAAAAAGCTTAACTACTTTTTCCCAAGGTAAATTTACAACTTTTCTGACTCCTACCTGCAGGATAGATATGGTAAGGCTGTACATTTTGTGTTTTTCACTATAGAGGCAATGAGTTTCAAAGAGGTGTGAAATTTCTCAAAGATAGAGGCTGAGAAGTCCCTGGACACCCTGGTGTATTTTCCATCAGGTAGCTCTAGGGACATCCCTTGGCACATAGGATATCTACTCCTGCAACAGAAACATCTTCTATTTTCCATCCCCTGTGTGGGCAGCTGAGGCACCTCATTTGGTTGGTGCCAAGTTTAACTGTGGCATTGTCTTAATTAGGTGCCTAAAGGGATTGGTTTGGAACTTGGTCAAAAGCTTTAGTTAATTTTCTTTTTGAGATAGATGACATGATCTACCTGTTTTCTACATCCATGCATGAAGAAGACCAGAAAATCATATGCAAGAGAGTATCTATGCTGGACTTCAAAGACAGTCTAAAATAACTAAAATAAAAGAACCTGATGATTTAACTTTAACCAATAACGCCCATATAGGGGGTTCCATGTGTGAGTTATGGCCAGCAAATCCTCTGCGTTCAGGTAAAAATTCCTTGAATCTTTCCTCTACAGCAGCAGTTACCCGTTACCTCCAAAGAGATTCCTTTATTTTTCAGAAAAAGAGAAAACATTGTGAAAAAGCCTTGTGGAATCATGCTGAACCTCCTTAAAGTCCTGAAGCCAGTCCTGGGCGTACTCTGGTTGATAACCTAAGGCAGCAGCTACAGAATTTAGAAGGAGATTGAAATGATTCCTTCCAAGACGAGGGACACTGGTGGTTTTACTACAGGGTCACAGAATGAATAGTTTGAAAAGTTAGTGGAAAGGGCCCAAACTACAGTTCTCGATCTTCACACTCCCATTAACTTCTAGAGATTTTGGAAAAATTTGGATCAGTCTTTTACTTGATGACAGCATATCTACCAAGTATAAAAATAACTCTTTCACGTAACACAGCAAGAGAAAGCAATACTGACTGCAAAAGAGCGCCTCACTGCTGCTAAATAAAACTTGAAGTTTAGAACTAAAATAGAGCTGATTTTATTTTTTTTTTTTACATGTTTTAATTACTGTATTTAACAAAACAACGCTCCTGAGAACAGTCCCAGCTACAGCTTGAAGGAAACCTGATTTGTGGAAAAATGTCGTAAATGTCTTGGTTGCATTTGTTTTAAGATTTGTTGTACAGTGATGAGTTTGTTGACAGAACATCTGCTCATTTCATCCTTTGCAAGCTCAAATCTATATTCCACTTCTGTGCTGTTTTCAAGACAGAGTATCTTGACATATTTTTGGCTCTACAGTCATATTCAGTGTCAAGAGAAAGATTTTCATATTTGTTGCTCCTATGAAGCACTCACGGAACTGATCTTTCACGCATGTTCTCCCCAGATGTTAATTCCAACCTTGAACCACCCCAAATGTGTACAGAACATCCAAATTAACTCCAAAAAGTCATTGAAGACTTTCAAAAGCAGGACATCTTTGGAAATCATTGCCACTTTGGAATAAGTTCTTAAGGCTGCAACTAACCAAAGCCTTTGAAATATCAGAGACTTCCTATACTGAAAAATTAAAGAGGGCCAGTGAGCGCTCTTAGACTCTGGGGCTCATCAACATCATCCTCCAACATCTGAAGAGCCTGTGCTCCTGGATCACTGTGGGGCCCCATAGTGTATTTATGTGGTCCTATACCATAACTGCATTTACTTTTTCATCCCAAAGGACCTGTGAAGGCTTTATCATAGAATCATAGAATGGTTAGAGTTGGAAGGGATCTTAAAGACCATTGAGTTCCAACCCTCGTGCCCTGGGCAGGGACACCCCCCACTAGAGCAGGTTGCTCCAAGCCCCACCCAGCCTGCCCTTGAACTCCTCCAGGGATGGGGCATCCACAGCTTCTCTGGGCAACCTGTTCCATATCACATCTCCTCAGAGTGCTCCCCTGCCATGATGAAGCTTTGGTCTGGAGGTCTCAGCACCCAGGAGCCTCCAAAGGTGCCAAGGATGTGAGGGTAATACTGTGGGATGGCATAAAGCAGGGGCAGCCAAACTTGGTGCAGTCTGTCCTTACTCATCACTGGGATGATCCCCAGTTGACACCATCATGGGGCTGTCCCAGATGGAGTGAGTGGGCTGAGGTCTCAGTTGTCAAAAGAAAGAGACCAAAAATAAATCTGTATGAATAAGTGGAAATGCAACACTTGAGGTTGCTTTTTGTTTTATTTGTCAAAAAGGTACCATTTTATCAACATCTTAAATTCTGGGGGACTTATGAAACCCAAATAATAGTTTTTCTAATTGCTTTCCTCTTCCACAAGAATTTTTTAGATTTCTGAGTAATTGAGTAAATTTGATGTTTAAATGAAATTAGAAATTGAAATATAACTTTTTTCAATACCAATCTTAAAAATTTAATAATGCCGATAAAAAATTTTTAACATTGTTCGGTTTGTATTTAAGTTTTTTAAAATATAAATTACAATTTATAAACCAAGCACAGTAACATTTTTTTTTTTAATTTTGAAAAATAATTCAAAAAGGGAAAAACAATAATTTCTGAGGTTCTATTTGGAGAAAGGTTTCAGATCTGGAAGTGTTTCAAAAGAGAACTCGTCTTGGTAATTCAATTGTGCTTGACAAATTGATATTTTCCATTTCTATTGATCTGTTAGACTTATAACTTCAGTGTCATTCTCTGTACTGCATTTTTCTCTTTCTTTGATACTTTGTCAATGCTTTCATTCTCTTTTCCTTTGTTCTAGTCAACACTTCTCTTGCCACTCATCCAAATTATTGTTCTTGAAGTGATTGTAATTCTGTCATTCACATTTCTGCTTTAAGTCATTTGCTCCCTTTAACAAAAAAGTAGTTTAAGAATTCCCATTCCCATTTTCAAGTTGTTGACAAAATTATATTTCTGTTCTCTTTTCATTTCAATCCCCATTTTGCTTATGTTCCTGCCAGTCACCTCAGACTTTGGCTTTACAAGTTTTTTTTTTCAAGTTGTCATCTCCAAATTCGGATCTGTCACGTTCTCTGCACATATTCTTTAGCAAACACACTTAGTTGATTGATTCTTTGTACATTTAATTGTTATTAGTCGTATCTAAACTGAGGGAAAAGACCATGGTAAAAAATAAAATTAGTTAATATATTGTTCTCCATATTTTTTTTTAATTACCTGTATGAAGAAGGTTTAACATTTTTGAGAGTACTAGTTCTTTATGATAAATCACAGAAAAAAATATGGGGAGGAAGAGCGATCTCCATTTAAATCTTAAAAAAAAAATAAAAAAAATATGGAAGTGTAGCACCATAAATTCCAATAGGTCTTTCCAGAACAAGGTACAAAGATTTAGGGACAGTTATCTGAGCATAAAACCACAAAGCATACAACTGGGTAACCTCTTTTTTTTTTGATATTAAAAGTTTTCCTTGCAACCTCAACTTCTTTTCCTGGTTGTGCTCAAAACAACTATTCCTGAACTGTCATCAGTCCCTCACGATTAAATAGTCAGCATCCAAAAGGACAAACCACGCATCCATGCAGGATCAAGATCTTCAGTGAATATATTTAGTTTGCAGACTTCTTCTAAATGTAAAAGGATGATCCCCTCATATTGCTTTTTATTTAATAGCTCACACCACAAGAAGATACAGGGTGAGGATTCTACTTTTTCATATGAGCTCTTTTAATCCTTCCTGTAGTAGCAATCCCAGTGCATACAGGATAACCAATGACCATAGTGATAGAGAGAAGTCAGAATGAGAATATGTTTCTAGCTTATTGGCTCAGCCCTAATTAATCAGTTGGTAAAATGCAGAAAGAAGTTTTGTAGCAAAAATTGCATTTAGAAACTTCCCCCACCGCACAGAAACTTTAGTCATTAGGACGAACTTTTATACGCACATGTTGGCATTCTCTCTGAGCTAATTAATATTTAATTATTTCATGCAAACTAAATTATCTGAGACAAGACAACGGGAGCGTTTCAATCTTAGGATATTTCATAGGCTTTGCTCACAGAAGGGAAGATTCACACCTACATCTGTCATCTCCTCAGGATGTTTTCAAATCAATGAATTTCCATACAGAAGGTTATGCTGAGCTTTAGTAGAACCTTGGATTAACTTTCAATCCTAGCTCTCCCTTACTGCAAGCTCAGAATAGAGTTCAGAAAATTAATTCTAGAAAATTTGCCAACTTTTTCAAATCTAGCTTTGACGAGGTCCTCATACTTCAGAGGAGAATGGAAATTTGCTAGTTCACCTTTAAATAGTGACCCAAAGAACAGCGTTTGGCATGAACCAAATTAGTTGGATTTAATTTCACCACTATAAAAGATTTAAGAACATGAGAATATGCTTACTTTCAAATAAAGGAAAGAACAGTATTGACTTAAAATAACAGCATGCATTATAAACACTAACCTCGGGAATAAGGCTATACCTCGGCTGCTCAAGCATCTCAGCTGGATTTTAGATTTTCTGACCACATAATTAGTCTCTGAAAACTCCTCCAAATCTATAAAACCTGAAGTGTTCTTAAAGTAATATTTTTGTGCTTCTATTGTTAAAGAGGGCAACCGGAACTTCCAGAACAGTCACTTTGAGCCACCTCCACTTTTTCCAGCCAGAGAGAGAACGGCACAATCTTGTTTACTTGTTCCTCTGCAGATCTTCGTTTCCATGTTCATTGTTTGTAACAGAGCACTGAAATATCACAGGTTACTGTAGAGGATTAAGACATTACTCTTCCCTTCTTCCTTCAAGCTGCTTAATTAACATTTCTACCTGTTTAATTTATCCTACCTGAGGCTGCCTTCCCCTATTACAACCTTCAAAGGTGGTGATAAAACTTCATACATCATTTAATGAGAAATATTGAATTCAGAGTCTCTCAACTGATTTAAAACTATCTCCTGCCTAATAGCAATTATTAGGATAAGTAAAGGTTGCTTATTTTTTGAAACAATGGTCACAGACACTAACATGCAAAGATAAAACATCAGTGCTGTGAATTGTGAAGAGTCTCCTGTTTCCAAATCACAAAATCACAGAATTGGAGAGACCTCTGGAGGTCAGAGAATTGGAAGGGACCTCTGGAGATCATCCAGTCCAACCCCCTGCCAGAGCACAGTCACCCAGAGCAGGTTGCAAAAGAACATGTCCAGGTGGGGTTTGAATGTCTCCAGAGATGGAGACTCCACCACCTCTCTGGGCAGCCTGTCCCAGAGCTCTGCCACCCTCAAAGCAAAGAAGTTCCTCCTTGTGTTGAGATGGAACTTCCTATGTTCAAGTTTGTGCCCACTGCCCCTTGCCCTATCACTACTCACCACTGAGAAGAGCTTGACCCCATTCTCTTGACACCCACCCTTTAGATACTGATCAGCACAGGTGAGATCCCCTCTCAGTATTCTCCAGGTTAAACAGACCCAGATCTCCCAGCCTTTCCTTATCAGAGATGCTCCGCCCCTTGATCATCTTTGTAGCCCTCCGCTACAAACACAAATCTAGAGTCCTGCAGAACCTCAAATTTAGCCTAATAAAAATTATGACACATACTTTAACCAGCACAAGAATTTATCAATTGTTTTCCAAAGGCAGATCATCATTTTGTATGATGAATCCTGCTGGCTCCCCATTCAGTGTTTGGGAATCCTCTCTGAGGACATTTAACGCTGCATGGACCCGCAGAGGGAATACACAGCCCCATCAAACACAACAGAGGAGAAACCAAGCTTGAATGGGGGCTGAAAAGACAATCAGAGTAATGGAAAGCCTGTCCTAGAAAGGATGAGTAAATGTGCTTATCCTCTCTAAGGTAGCAAAATAATGGCTAAGACGACACATAGTGGTTAAGAAGACATATAATCACTTTCTATAAATAATTATGTTTGGAAAAGAATTATATGCCATGAAAGGAGAAGGACTACTTAAACTAAAGGGCACTGTTGGCAGAAGAAAAATGTTATAAATTGTCCATGAATAAAATTAGGCTGGAGATTAAAAGTATTCTTAATGATCAGACAGCAGAGAAGATCTGGAACAGCCTCCTGATAGCAACAGTGGGGTGAAGAAAAAGAAAGCACTCAGAAGCCAGTTCCCATTAAGCTGAAGTCTGATCTGCTTATGAAAGTTATACAATTATATTGAGTAACAGAAATTGGCTCCAGTGAACAAAGAGATAGATTTTCTACCCTATTTTCCCTTTTCATCTAATTGCTGGGCTCAGGACTAAAAGTTCAGTATAGCAAGGCTCGTTATTTCAGTGTTCTGGTTCTTCTCTTGATTTGTCTCTTAGTGCCTAAACAAGAATCTGTTTTGCTAACAGTATTAGTTCCACATTTTTTTTTTTCTCCCTCTAGATGTAAGAGATATTGCATAAGGAAAGACTCTTCAACCTGATTTATTTACTCAGTCTGGGAAAATCCCAAAGACTCTAAGCACATTACTTAAAAACACATCTACTATTCCTTAATATGTAGGCTATTTCTATTATTGTTTCTCTTGAAAAAAGAGAGGGAAAAAAAGCAGATAGTTAAATGTCACGGTGTAGAAAAAAAAAAAAGACAAACTAAAATAAAAGCAGGCAGATTTAAACATGAAGCCGCTATAAAATTAATTTTTGATGAGAACAGAAATGTGGAAAAAGTGAGACCTGAATTTGTGGCCTGTGTGGCAGAAAATTAGCTCCTGGGAGCTGGGGAAGAGAATGGGGAGAGGAGGCAGAGTGGGATTTTTTTTTTATCTGCGTTTTCTACACAGATCACTGACAAGAATATCTATTAACTGCCTCGTTTGCATAAACCTTCTGCAACTGAAGCTCTAGTAAGCCTTAAGCATTTAATTCTGAACCATCTTATTCAGTATTTTCCAGCACCCTCTTTACTCTTTCATTCTCTCCCATTTTTCCCAGGCACACTGGTGGCAGCGATTTCCCCGTAACGCTGGTGAAGACTAACCCCTCCTCAAGTTTTCTGGAGTGATTGAGGTAAAAATAAAAACGTTCTGATATTTTCCCCTGGGAGAGTGTGAGGAGTTTCTTTGGCTTAAACAGGCTTTAACTGCATCCCACAGAGTGATGCTTCATAGTGTATTATTAGCCTGATCAAAAAGAATGTTACTAGGAGGAACTGAGCACCAGCCAATGTTAAGCACCGCATGTATATTTCTCATCTATATTTTACAAATTCAGAAATTTCAAAGTGGAGTCTTTTTTCTTTTTCTTCTTCTTTTCCCCACAACGCTTGCTTTGTTCGGTATTTTTTTTCTGGTGGTTTTGCCTCATTGTTTTTATTTTATTTTTCATTTTACGTTTTCCACCGTAAGACATTAAGGTTCGCAAGTTACATTTGCAAGTTCACAAGCTCCAACACAACCAGCTGCGTGAATTCGCAGATTTTGTGGTAAAAAGGTAAGGGATTTTCCGTAACCCAAACAGTGGGTCAACTGCAAAGGATTTCCCTGTGATTTCTAAGCCTGCTCAATTTCTAGATTCTAAAGGTATATTTAAAAATCTACTAGAAAAGCAACTGAGCGTTATTTCTTGACAGTGAAAATAAGTCTGACTTGATTTAAAAAGCCCCCAATTCTAGTGAATATTTGGAATGCATTCTAATTACTTGGTATGCAAAACAATGAAATGAAAGCTCCTTTTTTTGTACTAAACAAAACAAGTGGCTGTGATGTTTGTATTTTGGGACTACAGAGATGAAAAATGGGCATATTTCATTGCAACTCCTAGGCAATTCATCTGTCACCTGGTTTTCCACAGAGACTCATTGCCACACAGTCATCTTTCTTCTAGTAGTCATACAAAGTCTGATACTCCATTTTTTCTCATTATCAAGCTTGATTTCTTGTGGGATTAATTCTCCTACACGTTCTTTAGAGGACTGAATTCTAGGTTTAGTAATTGTGTATGGAATTCTCTGGAATACCTGCAACCAAAATGCCACGGGCCAAATTCAGCAGCACTGCAAGTGGGCAAAAAAATATCTAATTTGGCACTTTAACTTCAGGAATAATACAAGCAAAGTACTCGATTTTTGTTTGAAATAGCAATATAACCTCTTACTGATCCTTTATTTGTCTCTTTTCGACTTGTAGTAAAATCTTTTAAGTCAGTTGGACTGTGCTAATCTCACGTCTTCCTTGTGGAAGCTATGAAGGGTGGCTGTTAGACCTCTTAGATACTTTAAATATGTAAAGAGAAGCATAAAAGATATGTACATCTGTGTGTTAGTGTTGTAATGGAATGTCTATTTTCAAATAAATCAAGTGTTACAGCATGATAATAAATTATTCACTCTGACTGTTTCGAGTGGGACTTGAATTAGGATTAAATTGTATGGGGATATAAGAACATAAAATGTGATTCTTATACAATAGTTTCAGTGACAAAACTTAGCAATTGGAATCTTAGTGGATGCAGTGGAATTTTTGCATTCCCGAGTTGTAGATGAAGTTCCTTCACATTGAAAAATTAATTTGAAATTAAAAGATTATGTTGTGACTTAATGACAGTTTACGGCAGAGATGCCTTAATTTTCTTTTCTTCCTTCCATTACTAATCTTCCAATTACGTTTCAGAATTCTCCAGTTAAGTGATTTAATGTTGCATACACACTGGATTTAGGAAGACCTTCAGCTTTTTATCAGCTATTGCTTCGCTGGAGTTTCCCAATCTCTGTATTTGATTTGATTTCAACTTCTGAACTCCTGAAGAAAACTACAGACACACCAGATGAATGGGGGTTATTTCAGAGCCCCCTTTTTTCTGATTTACGTTGACGTAGATATGAGAAGATCCTGTCTGCCAGAGCACTAGCATCCTGAGCCCAACAGCTTCACAAGCAAGACACTAAACTTCTTGTTAAAGCTTTTTCTTTAATGTTTGTAGCCATTTTAATTTTGTTTAGCTATTTTCTTTGTGGTACTTCATTCCAGATATTCACCTTTTTCTCGAGTCACCCACTGCATGGGCATTCCCAAGTCCTACCATTCCACGGGGGAAACTTTGTTAAGGTGATGACACATAGTTAAGGCAGACACTCTTGAATTAAAGTTCTACGTATTTGTTTTCTAACAAAATCAGATGAGGCAAACAGAACATACAGCAAGGAACTGAGGATTAAAAAAAAAATAAAAATCAGTCTCTCCTGAGACAAACCTAATAACCGGCTCCAAAAGCTCTCATAAATTATTAGCTTTGAAATCACTCAAAGTGTCTGAAACACTGTATGTGTCACTGATGCACTTGAAGTTCACCTAAGAAACTGCATCATCAAAATGTGCCGACAAAAAATGCCAGCAGCTACGCCACCTTGCAATCAATCACAGATCTCTTTCAGAGTCATAAAGTGTCAGAGAACGTAATTTCATCTGCTTCTGCTGCATACATTTAAATGCTCATATTCCTACTGAGGAAGGAAGAAGACTAAAAACATTTGACACTTCTGTTTCCCTCCATCTGACTGACTGTAATTATTTTTTTTTTCCCCACAAAGCTTACGTTTTCCTGTAAATTAATACAATGTGTATAGAGACAAATACTTGATGTTTTCATTTGAATGTAGGAGTGATGAGGAGTCAGTGTCTTTGATGAAAGTTACATCATCTGTAACAGTCAAGGTAGAAACAGGGAATGGTCACATATCCGTTCAGGAAGAATTACAGAGCGGGACAGAAGGCAGACTGGAAATGTGGGTTCAGTGCTGACAGTCGAGGAATACAACTGGAAACGGGAATAGTGGAAATAAAGGCGGATGGGTCAACTCAAAGCTGCTGCTGCTGCTCATAGGAAGGCTTCCATACTATTCCAGTGGACAACCATTTGATCTAAATTTTACACATGTCATCAAGCACATACAAAGAGAAAGCTATTTTGTGTGTGGAACGTGACACTGTATTAACCATTACCCAGTTAATGCATCCACCACAAGGCCAGTATTACAAAAAGAAATAGAAAAATTGTGAAGGAAATTGATCCACCCCATCTAGTAGTAAGTAAAACGCTTCATTTCTGTGCTCAGTTTAATACAGCTACTCGTAATCTATGCACTGGATTGATTTCTTCTTTTTTTTTTTTTCTTCTTTTTTTCCCTACGGACTTTCTCCCTCCTCCCTTGTCTCCCCACAAGCACCGAGAACCAAAGTGCTTCCTGTTCTGAGCTACAGGACACACGCTGGGTGCAGCTCTTGAAGTTTGCTCAGCAAGGGCGAGGAGTAGGCAGAGCAGGGAGTTAATGGAGGAATAATTTAAAGCCAGCTTGGGTGGTTGAAAAAAGGACCCACACATCGTGATAATAAGGTTTTGCCTTTTTTTGTTTCCCTTAGTAGCTGTTGATAATTTCAGATCTTTCCTTTCAAAACCTATTTGAAATCACGTCTGGAACAGTAAAGTGTGTTTAGCTCTTATCTGTCACTTTTTGATCATTTCTATTAACCTTACTCTACGTGTATTGATGATAACTATACAAAAATAATTAAGTGCAGTTAAGAGGAGTAATTTGGAACATGTACATATATTATTGCAGAGATTTCCATAAATTATTGGAATTTTTCTTCTGCAATAGAGAATACTGCAGTCATACAGCCCCTGAATAAGCCCAAGGACAAATGGTATTTGCTTTCTCTCTTTCTTTTAAAGGCACTTCGTACCTCAAACATGATTTATCCAAGTATCCCAATGTTCTGATACGATAGTATCAGGCATGCTTGACATTTCTGTGGTCAGAAGCTCCACAGATTCTGCATATCTTTTCCCACATATAAACACACAGAGGTTTCCATTTCAGGATATTAATTTTTTCATATAGTCACTGAATAGCTCCAGTAGAAATGAACCTTCTTTTTTCAGTTGTTGGTCCTTTGCTGCTGCTCTTCTACTAGACAAAGCATTTTTATCCTTCCTTACATCTGGCTACTGAAAAAAACCTAAGTAAGTTTGTAGCACAAGTAGGATAGAATAGGAATTCAACTAGCTCCTGTGAGGATGGAGATACACAGCTTGCAGCTTGAGAAGACAACAGCAAATTAAGAGGTCTGGACAGGAATCAGAACCAGAGAATCAGTGGATACCACTCAGCACACTCTTGCCTGGACACATATATGTTTAAGAGGGAGAAAACATTCCGCAGCCTACAAAAATCCTTCTCCTTTACCATGTTGAGTGCCAGGATGACAGCTGATACCAGGAGAGAGTTGATGATAACAGCCTCAAAAATTTGTTGGTTTGGGCGCACTCAAAAACTCAACTCAAGTTGCAAGGATAAATTAAGAGAAAATTTCCATCCTCTTAATGCAGTGTCCAACTTGAAACAAAATAAAGAAGAGCTGTCAAGTAAGATTTCTTTGGAAAAAGCTGGTCCAGGAAGTTGAAAATAGCTTCAACAAGTGACACAAAACAGGAGATAAAGTATCTCCTGAGTCAGAAATGGAGAATGAAATTGTCAAACTGCTCATGAGCAGATCCAAGAGCACTTGAATCTTTCACCTACTATTGTAATAAACCAGCTCATTTCTTATACAAGAGACAACATGTTTAAGACTAAGGGGATATCACAGCTAAGAGCAGAAACTATTTGTTTCTGCGCTGAAGTTCCAACAGTGCTTCTAATTAGCACAGATTTTTCCTGTCCTATTGGTATAGCTGCTTCTCCCTAGGGAACTTGCTTGTGACTGGTTTTAACAGCTAAATTATGTGTACGTTATAGTGAACACCTTCACGTGACAGAGATCCTTCTGCTTCTCTTAAATGCAGTTCTGTGACTCTGCAATGACAATATTAAGACCATTTGCAAATACAGCCCAAGAGGGGTAATACACGATCTCCTTAACACTAGATGTAAAGTGGTGGGTGTGTTATTTCAGAAGAATTTGCTCAAAATTAGAAAATTCTGTGAGCATATGAAACTGAAAAGAGTCATTTTACAAGTTAGACAATTCCTTATAGCACCCAGGAAAAAAGATTGCTAAGATTTAGAGTGGAGGTGGGTATTGTTTTATAGAGCTGGCTAATCTATCTGTAAAAATGCAAGAATCAAGTAGAACAACGTTTTGATCTGAATCTCTCTTGAAATACAAATGAAAAATAAAAAAACCCAACCAGCTTCCTCATTTGCCAACTTCAGCTCTGAGTTTGCTGAAGTTAACAGCTCCGTTGTGTACAACTTCATCTGAAATTTTGAACGGGATCTACCTCTGTTCTAATTAGCTGGATTCTAGTTAAGCATGTTATGGCTTTTAACTTGAAATTTCTGACATGCAGGCTAGCAGCAATTATTTCTCTAGGGTTTTTTAAACTTAACAATTAGTCTTTGCAATTACAGCCTTTATGCTCTAATCTATATTATGCAAAACATCAAATAGTCCAGCTGCATTTTTGGGAGTTTCAGGCTATTTAATGCGCTCTTCTTTATTTAGATTCTATACAGACAAAAAAATGGATTTCTATAAAATCTTAATGGTAAGATGCTAATCCAGAGCAATGTAGGCGAAATCTTATCCCGATACACATCTAGACATCTGGAAGAGATGATGGCTTTCCATCTAGAATGATAGGGAAAGACATAAAAAGAAATAGTGATGCAGGAACACTCAGAAACACTGGATCCAGATAAAGGAACCAAGACCCAAACATGTAAGCATCTACATTCATATTTAAGGGTAAAATCTTTTCCAGTGATTTATTTGCCTTTCCCTTCAGTGTTTAAGTCATTCAGGACTGCCTTATAACTGAATTATTCAGAGAATACTGCATTTCAAGACAAATTTTTCCTGTTTGCACCGACACCAAAGATCAATTTCCCTTTCATGTTATAAAAAGCTATACTTACACTGAAATTTTCTATTAAAAAGAGCATAAAAAGGAGTTAAAAAGTTCAGTGCCATCCCAAAATGTGTTAGCTGTTTTTTGACTTAGTAAACTATCAGGTTTTTAATGATGTTTTTAATGGCTCCTAAGTATTTCTTGTTTGGCTTTGTGTGCAACTAAAGTAAAAAACTACAGAAATACAGAGCAGAGGAGCACAGCAGTTAGTACAACTTTAAGGAAAAGTCTAAAATCCTGCTCTGTGACAGCTTCCTGATGAGAGATTACTTCCCAAGATCATTACTGGAAATAAGTTTGCTACTAAAAATTAATCTATTGATGCCCACATAGTACAAGATTTCAATTATTCATCCATCTTATTTATTACCTAGTATGTGTAGGGTCATTTAGTCATTTTGCTGTCCTTCCTTAAAGAACTATGTTTCTCTGGGCACACAGAGAGAACTAATAGCTTAATAGACTATAGTTTCATATTTAGGATGCAGCATTAAAAAATGTAATGATTATTTATTTCCTATCCACTGGAAGAACTAAGTAAACAACCACATACAATGTTTTCTATAACTTGATAAGGTTTGTAGGCTACTGAAGAGAACTATGCAAAAGATACTAGGAAGATTAGATGAATACAGTTCTCAAAATTACAAAAATTTGTTCTACAATCCTTTATGGTTATTTGTCAAATTTTTACAGCTGTTTGGTCTCCCACTGGATTTGTTTGCCATCAGGAAATGGGGAACGTGAAGGTCCATGTTGAAACTTTGCATGAACAATCTTATTTTGTTGCTTGAACTTCAAGGTAAGAGGAACATCATTTTCCCCCCGGTTTATGCCCCAGGGAGAAGATTCATATCATACAAACCCCCTTTTCTCACGCTTATCCTTGTCATACTAAACTAGTATTAGTCTAAAAAGAAACAGTGGTAAAATACTGTGTTTTAGGAAACTTGACTGTGACTCTACCCTTTCTAGTAACACAAGTTCTTGCCCTGTACCTCTCACCTTGGCAGGAGGTTTGACCTCTCTCTACCTGGTCAAATACTAGCCTGGACTTTAAGATTTGAAGGCACAGCAGGGATGACACAGATAAAATATTTCTCCCACTAGTCTGCAATGAGATTAAAAAAAGTTTAGAGGAAAAAGTCCTACACTGTTGGCATGTCTGATGGTCTTAAATCCTCATACAGTTTGATACCATCAGCGCTGTGAATTATAATTTACATTTACTAAAAAAAGGCGGCTGGGAATTTTTTCAGGGTATCAGTACAGATAAATTTCACATCCACATCTGCTAAGATTAGAAGAGTGGAAAAAGCACACTGCCTCAGAAAATGTTTCTATTCAACAAGCACTACAAATGTGTCCCTTTCCACAGACATGCAATTATCACTTTTTTGTATCTGTCCCAGTTAGAAGATCTTGGATTTTTCTGCCATCTTTCTTTTTTTTATCTTCCTTCTTTTTTTTTTTTTTTTCCAAGTCTTTATTCTTTTTCCTGTATTCTTGCTGAATATAACATGCTTTGCATACTTTTGAGCTGCACAGTTTACCTGCAGGATTGAACAGCAGCTCAAAAAATGCATACTGCTTTTTGGGGTTGGTTTTGTTTTTTCCTTATTCTTTTTTTTTTGAGTTTTCTATCATGTCATTTCCATCTCTATTAAAGGATATTCTAGCTGTCCTTTTTACCAAGAATCTTTTATTTTTCCTCCTTGTTTGAGGTTAAAAAGTATAGTTTGATCAGAGGACAGCAGTTATGCACGAGAGACTGCTCTATGCTAAATTAGGTGGTTTCTCAAGCCTTGAATTCCTGCCTCTTGATTGGTAGGATGCGCGTTTTGATTTATTATTTAGAATCACTTTCCTACCAGACATGAAATTTAAAGTTTTCAAAACTAAAAATTCAATTTAATGCTATTTCAGTAATAAAAATGATACACGTGTAAAAATTCTGTGTACATATTCAGCTGAAGAGATGATTTAAACTCACTCTGTCCATTTTGCAGTGTGCTGCTTAAAAAGGCTTTAATGACAAGACAGAACCAGGCTTTTTCTTTATACTGAAAGTCAAAACAAATATTACGTGGTCTATATTAAGGTCAGAGTTGTTGTCACTTGGTATTTAGTGTATATTTAGTGTTTCAAATGGCACAAAATTGAACATAAGAAATTGAATCTAAACATGAGAAGGAACTTCTTCACTTTGAGGGTGTCAGAGCCCTGGCAGAGGCTGCCCAGAGAGGTGGTGGAGTCTCCTTCTCTGGAGACATTCAATACCCTCCTGGAGAAGTTCCTGTGCAACCTGATCTGGGTGGACTCCTTAATTTTTTATTAAGGACAACAAAGCCTTGAACTCTAGGAATTTTGCTCTCAGATCTCCTCAACAGCTTCATATCTTCCTGATTTTCTAATTGATTTGAACATTAAAAGCAGTGATCTGTACAGTAACCCTTATTCTGATCTGGCAATGTTTTTCCTGTTCAACTCTAATGGGTCTAATTTTCACCCTTAAAAGCCCCTTATTTCACTTAGGCCAAGTTAATTTTGTTTTTACACAATTTGTGTCCCTGTACATGGAAAGAGTTGGAGAGAGCTATAGAATAAATAAGAATTATACACTTTGGTAGGGATGGCTCCTACTGATGCTTATTTTATACAGGTATAAAATTAATATCAAGGCAGCATCAGATGACTCAGTATCAGACACTTCAGATTAGCGACAGATGCGGCAGAAAGAAAATGATAAAACTTCTTTGGAAAAGAAAAGGGAAGAGTGAGACAGAAAGGATATAAATTTTTTAACAAACAGGCAGTGAATTTTAACAGAGCAGCTGGCCTTTCTTGACACGAACGTTGGGAGATCCATGTTTGAACAGTTTAAGAGGCAGCCTTGCAACTTTGATGACAATAGGGGTCTGCCAAACGGAGTCATGGCAATTATCCATACACAATCCCTTACTTTTCAACCCTGCCACAAGTCATGAGCGTACACATTTGAACCCTTTGCTTCCTGCTCTCTTCTCTCCTCTAAACTGGTCTTTAATTAATGGTTCCCATCTTTTATATCTGATGTGCCGTGCAGAAATAGGCTTTATCAAACACCCTGCGCTCTAGAATTTGGATTACAAGGACCGTATAATTATAAAAATTAAACATCTGCTTTGGGAATATACTTTCTAGCACATAAACTAGAGCTTTCTGAGCCACTGGGAATACACACACCTCAGAGAGCCAAAATGAACACTGATAAACCTTCAAGGTTTGCCAGGTCTGCAGGGCTCCAAATCTGAACAGATGGATTGGTTGGTACAGTTTAAGAGTCTTGCTATTTTTTTATTTTATTTTATTTTATTTTTTTTTTAACAGCACACCCCCTACCTTGTAAACAAGCCTCCAAGCACTGAAAACAAACAAAAAAAAATATATTCAATGGCCCCCTGTTCTGTTTCATTATTTACACCCCTCACATGTACTTCCCCAGCTGAGTAATGCTCTTTGATGATTATATCTCCAAAGAACATTGCTGTGATCACGTAATATGCTGTGGAACCATAGATAATCAATCAAAAGGAGAGAAACAGAGAAAGCAACTTTCTGACTTTTTAAAAAACTGATTTAGTTCTTATGAAAATGCCAATTTGACAGCTTTGAGATTGGGATAATCTTTTCTAAAGATGAATAGGAATAGTGCGAATTATACAATATTAAACCAGTGTGTTCTGCCCCTGAAGGGACCACTCTTATAAGCTGAAGAAATCTGGCTCCGTAGACCTGTTAGTCAAGGTCCCAGTATATTCCTTGATTTCTAGCAGGGGAGCACCACTGGTAGGGGTTTTGTGATACCAACATTAGTGAACTGGGAGTTCTGGGAAGGCAGACATCACCAATTCATTTCATACACTATGAAGCCATTCCTTTTTCTCGCCTTGAAGCTGGTGAGATCAAAGCTTGTGGCCGGCTGTTCTCAAGAGGTGAAAACATTTTCTACCACAAAAAATCATAATTTGATAAAACAAAAAAGAGGTGGGCAATTTGGTCTCTAGCTTAGCTTTCCCTCAAATTTATTTACATGAAGAATTTAAATTACTATTATCAAAACTGATACAAGGCTTTTAAAACATATACCTTATAGACTTATTGGATGACACATACTGTATGAATCACAATGATGATTCATCCTTTTAACAATTTAAGTGTGAGAATAAAGATAAACATCTCAAGAAATTTGCAGAGATGTTTCACACTTGAACAGGGTAACATAGTCCTTACTGTTGTCACTAAGACAACTTACTAAGTTTCATTTAATGACCATACTTTTGAATATTTGTACTGCTATCAAGGCCCAAATGATATTTTTTTCCTTTCTTTCTTTTCTCCACTCCACCCCTTTAATTGTATTTTGGGCTTCATCTTGGCATGAAGACCTAGGGCTGAACAGCCACAGATGCAGCTGTTCCACAACCCAAAATCAAAGCTGTGAATTAATAAGATGCCATGCTTTTACAATTCTGGTAACGACACAAAATTTTCTGGGGGAGCAGTTAGATATTTTTTCCAGAAATTAAAGAGCCTAGATCTGTCAAGGTATGTTTGCTAACTCCTGCTCATACAGAAGACTATGAAGAAATTGAAATAATTTGGGATTCACAGAATTATCCCACATACCCCATCTGTCTTTTGAGAGTGATACCACAGCTGTTTCTTTTCCTGTGACTACCTGGTGATAACTGTGTGTTTGGACATAAGAGGCTGAATGAGTGCGGTGTCAGAGTTTGTTCATGTTTGTGGGCTAGAAATGTGCTCATCTTTGCTACTGAAGATTTTACAGGACACATATTTATGTAAAATCACAATCAATGTTTAAATTAAAAAGCAATGACCCCACCTTCCCCCATTTCTTCGATATATTAAAGAGTGAACAGTATAGTTCTATGGAGAGTCTGACGGAGCTCCATTTTCACTTCTATGAAGTAATATTTGTGGAAAATCTCAATTTTCCTACTTAATCCTGTAAAATTGTCCTGTATGGAGTTAGCTTTCCAGAAACTTTTTAGAAATGGGAAGTAGTATCTCTGATAATCATAGCACTGTCATCTGATTTCAATGGTTTTGTATCAGCAATAACACAGACACCATGCAGAGCACGGGCAAAGCAATGGAAGTTCTTCTGTTGGGTTGACCTACCAGTGGATTTTGAATGGGAGCGGGATAAGGAAATGCAATGATTATCTAATTAATAATAATTTATTTCCTTTCATTATATGGCTTGTCATATCGGTTTCCTTCTTGTTGAATCAAGTATTTCAAAGCATTAGAATAAAATTTCATATTACTCTTACGTACAATCAAGCGACACATACATGGTTCGGGTGATGCATGGCAAGTAAATACTAAAACTGTTCATGATATTTATAAGAGACCCTGTTGCTCAAAGTAGTAAGTGATGTGCTGCTATGATTTTTCTACAGAGGAGTAACAAAAAACAATCCCAAACCCAGTTTGCATTAGAAAGGTTGGTGCTTTTCAAGAGGAAGACATGAATACCATTTGCAGTTAGTCCTACTGGACATAACTTGAGTCCTGTGAAGGCACTCCAGAAGTGTGCCTTCAGAAGGTCAGGGATTTAAACAGGCAAAACTCGTTCAGATTGTACCTTTGGATCGAATCTCAACCATCCAGATAAAAAGCCAGTGGCATGCAATTCCCAGTGAAAAAAATTCATTTTTTGAGCTGTTAAGAAATCCAGAGAGATGCCAGTAAAACCCAGCAACGCATGCATGGGATATCTGCTTTACTACATGTTAAGGAAAATTAAAGTATAAGAATGTGCTGACACCGCTTTAATGGATAATTAATGATGACTGATCTTTATATGTATAGATTTGCAGTGTAACTTTAATTCAGGTTAGAAAAAAAAACACACCAAAAACGGTCTTGTGCAGGTTCGCTTCACTCTTAACTTTTGCCGTACTGAGCTACCTGTACTATCACTTCCTTCAAGGGGTGAATTCCGTTTGAGCCAGATCTTTATTTGCTTTTAACTCAGTATGTAGAAATTCAGTTGTGGCTGCTTTTTTTACCCATGCCATTTAAGCTGCCTGCTCTGTCATGCCATGAAACAATTCAACTTTACATTTTACCTTATTACTAGGAGCTGTGATGGAGATATTGTGGAGGAGCAGATTCTTACAGGTAGAAAAATATCCCCCAAACCCCCCCAGATCACAAAGCCACAGAAGTAAGTGGATGAGTATCGTCTCCCTTTTTTTTTTTTGTTCCCACCACACAATATCAGGCTTTGTGGGCTGTTGTTCTGCACGTCGTGCCTCAGCAGAGGCAGCGTTAAGCAAAACATCAAACCCTGTAGTGGTTTACAACTGTTAGATTCTGGGGTTTCGGTTGCTTGAGTGAATGATTCTCCCTAAGGATGTCAGCTGAAATCAGACACCAAATAATTACATTTTTAGTAGTCTCGTGGGATAGCTGTTTGTCTGCCAAGTTGTCCTCATTCACAAGAACAACCGTAACCAACTCCTGTCCTTAACAGACTCCTGTTCTAGGTGTTATCTTCAGGTTGATGTCTGGGTCTACATCTACTTATATCTACTCCATTTATTATTTGAATTGGTAATGGTTGATTAGAAGTCAGCCCTAGGATATTCCACCACCCGCCTCCCCCACATTCTTGGCCACAATCACATGAATTGTGCTCTCCTTGCCCCATTATCTGTTTCTCTTGTTTTTATCATTATCACTTTTATCCTCTGAGAGTGGAAAAGGTTAATGCAAGACCACCTCTCCTGATTATATGTCAGACCAGCCTATGAATGATGTGCTGGAGACATAGAGTAGGACCTCTGCATCCTCTGGTGTCAGACCTTTATGCTCTGGTCTGACATCTTCCCGTAGACAGGGATCAAGAACTGATATGGGGAAGAAAAAGCCGTGAAATATGTCTGAGAATAGGTTAAAAACTGCAATAGAAAGTTACATTCTTCATAACTTCTTTACATTATTTATGTATAATTACAACATTCCCACCTTCTATGGAATTCTGCAGTTTATAACGTGTTGAACAAAAGGGGGTCCTTTTGTGTATTAAATTTTAGCAGTTATTGGAATAAATACCTCCCTCAACCCACTGACAACACTCTTCTTGATGCACCTCAGGATGCCCTTGGCCTTCTTGGCTCAAGGGCATGTTGCTGGCTCACGGGCATCCTGTTGTCCACCACGACTCCCAGGTCACCACCAACCTGTCCTGATGCAGGGAGTTATTACTGCTAGATGCCAAATTTTGGCATCTGGTGTGGTTTAAGGTAGGTTAAATAAATCTTACCCTTCAATACACACAAAAAACAAGATCAAGAAATTTGCATATGATGCCAAATCTGTCATAGATACATTATGTGATCTTGATTTGATATTGTTTTATCTCCATGAGTAAAATCAGTAAGACAGCAAAATGGAGACAGTCATATGCACCTAATACTCTGGATTACAGTGGCAAATAAATTAATGTTATGTGAAAATAGTAACATTCTATCAAAAACACCGTGGGAGGTTGAAATAAAACTAATGGTTATTTAAAAATGAATGCTTATAAAACTCTACGAGATGCTTTTATGGAGGTAAACTAAAGATTCTTATTTGAAGCACATTGTTAGAGACCAACAAGAAATGGTAACTAGAACCACTTTGCAAAAAACTCAGTTGTAACAACTTGCCTAGTGCAAAAAGCTTCCTTCTAATGGACAAGGATTTTTTCAAAACATCATTTAAACATGATTCACATTACATAAAAAGTATTTGAGGTTGTTGGTTGTTTTTTTCCACCCTACTTTTATTGGTATTACTTAAGCAAAAAGAAATTATTGCTATTGAGGGAGACCAGGAGATCAAAAGATTAAATCAACCCAGTACACAAGATTATCACAACAAAATGATTTACGATAGCCAAATGGGAAAAAACACTGTTTTTTCCTTTAACTTCATGATTATACATATTGTAGAGAGTTAATATTTTTTAAAGTCTTTGCTCCTTCAGGCTAATGACTTAAGACTCCAATGCTTGTAACCACAGCTACAGCTATGATCAATTATTTAAAATGCCTTTCTCTTCTCCCCCACCCTCCTTTTTATTTTTTTTATTTTCTTTTTTTTTTTTTTTTTTTTTTTTTTTTTTTTTGGTAGAATTCACTGTAGCACTCACTCAGACCCTGCTGGTACAAATCAGTTTTTGCAGGGAGGAGGTGGTTTACCACTGGATGTGCTTCCCCATCTGCAGTTTTCCAGTCTAAATATTTTCTGCAATTCTCCTTTGGCACTTCTAGAAAATATTCTATTTTCTTCTACGCTAAATGCATGTGTGGTGTTGCCATCAGTCCCTATTCCACTAACTGTTACCCTGACCTGATGCCACTCAATTCCTGATGAGGAAATTTTCCTCTCTACCTGTTAGAATGATGACACTTGTAGCAGCAGCCAATTTTCTGGACTAAAAACAAGGCATTGCTGAGCATTGAGCTTCTAGAGGTAGAATAAACCTCACAGTTTTCATTTTCCTAAGGTTTATAAAGTGAAAAAGCGAATCTGCTCCGAGAACCCTCAGTTCCAGGAACTTGCTGCTGCTGGGAAGGTTTAGCAGCAAGAATTTGAGGGGAAATAGATATGAGGGAACGCATTGCCTGCAGGCAGGTGTGTGGGAAAAGGTGTGGAAACGTGGGTGGACCAGCAACTTGTCAGAGCCCGGAGAAAGAAAGGGAACAGTATTTTTATTACCATATGCAAGGTAATTGAATAAGAGACTTCAGTATTGTGCAAGAAGTGAAATGAGAGGATGCAAGAATTGAATTTGCTGCATGCTCTCTTTCAAATTCAATCAGCAATTATCCCTTTATGTAGCCATAGAACCAAGAGAGAAAGTAGATGAGAAGATTATCCATCATCCAAACGGGGAAATGCAAGTTCTCTTTTTGTGGCACGTGTGGTTTTGGTGTTTTTTTTTTTTTTTTTTATTATTATTTTTTTAATTTTTCTGTGTATTTTTATTTTTTAAAAATTCTTCTACTCCTACCTGGAAATCTAAAGGTTAAATGGAGCTTCAGCTAATACTGTAAAGGTAATTAGCTATCATGTTTTATACTATATAGAACATACAACATCCTAACTATTTGTCGTGTGTTATTGACTAAGCAGCTTCGTTGTATTGTTCTTTTATTTATTATTTATTTTTATTTTTATTCTAATTGTCTGGGAAGCAATGCATAGGACCAGGACAACAGATTCCCTAATGTTGATAAAATAATGCCCAGAGTATGGAAAACATTGTTTGTTAATAGGATATGTCACATTTGTATTCAAGTTCCATGTCTAATTATATTTTAGAAGACTTAAAAACATTGACATTTACATTCCTTAGTGAGGAATACCCAGTTTGAAATTTTACCACAAAAGCTAATGACCCTATTAACTCTAATTTGTTTACTCACCAGTCTGGAACAGTTTCTTCCACAGGTACCTCTTTGATGTTCAGAATTAAGCTTCCTAGAGGCTTGAGAAATTAAATGCTAAAGGAGGTCAATTATCCAACAGTTGCCTTAAAGATAAGGACTGCCCCTCCCACATTGTTTTAAAATGATTATTTTTTTTTTTCTGATGAATGCAAAAACATGATTGCTAAACACGTCAGGCTCTCCCCCAGGTTTGCCAGGACATAACAGGCACCTCTGAGCTTGGCCTTTTAGCAGAGTTCCTAATTGTAGCAGGAGATATAAACACATGATTTAACTACTTTTTTTTTTTTTTTTTTTTTTTTTTTTAAAACGAGATGTAATCTTCAATCAAAACGCAAATGTAATTAATTAGTATTTCATAGTCTGTATTTTTGAGTTTGGAATTTGCATAATATCTCAAACCTGACCTCCAGCAGCTCCTGGTTGGCATCAACCACTTGCTGAGGCAAGTGCAATTTCTCTATTTATAAAGAATCTACTTAGTCATAGGCATTTATTCTTTGTTCTGCTTAGCATTTCCACAAGTACAGTTCATATGCTGTTTGTCCAGTCTTAAAGATGGAATAATATTCCCGTTGGCATGAAAACACGACATAAAAAAGGGCCTGTTTCTCAACTAGTGTGAATAAAAAATGTAATTTTGAGATACTCAGCTGAGATTTTTTAACAATCATGACTTTAACTCTGCAAGAGCACACCAAAAGGGATGGGGCACAGTTTCAAACCCTATAGACAGCAGCAATTTTTAGCTTCCTAAGATATTCCCCTGATTGAAGCACTGGCTCCCACTGAATTCTTAACTCACAATGAATGTGAACCCAAAAATTACCACTCATCACTTCTTGCTGGACAGAAGAGGTGAAGGCTGGTGCCTCCTACAAAGAGAGAAGAGCCCTTGCCAGCTTGATTTTAGTCCATGCATGTACCAGCTGCAACTGGGGAGGTGATAATGAGTGCAACACCCCTTGATGAAGGCCTCCCTGTAATATGGAACAGGTTCCTAAATGAGGCATCAAAGACCTTGTGAAGTAGAAACCTCCAATACATTTCTGCTGGCACTGAGAATAAGGCTGTTTGTCTAAAATACACAGATATGGTATAAAACCATTTAAAAAACT
This sequence comes from Thinocorus orbignyianus, assembly GCA_013400375.1. Taxonomy (NCBI): domain Eukaryota; kingdom Metazoa; phylum Chordata; class Aves; order Ciconiiformes; family Thinocoridae; genus Thinocorus; species Thinocorus orbignyianus. The sequence continues at coordinate 1,030,204 of VXBW01001857.1, forward strand.
CAACAAAACAAACCACTCCACAACAAAAAATCCCAATCAGATCCTTAGAAGATTTCAGAAGACAGCTACGCTTTCTCCAGCAAAAATTCTCTGTGTTTAAAGAGCCTTGAGAGGTGCCAGATGGCTGGTCCCATTTTTTTAACTTTGTGAAAGAGCATCCAGAATGTTTGTCCTTAATTTGGTTCAGAGCTTTCTCCGGTGGATGGGAAGACTCGGTTCTTCCATGTATTTTGATGAGAAGAATATTTATCATTTGACAATATCATGCGTTGGAGGGTATGGAGAATCATATCACTTTCACTGTTCAGAAGAGTTATGAATCCAAATCCAGCTACAACTAGTGGGTGAATGACGTCCTTCTGAAAATGTTAAGCAAATTCGGGGAAATCAGGCATGAAACTGAACTGCAGATAAGGAAACATAAGGTTAAGGGATTCTGAGGAGCCCTTCAGCTCTCCTCAGCAGCTGGGGGTTGTGAGAAAGAAACTGCTTCTCTGCAATATCACAGTGCCACACGGAATGGTGTGGGTTGTATCTGTTCCATCCTAAAGACTGCTGGAACTACTGGGGCAGGAGTGCGTTCTCTACTAGGTATTTTTTCTTATCAAAAAATCATTTGTGATAAAATACATAGGTGAATAAAAAAGGGCCATATACAATACTCATAACAAATGGGAGATTCCTAGGCTTGGGGGTTTTATGAAGGGATTTGAGAAGTGATGATTTTTCCCAAGAAAATGGAATTTCAGATTGATTTCAAAATTTGTTTTCAAATCTTACATACATTGGAGTTTCAGTGAACTTTTGAGTACCAAGATTTCAAGGCCTATGAAACCTGTTAGCCTTGTGAGAACCATGACAAATGATTAAAAGTTATCTTTCACTTATGAATGGTGCAGTGAAGAAATCACTTCCTTACTTGGTCTTTTTAAGACAAAACTTTAAGTTGGAACAGTTTTATGGCTCTCTAATACAAAGTTATCTCACGTTTTATTGAGCTCCCAACTTACTTGTGTAATGACAACATTCCTAATTCCACACCAAGTGGAAGATCAAGCACAACAGCGTGTTGGCACGTTGACAAGAGAACCAAAATATCAGGGTAATGTGAGGTGAACATCTACAGCACTCATTTGGAACTCAGTAAGAAGTCATTTTCATTCCAGATTGGCTACCTTCTGCTTCTTTAGAAAACCCTGAACTAGGAGTGCTTTGAAGTGTGAGTGTCTGAAGTACAAAATCTCTAGAAACTTCAATATGGTGTGTTTCCTACTGCTTAGGTTTAGCTCCACAACATCATTCAATCTTGAAGGTTCTGGAGCCATACTTTTATACGTCTACCTGTGTGGCAACCTGGAAAATGCCAGAGCACAAAGTGTAAATGGGACAACAATCTGAAAGAAGAATATCCAGAGAATTTGGCTTTGGTTTTCTCTACAGTTTCAATAAAATTCTGTCTTTCAGTGTGAAAGGGACAGCTCCATAGCATCCCATTTTATGCTGGAAGTCTTATAACTAAATATATCCTACAACAAAGTATATCCTAAATTACTTGTATACTATATTAATATAGACTTCTAAACTCCAGAATAATATTGATTGTCCATAATATAATATTCAGAGAATATTATACTTCACTGAAGAAGACCCTGCTATATTCCTTTGCAATTCCTGTAATCCTATAGTTATCAGACCAGGGACATTTCAAAATGCCACAACTTCTACAATATCCATCTGGTTTTAAGGAAATTATGACAAATATAAACACTTCAGGTTGATGATAAGCCCTGAAGACCATAACCATCCACGTTCCTCTACTCTTTCAAAAGCACCCAACTCTGTTTTACAACTGTGGTTATATTTCATCGTTTCCCCTTTACTCCAGTAAATAAAATTACTCCATAAAAGTCATTCCATAAGATTTCCTAGCACATACGATCGTTGTAGTATTTAGTACTTCCAAATGGAATTGAATTTGGGCAGGGATGTCAAAGACAACCAGAAGGGCTTCTATAAGTACGCAGGTGACAAAAGGAAGCCTAATGAAAAATAGGGGCCCACTGCTCAAGGTTTCCTGGCTCTTTCCAGTGGTGCTCAGTGATAAGCCAAGAGGCAACAGACATACTGAAACCCAGCACACTCCAACAGATCATCAGGAAATGCTTTTTAATTGTGAGAGTGACTGGCCAATGGAAGAGGGTACCCAGAGAGGCTGTGGAGTCTCCATCTCTGTGGAGTTATTTAAAAGTCACCTGGACTTGGCCCCTGGCAACCTGCTCTAGGTGATCCTGCTTGAGCAGAGGTTTGGACACAATGACCTCCAGAGGTCCCTTCCAACCTCAGCCAGTCTGTGATTCTGTAAGCTACAGGCGGAAAGACAAATTCCCATTTAGCTATTCCAAAACCTAAATATTAGCAGCTGTTCACAATGCAGTGAGCATGTCTGTGCTTATCCCAATCTGGAAACTTCAAAATCAGATACACCCAATCATTTTAGAGTCCCACGTGCGTGTGTGTTACCATGAAACAGCCAGTCACGTTCTCCAAATATCTCCCCCAAGCCCAAAGCTCATGTGTTCTGCACTCCCCATCACGAGAATTCACAGCTCTTCCAGCCTTTGTGAAGACAGGTTAATAGAAGAATACCTCTGGAATTTTTCTTTCGACAGTCCTTTGAAAGTGTAGAGAGGGGTGACTCAGAAAAAAGACAAAAGTCCTCTTAATGCTGACAGGATTCGCAGTGATTTAGGTCCTCGAGGTGCTTCACAGGCCTGGGGTGACTCTCATATTGGAGAAGGACTGAGCTGCTGGAGCTTTCCAGAGGGGATATATAGAAATTATACTTCTGTCACTAATGCTGGGATGCATTGCAGGATTCTCATGCATTCAATCTGCCTGCATGACAACCCTTCACGAGGATTTTTCTGCCTATCTCCAAGATCTCAGAGACTGTCATGTAGCCATTTGGACTTACTCCAAATAAGATGAGTGTAGCACACAGTTATGAGGTTCTTTACACAGTAATGCCCAGTTTTTCTGTTTTTCAGCTAAATACCACTGTTCCTGCTTTGTCCAATATTGTCTTTCATAAACTTCCATTGCTCTATACATGTACTTCTGCACACACAAAGCCTCCCATAAAATCTGCTGAGATTCTCAACATCTAAGGATCAATAGAAGCACCTCTGTCACAAACAGAGGAAGAAGAGTTTTTATTTTAAATTGTCCCAAGTCTGAAATTTTGGTCAGAATCATATTCTGAGTGATGGCATACGTGAATATTTCCAGTTTTTGCTCATCACTCGCTCTGCTTGGAAACAGGAGCTGACAATGAAAGCACCTCCTCAACAAAAAATTATTGCACCACTGCTCTTCACTCGAACAAGAAGAAAAAGATGCTGAGATCAAAAGAATAAAATAAAAGGTTAAAAGGAAATCAAACTTGAAAGAAGGAAAGAGAACAGTTAATTGGAGGGTCTGATTCAGATGTGTTCTCGCAGTACTCCTTCCTAATTTACTACCTGCTCCTCATCTCCGCACAGCGGTCTAACAAGAATTCCATGGCCTCCTCATTTCCCCCCTGGCTGTGCCCCCCCAGCTCAGACCTGCACTGTGGTGTTACAGCATTCCTCCTCCCACCCCAAGCTTTTTTATTATTATTTTTCTCCTATATTGAGCTTTGGTTCCTTTAGAAATCCACCATCATCCCTGAAATTCTAGGGCACCAGACCTGGATGTCGGCACTGATGGCCTAAGGATTAGAATATTGTATAAGGCATAGGTTGGGGACTTTTTTCTTTCACTTCAGCTCTGTGAACTCAGTGATAACACCAGGGAGATACTTACAAAGGCATAAACAAAGGAGACAAATCTACACAAAGGAACCGCGAAAGGGAGCGGGCAGGAGGAGAGCAGAAAGAACAAATCAAAGTGTTTCAGTCTAAGAAAAGTGCCGGGTACCTTAAAGGCCTCAAAACAAATGACAAAATATACACAGGAAGATTTCCTGCTTGTGATTAACTTTTAAAATTTTAGAATAGCAGGAGATAAAGCCGTGCTTATAAGGAGAACTGTAGCACAGAGATTTGTTTCACACAGACTAAATTAAAATCCGTATTATCCTGTTGTTGAATTACTCACAATCAGCATCATTTGCTTTCACCAATTTTCAGGCTTTAGAGACGCTGTATATTTACCTACAAAAAGACTTCCCAGAACGTTTGCTTTGAAAGACAGCATTGCTGGGTTGTGGTTTGGTTTGTTTTTTGGTTTTGTTTTTGTTTTCAGATGCCGCTTTTCCTTAAATAAACAAATCAACAGGGGATGCATTCCCATTTATCCCACATCCTTCTATTTCTGCATCTTTCCAGTTGAGCGCTAAGCTCCTCAATTCCAACGCAATTAAAGATACACATTCTAAACAACGCAGAACACCCCCACAGAAAGACTAAAAGATTAAGATTGCTGATGCTGATTTAACTTTGTCTTCAATTATTTCTCCTCTGGTTTTACTGCTGTCCTGCCCAGAAAGGTGGGAAAGGTAATCTCCTTGACTGCCCTTCATGTCAAAGGTGCTTTATGACTCCCGAAGAAGAACACGATGGCTTCAAGGGGGTGTGAATAAGTAGGGGTTTGACCTTCCCTGGTTATCAGGTGGACTCCATGAAGACAGAGTAAGCTGCATGCAACATGGTAAAAATAGATTAGAAATGTTCTAAAATCCGGGAGGGTGCATTATTTGTCATAATTCCCATGTCTCCCCGGGGGCCATCAGCAGCCTAACGCTCCCCTGGAATGTCACCTTTCCCAACTGGGTAGACACTACAGCATTGCTGGGAAAAAAAACCCAATAAAAAAGAAACAGAAGGGTGTAGCAGATGAAGTGTTGTGGACAAAGGTTGTTAAGAACCGTAAATAGGGGAATCCATTAAATGGCAAAATAAATAAAAGCCATTTCTGATTTTTTCACGGCCTTCCCACCCCCCACCCCTCCCGAGTCATCTTCCAAACACTTTGCAAAAAGGCAAAATGCCCACTTCAGTCATGCCCGCTGCTGATCATTAATTGCTTGAGAAAAAGACAATATTTCATCCGTCCTCTTTGGAGTTCCCAGCCTGAATGGTGAAGCAAAAGCGAGTGAAACTGAGTGAAACATGAAAAGCTTGATTTGTTAGGACCCCTGCTGCCTGAAAAGAGATCAAAGCTCAGGAGGAGGCTGTAAAACAGCCGACTGCACCGCACAGAAGCGCGGCCCGTGGCAGCTGCTCCGGGCAGGTTCTCCCAACGCAGGTGTACCTCCAGGTCGGCTCTGCCAGCTGAATCCCGGGAACCGGGTACCACTTCTCCGGCTTCATTATTTCAACGGCAGTCACCGAGGAGACACGGGCTCCATCCATCACAATGCACAAATTCACAGCGCGCAGATTCAGCACAGGCCTAATTAAAGCTTTTCCTTTCATTTGTGGAGATAATTAGACTTTCATCTCACCAGGAAGCTTCAGAAAGATCTATTTCTTTCTTCAATAAAAGCTACATCAAACAAAAGCAGATTTTAATCGCCTTTTCTTTGGGGCATGAGTCAATAATGAAAGATGTCATGGGTAACAAAAATTGTGTGCAGGGGGAAGAAAAGGAGGGAAAAAAGCCCGAGCTATGTTCTTTAATTAACATCGTGTTTGCAAACACCATTAATTTCTCTCATTAAAATGATTTTTTTTTATCTACAACTGATTGTTGATAAAACAATCGATTTGAACATCTCATCTGTTTCACGGCCATGCAGGAACCCATCTGCTGTGCTGGAAAAGCAGGAATCACGCAGACTGTTGAGCAACATGTGAGAACAATAAAAAATGCATATGTGTGTGTCAGGGATTTGTGAGGCTCACTGCAGGGCAAGGGCCACCTTTCCTCAGCACATGTATAAAAAATGACTTGGGAGCAGGCCAAAGGACAAAAATGTCACAAAGATCACAAGTGCATAAATAACAAATGAATTAATATGCGCAGGAAGAAAGGGTTCCATCTGTGTGGGGAAGCACTGGTAAATAGGCTCAGAAAAATAAGGAGGTTTCAGATGTATTTAACGCCGCATCAGGAGCTGCTGTGATGTAATATTAGATGACAAACACGCCGAGTTTACTGCCGTCGCCTTTTGCATTAGTAGCAGCAGTAGCAAAGCATAAACTTCCTTTTCCGATCACCTTTCCCACTGGTGAGGGGTGGGGGGGTATTTTTGGCTCGTTAATTATTTATTAATTTAACCATTTGACACGGTGCTTCTGTGAGGATGATGGATTTCCTGGATGGCACAGGCTCATGCCAAAGGTTTAGCTGACGTCTATGGGAACATCTAAAGGGACATCTGGAAGTCTAAACGGGTGGAGAAGGTGCTCTTCCACCCTACACCTTAAAGCAGTCCCAGAGAACTGTTGGCTTTATATCCTCGAGGCATTTAGAGAAGAGAAAGAGGGGAGGCAGCTTGTTTAAGTACCTTTTTTAATCACAGAATCATAGAATGGTCAGAGTTGGAAGGGACCTTAAAGATCATCAAGTTCCAACCCCCCTGCCATGGGCAGGGACACCTCTCCCTAGAGCAGGTTGCTCCAAGCCCCATCCAGCCTGGCCTTAAACACTTCCAGGGATGGGGCATCAACAACTTCCCTGGGCAACCTGTTCCAGTGCCTCACCACCCTCACAGCAAAGAACTTCTTCCTAAGATCTCATCTAAATCTCCCCTCTTCCAATTTAAAACCATTCCCCCTCGTCCTGTCACTAGACTTCCTGACCAAGAGTCCCTCCCCAGCTCTCCTGGAGCTCCCTTCAGATACTGGAAGGCTGCTATGATGATGGTACTTGTTTTGCAGCAGGCAGGGAACTGGTTTTTTAATACTGGAATCAAGACTGGCAGCAAGGATGCACTTGGGAATCATGGAGCAGTGTGTCGCCCCACTTAACGTCTTCCCGTGTAGGAGAAAATGGCATGATTCACCAGAATCTGGCCTGAACTTCCTCTTGATGGTAAAATAAATCAAACCAAAAGACTAAAGGATTATATTCGCATATCCAGGCACTCTGCTGCTGTTGTGACCTGCCTGGGAAACTAGGGAAATGAAAAGATTTAATGGAAACATTCTTTTTCAACAAAATCTACAAACGTCTTTAAATCTCACAACGCTGGGGCTTGATTCATAGTTCCTTGATGCCGTTAGTTCTGGCATATGGCAGTTGTTTGGGAAAGCAAAGTTTGTAGGAGCTTGACAGACATTTCTTCTTGATGCATCGAGCCAGTGAGATCCCTGGTGAGCATCCAGATCCGAACAGAGCCGCACATGTCTGTTCTTGTGACTGCAAGAGATGGAAGTTTCTCCTCTTTGGGTTCCTCTCTTGTTCCTCTCTCTCTAGTTCACTCAGCCACTTAAAAAATGAAAACTGGGACCTTCTTTTGTGTATTCTGCTCTCTTAAGCAGAAGATTCTGTGCTAATCTGCTTCCTTCTCCCAATAACTGAGGACTGGTTTGGTTTTTTTTAATTTATTTTAAATTAAGACACACAGAAACAAAGCACATTCTGATCTTTCCTGTTAGGACCTACTAGTTCAGTGTCCTGAAAAATCTCAGAGAGCTCAAGTTAGAAAGTTTAACAGAGGATTCTCCCAATACTTCTTGAAACTCTTAAAAATACTCCAATTTTTGAACTTGGTGATGTTTCAGAAAATTTTATCGCTGTTTCCCAGTATCCTGGGCCAAAACCTGCTTCTATTTATGTTTTTCTTACCATTTGCCTCAATGGAAGTCTTATCTATTCCAAGTTAAGGAGCAGTGAGGGGAAAACTCAAAGTAGTAAACACTGAGTGAAGATTTCACTACGAAAAGGAAAATGAGTAATGATGATGTAGAAAAAAAAAAAAAGAAAAAAGAAGAACTTCTGACAATTTTTTTGGGGTGATATTCTTGGCTGCAAGAGAAGCTCCTTCCTTTTTTTTTTTTCTTTTTCTTTTTTCTCTCCCTTCAACAAGTATGTTGCATGCAGAAGGAATAATGACTCACGGCCAGAACTCTGAAAGATTCTACAGCACGATATCCTTCTCTCTGTCAAAAAAGCATTCACAACTAAAACTTTGCCTAAAATTAGTGATTTCTGAGTGAGTCTGAGCTCCCTGATCAGGGTATACTCATGCTTCTGATCCAGTATTTTTTGACTGGAAACCCTCCCCACAAGCATCCCCCAGGAAAGTTAGATTATTCAATATAAATATATTGCTTATATTTATACACAGAGGATGCAGCTGATCTTCTTCATCCCCAGCAGCGTGGCCAGCAGTACAAGGGGGAGGATTCTGCCCCTCTGCTCTGCTCTGGGAAGACATCCCCTACCCAGTGCTGCCTCCAGCTCTGGGGACACCAACAGCAGAAGGACATGGACCTGTTGGAGTGGGGCCAGAGGAGGTCACAAAGATTCCCTGAAGGGCTAAAGCCCCTCTGCTGGGAGGACAGGCTGAGAGAGTTTGGGTTGTTCAGCCTGGAGAAGAGATGGCTCCAGGGAGATGTTAGAGCCCCTTCCAGTATCTGAAGGGGCCTACAAGAAACATGGAGATGGACTTTCTACAAATGCATGTAGTGATAGGACAGAGAGTAATGACTTCAAACTGAAAGAGAACAGATTCAGATGAGATCTCAGGAAAAAAATTTTTGCTGTGAGGATGGTGAGACCCTGGCCCAGGTTGCCCAGAGAAGCTGTGGCTGCCCCATCCCTGGAGGTGTCCAAGGTCAGGCTGGATGGGGCTTGGAGCAACCTGGTCTGGTGGGAGGTGTCCCTGCCCAGGGCAGGGAGGTTGTAACTAGTCTTTAAGGTCCCTTCCAACCCAAACCATTCTTTGATTCTACGATTCTTCAAAAGGAAAACTTTCAACCCCATGAATAGATGAACGTGAACTCACATCTTCACAAACTCTCTAGATGATACCAATGAGCTACAAATTGTGGACATCAGAGGAAACCCCTTAACCAGATACTAGGTTTGCTCATTACTTATACTTCAGTTATTTTGCTTGTTAAGCCCTTACCTAGTGAAAGAGGACAGCGAGCCTGAGGTAGCCGACCTGCCAGGGGAGAAGCAGCAGAAGACAAATAGAAAAGACTGTGCTGAATTTTAAGGGAAAAACTAGGGATGTACTTCTGCACTGCTTGCCTTAAATGTGGGTAGATGAATTCTCCCACTGGTATCAGCTGCAGAAGCAGAGATAGCTGCTCCTTCTTCTAGTGTTCTCAGCAAGTATAGAGTGATATTTAGTCTCCAAAGAGCCTGTCACCCTGTCAGTGGTGCAGGGACTGTGTGGGCACGGAGCTGTCGCTAATGAACAGGGAGGATGGAGGCGGATGGTATCCAAATGTTAAAAAAAAAAAGTGGCATGAAGTGATAGAATGGGTGAAAAACTCATTTCCCCAACCCTTTTCCATCTAAACATTATCCTGCATCTCCATGACAAGTGGAAACCCATTTCTATTTAACAGGTACAATAAGTGCCATAAAGAAAGCCCAAAAACTGGACTTTCAGATCCCTCTATCAAAAGGAATGAGCTTTGCCAAGTGAAGTGAAATCCATCAGGCAGTTACAACAAAATTAGGCCGGAGGCACTATGAATAGATCTGTAATTCATCAAGAAAACTCCCATGGTAGACACTATATTTAATAAAAAGATTAATAAAGGTTCTTATTGCTTCCACTCAACTTCTATGGGAGAACTGGTGACACTGTCTTATGAATGGAGAGCTCTGGAGCGGTGTCAGGGATGGCAAAAACAACGGGTTTTCGATGAAGTCCTATAACAATCAAATCACACAAACAAAAGCACCACCTGAGGTTCTCAGTATCAATTTCGAACGGCTAGATTGCCTGACATGACAACTGCCAAATGTCACTATTTTTCATTCCACTGCTCTAAGACAGTCTTTCTGAAGAAAAGTTTTCAGGTCTGTTTCATACCTCTCTAGCAAGAATGGTTTAAGTAAACTATTTTGTTAACTGTGTTGACCATTTTATTACTGAGACTAATAAAACCAGTCAGTTTACCACAACCTACAAATCTTGCTTAATATACTTCTCTCCACAACGAGACCGCTGAAGCAGCACTGCTAAAGGAAAGGGAGGTGAGGACAGGTTCCCTTAAGCTGGGCGAGGGAACAGGAGATCTGGCTGATGGAGAAAATGACATGTCACCCTGTGGACAACCTTGGAAACAGTAAGGCTGCTTCTGAAGGGGCTCACGAGCATCATAAATATGAACCAACAGTGTGCACTGGTGTCCAAGAAGGCCAACAGCCTCATGGTTTGTATCAAAGTGTGGCCAGCAGGATGGGACAGTTGTCCTCCTGTACTCAGCACTGGTGAGGCCCCACCTTGAAGGCTGCATCCAGTTTTGGGCCACCTACCACAAAAGAGACGTTGAGGGGCTAGAGCAGGTCCAGAGAAGGGCAATGGAGCTGGTGAGGGGTCTGAAGAACAGGTCTTGTGAGAAGAGGCTGAGGGAGCTGGGGGTGTTCAGCCTGGAGAAGAGGAGGCTGAGGGGAGACCTTCTTGCTCTCTACAACTCCCTCATAGGAGGATGTAGTGAGGTGGGGGTCAGTCTCTTCTCGCAAATAGTAAGTGATAGGATGAGGAAATGGCCTCAGATTGCACTAAGAGACGTTTAGATTGGATATTAGTAAAAGTTTTCTTCACTGAAAGGTTTGTCAAGCCTTGGAACATGCTGCCCAGGGAAGTGGTGATGTCACAAACCCCACAGGTATGTAAAGGACGGGTAGATGTGGCACTGAGGGATGTGGGTTGGTGGTAGTTTTGGCAGTACTGGGTTAATGGTTGGACTCAATGATCTTAAAGATCTCTTCCAATCAAAATAAGTGATTCTATCAGCAATGAGCCGTATTTCATCCCACAAGGATGGGACGCTGCTCCTGCCTGGCCTGGGTTTACCAGTGGTATGTGATAAATACTTGATTTATACAATGAACATCGCAATAATATATAGATTATAAATACCTAAAATATAAAAAGTTCTGATTGATGACCTGGCTTAACTTTCCTGCATCCACAAATGCAGTCTCAGAACATGCAGGCCAAGCTGTGCACGTGTCCATGTGTGTTATTGTGTGTGGTACCACCACAAACCAGCAGTATCTGCTCACCATTACGTAGGAGCATGTATAACGTGCTGGGAATTTTCCCGAGTCAAACCAGTAGGCTTAACAGGTGGAACGTTTCTTGAATCAGAAGGAGCTTCAGGATTACAATATTTTCTCTAAATTTAAACTCGATATACACGTAAGTGATTTCCTGTCTCTTCTTTAAGTATGTGTCAGGGGAAGCTTGGCGAGAAGAGAATGTTTAATGGATGAAATTCAAAATATGTGACTGATGGGCCATTTATCAACTCCAGTTAAGACATAAATAGAATGTCTCAGTGTTTGTATGTGTACATATCCTGATCCTTTCATTCCACTGCTCTAAGATAGTCTTTCTGAAGAAGAGTTTTTAGGTCTGTTTCATACCTGATAGCTGTTACATCTCTAGCAATAATGGTTTAAGTAAACTATTTCCGATAGTTTTTTCCGATAAAACTGAGATAGAAAGAAATGCAATACCTAGATAATTAGTAATTTGATTAATGACCTATATTATAAACATGTTTTTTATGAGTGGCTTATTGGCAGTTTAATGAGTTATGATAAATTTTCATGAAGATTACTACAATACTCACTACTGTTTCATTGACAGTACTTGTAGCACACACTGGCATGTTCATAGATGTACAAATAAAGTGGGAATGTGCCATTCTAGTTTTAAAACCTGAATTATTGACTGGTTAAGTTGACCTTATATGACAGTATCTGAAAGAGTTTTTAGACATCTGTAGAAGGGTCATGCCCAATACAATTTTTCACATGCAGATACGTAATTCCTAAGTAGGTCTTGCTCTGAGATCAATTAATTTTCTGCCAGTTTAAAAAACAAACGAGCAAGCAAATAAAAACATCCCTAAAAACTAACAGAGGTTAGATTGCCTTGGTTTTAGATTTTTCCCCCTTATCATTCAAATCAGTTCCTCTTCATTAAGAACTCATTTACATGCACTAGATGACATTTTTAACAGAAGTGCAATATTTGGGAATAAAAAGATGCAGCTTATTAGGTAATAATCTTTAAGAAAAGGTTTCCCTTTTTCACCTCTCACTTAAGTTGAGCTCTACTCCTTTCAAGGCAGGGCATACATAAATATTGGGTAAATAAATTGGAGCTCTTACTAAAAGCATGTATTTCTAATAATTGTAGCCTCCAAAAGTGAAAAGATCTGAATACTATAAAAACAAAAAAAAAGTAGAAATTAAAACCAAGTAGTCAGACCTGCAGAGATAATTTCTAAAATACTAGGCAGCAAAATTAAATGCCTTCAACAGACCAGAATATCTAATAGCAAGCAGAAATCACTGGTATATTTCTCAAAGAGAGAGCTACATACAGAAAAAAACCAAAGAAGAGTTTAAACCTTTCATCAAGCTCAACTTTGAATGCAGACCTAGAATAGAAAAACTTAACGCCGCTTTAAGAACTCTAATCAAACACAAAAGAAATGGTGCGAGCCTGTTTTAAAGCTAAAATGATTTTCCTGACTGAAAACTGGAAATGAAGATGATCTTTAGTATCCAAGTGTCAATGAAATATAAGTGCCCACCAGATTGCTGGCCCACCCATAGATTATTAACGCACAATTAATCTACTAGGGCAACTGTAGAGTGTCATTTAGCTTCAGAGCCCATAAGTATAAAACAGCAACACACTGTGAAATTAATGGTAACACTTAAAGGTCCCATTGTTATTAATTCATTTGACATTCACTGTAATCACACTGGTCTTTAATGAATTCATTTGGCACGTGAATATTGCATGTACTTTCAAATGCACTCCAGTGCAAATCAGTGTTAATTGATGTCCTGAATTGAAATAGTTTCTCTCTCTCTCACTTTATTTTTTTAGCCTACCACACTTTTTGTTAAGGGTCTTTTCCCCAGTGCAGTTTATACATGGCATATGCCAGCACAAGCTGGGGAAAAGCCTTCATGCCAATAAAATAGTAGTATTATCATGTAAACTTTCTGATTTATCTCTTTAGCTGTCTAGGAGCAATCTTCAGATGTTCTTGTATCCCAGAGAAATTAAAGGAGTCTCAGGTGGACCAAAGTCCCTGACGTCAAACCATTTCCTAAGAGGAACTTAAAACACTTCTTCTGGTCTGTGCATACTATATCCAGGGATCTTTCTAGTCATGTCATTAAGTTAGAAGAATATAGGACTATGGTGTCTGATATCTTGCTTGTGAGTAATTTGGTAAAATTTGGTAAAAAAAACCAGCACACAAAGTAATACAAACATGTATTCAGAATTACTCTTAAAGGTAACATCAACAGCAATATGTAAATATTATTCTGTATTACTGTACAGGTGAAGTACCTCAAATCACACAGAATAGGCATGTCCTCACTGAAAAACACCTAAAAAGTTTTGTGGATGCTATTTTTTGCTTGTCTCACAGGCTCTGAATTGATTTTCAAGAGATGAGAGATAAACGTACTCTCGGATTCCAGATGTTCTTGTGTCTCAAGAATCAAAATCAAGGTATCCCAAACTAGTCAGTTGTGAGAACTGAGACATAAGAAACCATTTCAAGCAGCCCTGCTTTGGCTGAAAAATAATTAAACAAAGAGATCCCACTGATTGAATTTACTATCTCAGTAACACTGTCTGCTGGGCAATACACCTAAAATGCACTTCTTACATTTTCAACTAATGTTTCCAATAATAAGTTGTTGGGTTTTTTTGGTTTTTTTTTTTAAATATATATTTTGAGTGAAAGGCACAGAACATAATTTAAACATATGCAACACAGGAAACCATTTTTGTGGAACTGAGTAACTCAGGGGATGCAGAATATTGTAAAAAAAGGAAATATTCTTGTAATTACTTCACAGAAATAGCGTCTACTAGACTCTCGCTGCTGACATGCAAGACTTTTCTGAGATTTGATTGCCAAGGAAGGCCCCATGAATAAAACTATTTTAAGAATGGAGATAGACACATCAATCAGAACCGCAAATCAAGAGTGCCTGGCCATGCAGTACCGATTGAAGTTAATAAGTATTTGCCTTGCCTCACTTTCTTTAACACATTCCGAATGATGAACATACTGTAAATGGAAATGCCCGGTTGCTGAATCTTCATCACTTGTCATTAATATCCTGGAGGTAAAGAACATGTCTTGAGGTCTAACTATGTGTTACTTTATTTGGCATTACCTTATTTGAACAATGACTGAGTTCTGGTCCTGTTTAATTCAAAACTTTCAGTCATCTTTTTCTTAATGATTTCTGAGGAAAGAACTTCACATTTTAACAAGCTGGCACTTTCCCATTGTTAAAGATCCTTCCCCAGACCCCACAAAATAGACAGCCTTGTTTCAGATCATCATTAAGTGGCAATACATGTAATTAGGTTTGTCAGACATCCTGCATTCTCTGAAGTAGGAAACCGAAAACTTAAGAGGTGTGCCACTGAATTTTTGTCATTGACCCTTTGAAAACCACATGAATTACTGGTCTGTAGTGATTTCAGTTTGTATAAACACATCAGAGACTTGCAAAGAATTTAGCAGCTGAATCATCTGAAGACTGAATAGACCAAGAACGTTCCAGCCCAATGCTCTAAGAGCTGGATGGGACCTTCTGTGTGGTTGGTTGTCTTTCTAACTAGTTAGGCTTGTTCTGGGACCAGGTATGAAGAAGGAAAATTGTCTCATTATTTCTTAGAAGAGGAGGAAAAAGCTAAGGAATCAGTCTGGTATAAAGAGGAATCCCACCAGTGTTTTCACACTGCTTCCCAAATAGTTTCCACACTGCCAAGATATAAGGACCATGTAGACCTCTTTGGTGGGTCCTAACCATGGCTGTAAACCCACATTTCCTCTTTAGCAGTGTCCTGTATGGTCTATCTGGAGCTGGTTTTGTAAATCCCACTGCCAGGGTAGACGGGATAGCCTCATTACTGCATGTGGATGGCTTGGACTCGCCTACACTGCAAACAGATGAGGAATGTTGGTGCAGGTGTAAATTTGGTGGGTTAATGAGTTTACTTAAAGTTCCTGCCCAAGTGACAGGGTAATGTTTCTACAACGCAGATGTGAAAAGGGTTCGGGATGGAGCAGAAGCATCCTCAGGCATAATAAATGCTACCGATGCACATCTTCCACACACACAGGATTTACGGCACTCTGAAGATAAGTATGAGCTGTGTAATAAATATAATTGTGATTTATAGGACTTTTGATGCATTTTGTACAAAAGATGGGTAAGCAACATCTACTGAAATGATTTCTACAAAACTTTCTGCTCTTTCTTATTTAATAATTGAAAGAATTTATGAGAGAAAACATTCTGACTCCTCAGAAATTTGATGGATCAAAATATGAACTTCCCAAAACATGACATTGTACAAAGTATAAAACCTCACAGATATTGACAGTTATTCACATCAAGAAATCAAGCAAACCTGATAATAATATGTAAGCAATGCAGCAGAGTGATGCTCTCAGCCGTTCCCAAATAGAAATGGAAAGATGGTCACCGATTAATGAGATTAGAAAATGAATTTAGCAAGCTTATTGTTATCTGAATGTTCATCAGAAACCTCTGAGGTTTTAAGGATCGCGTACCCCTGGGAGTGTGCAAAGTATTCTACATGAAAATGATACTGGCTTTGATATTTTTGGAGAAAGATGGGTGAAGAAATTGGATTCTTCAATGGCAGAAATCTTCCTGGCTCAGCTGGTAGGAGAATCCTGCCATGCATAGACAATGTTTTTCGAGTATGCTTATGCTCATGAAATTTTTGCTGCACCTTAACCTGAACCATAAAACAAGCATTTTAGGTGTACAAACAGCATAGCTCACAGAGATTCAAATCAGCACAACTCTGATAAGAACCCAAAGTTTTTTCAACGTTAGGCCCATGGTTTGCGTCTCAATTCTGCTTAATTAAACTAAAAATACAATGTATATTTTGAAGTGTGGGAAAATTGTTTGTATGATCACAATTTGCCTAAGAACTACTAGGTATTTGCACTAACATCCAGCTGTATCAACAATAAAAGGGCTCTACGTTATCTGTATTGCACTTTTCTGTAGTTAGCTGCCGTTTCTAACCCAAAGAGCTAAAACTCCAAATCTGAATACAGAAAACAGAGAGGACAAAGGCCAAGGAAACAGAAATATCCCCATTCAACAGATGACAGACTGGCACTAGGAGATAAACATTATTTGCTTGGAGTTACACTGTGACTGTGGCAATACTTCAGTATTTAAAAGTTTTCAAAGAGACAGTGGCAGAGCCATAAAACTAGTATAAATAGTAAAAAGAACGCACAGATTTTATATAATGAAGTTCAGCAGACAGTGCTGTCAAAGTTTCTTCCCGTTAGAGACCAAATGAACAGTTCCAGATTTCTTTGCAGATTCATGCCGATTTGAGCAGTGCGTTATCTTGGCAGTACAAACAACTACTAGATGCAATTAGAACACAAATGGAGAGGGAACTTTTCCAAAGTAATGATGAAAACGGTCTATTCCCTCTTCAGAGATGAGTTTCCATGAAGAGAGAGTTTCAGTATTGTCAAACAGGAGTATTTTAACAAAATAGTTGACTCCAGTCTGTATTATTCAGGCTTTCTTAGCTATCCAGCTCCCATCCTACTGTTGCAGTACCCTTGCTCTCCTCATTACTGTAACATTACACTGATTCCTACATCTTCCTTCTTGCCTTCTTCCTTAAAAGCAACTTGTTCTCCTTCTTCTCTCCCCACACCCTAGGGCACTGTGCAATCCCTCTTCCCGAATACCAGATAACGGCGCAGAGTTTGTTTTGCCAGAGAACCAGGACAACCACTACATATGACCAAAATAAAAGTTTTGTTCTTGGGCAGAGATAATTCGATTATTTTTTCTACCAATGTGGGCCTGGAGCCCTGCAGAGTGTGGAT
Organism: Thinocorus orbignyianus; assembly: GCA_013400375.1. Lineage (NCBI taxonomy): Eukaryota > Metazoa > Chordata > Aves > Ciconiiformes > Thinocoridae > Thinocorus > Thinocorus orbignyianus. Next base: position 1,047,285 of record VXBW01001857.1, read on the forward strand.
GATCAGCCAGGCAGGGAGAAGACCTTTGCAGCTCCTTGGCCTTCAGAGGACTGGAGTGTATCTCCTCTGCTTCCAGTAGAACAACCAGTTTTCAGTGGGAATAGCTTTTCTTATGGAGACAAATGTTCAAGGTGCCTATGAGATAACCTCAGGATTTGCAAATGTTCTGTAATTTAGTGACCTACTGGCTCAGCTCCACAAAATACAGTTCCCTTTCAACAAATGGTTATAGCTGACCCTTTAATAATCATTTCAGAAAGGATCATGTAAAGACAATAGACCTGTTATTAACTCCTTAAAATTACACTAGTTTCATACTATTTTTTTTCCTCTTAATATGTGGCAGGTGGAATATTTACATTGTGTAATATTGCAAAATGTTGGTTTGAATAATTTGAAAATAGGATTACAATCTTGAGCAGGGAACTAGTGCCTATTCTGACTTCCAGCTTAAAGCAGACTTTAGAAACCCAAGCGAGACAAATATCTTTCATGATTACTCAAGAGATCCTGTTGTTCTCAAAAGTTCAAACAGCTTGACTTTCAGCAAAAACAAGGGAGATAAAGTTGAGCAGTTAAAATGTCTAGATTTTGCAAAAAATATTACATATTATTTCCACGACCGTCCCTCCAGTATTACAGAGAAAGGTATTATACGACTGAAGAAAATTGGAGGAAAGAACAAGAAAAAAATCCTTTCGCAAAGAGATTGGATGTTTGACATAAAGACAGTGGATAATAATAAAATGCTAATTGTTTTTTACACCATCATTATTGTAAGCATATCTAGAATGTATTTTAGTACTGTCTTGGGAGGAATGATTTCATCAATGTTTTATTGTAAAAATAAGTTCTTAGGATTTCACTGTGTGAACCAAAATTCATTAAATTTTAAATACCACACTGTCTTTTTAGCCATCATGCCACTCTAAGAGCAAAGGTACTGGAAATGCATGAGAAGATCTAAATATACAGACGTATAGATGTATATATATCTGGTGGGAATTCACGGAGAATGCAAAAGACCTTCAAAAGCAGCTGACTATTAGCATAAACTGTACAGTGCAATATTTCTACCTTTTGTTGCTATTATGTGAATTGAACTTTCAAGCCTGCTCATTCTGCCTTGGGCAGAAGTGGCACAAATTTAAAAAGGGAGGGTAAAACACTCTCAGCATTTGATCACGTTTATTGCTGGCGCGACTGAAGCTGAAATCTCATGATCTCCAGGAAAGCTTTACACTATTTAACCTAATGTAAGGTTGGGAAAGCATCTATTAAGGTTTAAGATAGAGAAAGTGTTACACTCTCCTTGTCTTTGACTTGCTGCGCGCAAATACAAGTGGAAAATTCTTGTATTAGAAAAGCAAGAGAATTGCCTAATTATAGATGATAACTATCCCACACCAGGAATTATACATCCATGTTTTCTTAACCTGTCATAACACATTTGCTTTCATTCCCCTATCACACTCATGGGTACTTTTCTGGGAAAGACTGGCAGTAGCAGAAGGGCACGTTAGTTCTCTTCTAATGTTTGTTACTGTAATGATATTTCATGACAACAAAATGATCCATTTATACAGGAAAAAATGAAAATCCTTTCTCCAGTCACAGAGCATTGTTCTTGAAAACGCCAACAATATTATGACAACAAGGGCACTTCGCTTCACAGAGAGTAGTAAGATTGTATGCCACAGCAAATAAAATTCCCCAAACCTTGTGTAATAAGCCCGTATATTTTTGAAAGCCAGAACACGAAGGTTACTGCAGGATATATCAAACTAAAAACTGCAAAATGGTGGAACAGAAAAAAATATACTTTGGAAAAAAAACCCAACACCCACAACCCAATTTTAAATTTGCCTACTTCCGTTCCTGAAGAGTTTCTAATACAACTGGATTGGAATTTATTGAAATCTAACTCAAATCCACTCTGAAGGGAATGGTGCTGGCATCTCAGGTTCCCCATAATCTATTTTTTTTTTAATTGCAACACAGCAGTGCCTAAAAAGATCATTTTTCCCTTATTCTTTCCATACTGTTGTATTACTACAGGAAGTAGGGTTTGTAAAGAAGCTGGATAATACCAAGGATGTTGCCCTGGTCCACTGGTATTTTAGGAATGGCAGAAATCCCACTGTCTCCACTGTCAGGCTTCAGCATTGCATTGGTGGCTGCTCATACCCAGCTTGAAACTTTACAATAGTTTTGGGATGAGATGCTCTGGTTTTGTCCAATCAACTGCCCACTGACTTGTAGCTTTCAGAACTCTTTCTGATGGCAATGCAGGTCTCTGCTGTGAGGATAATTCAGGCAAAAGCCATTTATCTTTTCTGAACATAGGAAGTGTTTGGTGTGACACTGTCCAGACTTGTTCATTAAATAATAAAGACCAAGAGAAAGACTGTAGTTTAGCCTGTAAGGACCAAGACCAGGATCAAAACATCTACCTTCTACTCTTGCTTTACTCAATTACTACAGGGAAGTAAATTATTTTCATATATTTTAACATGCTTACTGATTAAAATAATGAAGTAAGATTAGGTATTACTTATTTTTACAATAAATATTTCGGTAGGTCAATACCTGTTTTCTTGTAACTGTGTGTTACTTAGGCTTTCCTTCACCAGCAGGCAAAAAAGGCAGTAAGAAAACAAACTCCCCCCCGACTCCTTATTAGAACAGACAAAATACCTCCACAGTGTACCAGCAGATTTCTCAGTTCCATGGCTTTTGTGTAAAAATCTCACTTGAGAATATTACTATATCTTAGAAACAGACTTAGAAACATGGAACAACCAGGAAAATCCATGACCAGGATAACAGACAGGTTAAAGAAATGCCAGGTTGGACACCAAAAAGGAAATTCTGTTACATTTGAAAAAACAAAAGCAAAACCAAAAAAAGTATCTTCAAAATAAAATAAAATAATTCAAAGTTTTAGTAAAACACATAGAGTTTAGTTAAATTCTATAAGAAGTACATTTTTCAGAAATAGATTGAAATTAAATTTCATACCGGGCCTCGCTCAGCACAGTGGCAGCTCAGCAGAGATGTTGTCCAAACAGAATCGTTTTAAGGTCTTGTCATGGAGAAGTGTAGTTCCTGGAAGACAACAAACCAGGGATTTTACATCTCTGCCACCCTCACTGCTTCTCTTATGTTACACTATGTGAAAGCAGCTAGAGAAATTACATTTGGATATATTTCAGACTGCCCATGAAACTGGAAAACCAAAAATGTTGTCTTTCTGTGTCTCTGTGGATACAGCAGACCTGCAGACTACTTCATGGCTGCGCTGTGGGTATTCAGTTATTGCTATTCATTCACCAATATAGAAATATTCATTGTCCCAGTTCTTGGGTAGAGTATGAGGTACCAGCAAACACATCAATCTTGTAGAAACTGAGACAATGGGAAATGAATGAAGTGGGATCACTGGATGAGTTCCTCAGGTGCGGAAATTCTCCAGTCCCCTAAGAAAAGGCCTTATTCGTTCTGAAGAACGAATTTATCACTCTTCAGAAGAACGATAAATTTATGGGCCCCTGCTTAATCTTAGCTTGGTTTCCATGTATATTCAATACAGTACAGAATCATAGAGTTATAGAATCATAGAATTGCTTAGGTTGGAAAGGACCTTTGAGACCATCAAGTCCAACCATCACCCTAACAATGACAAAACCCACCACTAACCCGCGTCCCTCAGCACCCTACTTGTCTTTTAAATTCTTCCAAGGATGGTGACTCCACCACTTCCCTGGGCAGCCTATTCCAATGCTTAACAACCATTTCAGTGAGGAAATTTTTACAAATATCTATCATCCTAAACCTCCACTGATGCAACTTGAGGCTGTTCCCTCTTGTCTGTGACCTGGGAGAAGAGACTGACCCCTCCTTGCTACACCGTCTTTTAAGTTATAGTGATACAGCACTGCTCGGCTGAATGATCTCTTCTGTTTTTCCCCACAAAATCAAGTGTTGGATCCCAACGGGGGATGAATTCAGGTGGATCAGGCAAATATGAAATAGAATCATAATTACCGAAATCCACGAGGACCTTCTAGATGATCCTTCAGGGATATAAAATTTATGGCCCACTAAAAATCGGCATACTAGGAGTACCTACTATTAAATCCTTTACGTTTACTAGGGACATACACATTCACATGGAGCAGCAAGCTGTAATGCCACCGTTGCTCCAGAATGGTTTCTAGCCATGTCAGAACTCCATGGTTTCTAACCATGTCCCACCTTGGGATAAGTGTGTACTGACATGTCGCCCATGAACTGGAATTTATTCCAATGGCTGTACGTCAAGCCAAAATGTTCATGGTCAACCCAGAGAATTCCAGCTTGTGACTCAGTGTCCCTGCTGAACCAGCCACCAGGACAAAAAAGGGAAGAAATAGAAGGAAAGAAGCACCTGCTGTTACTGGTAATTCATTCTTTCACAGCCTGCAAACTTATGAGAGTGATCTAGATTGAGACATTTTATGGAATTGGAGAAATACACTATCTGCTTACTACATTTGAGTATTTTGTAAATGAAAATATAATTTTCTGTGTATAAAATGGATTTTCACACTCATTTTCTGTCACTTATCTGTTCAGTTACGAGCACAAACAGATTGGTTTTCACAGTTAGATTTTTTTCTTTTATTTCATCTTTAAGAGGACCCCTTCAATATGTAGTCATATATATTGTGTTACATTTCACCTCCTGGGGAAAATTTTCATGATGCAGGTCTCACTGACTTCATTTTTATCTTTTTTTTTAAGTCTTTAAATAAATATTTTACCAAGGTAGGTAGTGATTTCCAGGATACCTAGCATGGCTTTGCCTGAATTCAGGCAGGGTAGGCGATTGCTTTCATTACTGCCTTTTTCTGTTACTCTTTTCAAAGACTGAGACACTAATTCATCTGTAGGGCTACATGCTCTCTTAAAAAATAGTTCTGATCTTTATATAGTAATGTAATTTAAATTAGTACCTAATTCTCTAAAGTCCACAATTTAGGACAGCGCAGAATCTACTGCAGCAACTAATTAAACACTTACTGTAAGGTTAAGTTTTTCATTAAATCAATAGGCCCCTAGTGTCAGTTACAAAGCCCTAATTACTATGCTGTAAATTTAGATTGAATTTGAATTAAGGACTGATTTCAATCTAACCACAGCATGTAAATATTGTAAATTACCAGAATTACAGTTCAATAAAATTGAATGGATTTCACTTTAGATAAACTAAATGCAAATGAGCCTAAGGAAAAATAAAAACAACAACAAAAAACCCACCCCAAAACAACAAAACCCACCAGAAATTTCCCAAACATCTGCGCAAAGGTCTTACATGTGCAGGATATTGTATAGTGCTTTGGCAAAGAGCATGTCAGAACTTCAAAATGCTGCCGCCGTTTACTCTAACATCTTTTAAATATTTCATTATCTGTTCTGAAAATGAATAAATTTAATCTCTCCCAAGTGATCAAGTAAAATGATGGCTAATGTGCCCGCTCACTGTGTTGCTTTAGTTTGATGACTGTATTGTTGTGCTAAAGCACAGTATGAAATCAGGTTATCAGGTTATAACTGGCAGGGATGAAAAAAAAAGCAGTGCTGGGAAACACAAAACAACCCGTTTTCAAGGCATGAATCATGCGCTTTGAAGATTCAAAAAAAAAAAGTGTAAAAATTACAGACAATAGCACTCCAATCAAACAAGTGCAAAATTGGAAATAATTGAGAGTTTCTGGACTTTCATTCGGCTTCAAACAAGAGCCGTATCCACAGGATATTAATAAAATTGGGGAAATGGGCAATATGCTAGGTTACACAGAAAAGGGAAAATCAAAAAAGGCCTATATTGAGGGTCACACATACAATTACTATCAGCTTTCTACTCACCTGCTTAAATTATTTCAATATACAGCACTACAAATCATATTAGTAGCCTTAAGATGTTCTTAGAAAGTTCACAAAAACAATGTCTAATTTTTTACACTTTAGTCTTTATCAACACACTTAACTCAGTAGAATCGTAAAAGCTGATTGAAAAAAAATTAACATTCTCATGAAGGCTCAGAAAGGGTCTCGATTAAGGAAAGGAATGATAAGTTTTGTGATTTTGTGCTTGAGAGATGCAGAACATAAACTGAAAATCAGAAAGAAAGAAGGGAGTAAATAACAATCCTATACTGATATTCTAATTTCTACCAGAAATACAATTATGCCACCTGATTCTTTACCACATTTATGGGTTTTCCCTTTTCCAGAAGCCATTTTAAGGGGTTTTCAGTCTGTTCATGCCTCACGAAGTCAAACAGCCCCAACGCAGTTCACAGCCACATGCTGTGTGGCTGATAATATACAATCCCACACTTTCCCAAACCCTTATTTCCTGCAAGTGTCAAAATTATATCTCAGACCACAGAGAAGTGTTTTAATGACTTCATGTCATCAAGAAAGGTAATAATACTTGAGCTCAGCTTCATCAGCTGAGCAGGGTAGCCAAAGGTAGCGAGTAATTTACTACATTTGCCCAACGTAGACATTTCACACTAGAAAAATCAAACCATTTTCTGAAGTGCTCGTCTTACCAGCCCACTGGAATGTTAAATTAATGACTGCAAAGGAAATGATGTTTCACTGAAGTCTGGAGTTTTGCACAAGTGGGATGCACAGGCCAAAGCTGCCAAAAGCCACAAAGTAGATAAGAATAAAAAAAAGAAGACTCGTGACACTTGAAAATATGGGATGTTAATACCACCTACAGCACATGCAGTGTATTGATAAATGTAGGAAATGTGGTAGAATGGAAGAGGAGTGGGTTTATAATTATAGAATCATAGAATGGTTAGAGTTGGAAGGGACCTTAAAGATCATCAAGTTCCAACCCCCCTGCCATGGGCAGGGACACCTCTCCCTAGAGCAGGTTGCTCCAAGCCCCATCCAGCCTGGCCTTGAACACTTCCAGGGATGGGGCATCAACAACTTCCCTGGGCAACCTGTTCCAGTGCCTCACCACCCTCACAGCAAAGAACTTCTTCCTAAGATCTCATCTAAATCTCCCCTCTTCCAATATAAAACCGTCCCCCCTCGTCCTGTCACTAGACTTCCTGACCAAGAGTTCCTCCCCAGCTCTCCTGTAGGATCCCTTCTGATACTGGAAGGCTGCTATCAGGTCTCCCTGGAGCCTTCATGTCTCACAATAACAGCTCCCAACTTCATGTAGTACCCACCAGGCAGAAGAAGATATTCCCTGTTGGGTTTCTGCTGCTCTGGCTCCCACACTTACTCCATAAGTCCGGGAGAACCACCTCTCCTCTCGGGGCTCCACTTGAGCCAGGGAGAGAGGGAAATATTAAAAGCTGATGAACTGAATGGCTACCTGTTCAAATTCACAGAAGTAATAGATGGCACCACTTGGATTTTACTCTCTGAACTGTAAATGACTTCAAAGTTCTAGTTCTGGAATTTCGAAGCGGTTTGTTTGGGTTTTTTTTTTAGAAGAAATTTCTGGTGTATAGTTATGCTGTTTGAGATAATTTATTTCTTTTCAGAATTAATCTGTTTTCCCCGAAAAAAGTATGGTTAAACAGTTTAGTTAGCTAACAACTAATGAAACAGCCATGCTGTAGGCTCCTACTTTGACAATCTATCAGTGTTTTAAAGTAAAAGAAAAAGATTTTGAGAACAGACTTCTGGTGAAATGGGAGATTTCTTTCAGACAGCAAATTTGAGCTAAGATTTGAATTTTAATCTTGCCCATTTTAAAGTTTAATGGCAGTTCATGACCAGCTTGTTAACAAGTCCCAGGTGAAAAATCTACGACTTTATCCTGACCTAGGCAAACATCTGCTTTCTAAAATTACACCCATAATAATACCTGGAAAAATGATTGCCTTAGGGAATGTTTGAAGTTTGCCTTTGTGTTACTGTATGATACCTGCATGTCAAATCATAGAACTGTACAGCCTAAATACCATGAAGATAAATTGTTAATACTTTGTAGACTGTGTTTATACTGTGGAAAAGAATCATAGAATTAATAGATGGAATCAGAAACGGACAACTTTCTTAATGGTGTGAATCCTGGAGCGGAAATTTTGGGTTTCAAAGACCTTTCTTTCCCTAGTCTAAAGTTATAACCCATTTCCCAGGGTTTTGTCCAGTCCAGTATTGAATATCTGAGCCACCCTGTCCCACAGTTTAGTCCCTTCTGCCTGTTGAAAAAAAATTCTTTACATCAGTTGGAACTTCCTTTGCTGCTGTTCTTCTACTGTGCATCTCTGAGATGCGTCTCCATGTTCTCCACCACGATAAGGTTGTCAAGCACTGGAAGAGGCTGCCCAGGGCAGTGGTGCAGTCACCATCCCTGGAGGGATTTAAAAGGCAGGCAGATGTGGTGCTGAGGGACACGGGTTAGTGGTGGGTTTTGGCATTGTTAGGTTGGTGGTTGGACTTGACGATCTCAAAGGTCCCTTCCAACCTAAGCCATTCCATGACACAGCTGAAAACAGCAATTAGAACCTTCCTCAGTCTTTTCTTCTGCAAGCTGAAGAAACCCACTCTCCTCAGCTTCCCTTTGTACATTGCCCTCATTCTCTCTTGCTGCTGGGGGACACAAGTGAACACAAGTCCTGAACATAGAGGAATAACCACTTGCCTTGACCCGCTGGTTATACTTTCCCTCAAGATACGGTAAAACTTCATTGCTGCAGGGACAATAACTAAACTAAAACTTTTGTTATCTGACAATCTGTGATTAACGGTCATTTATTTGGATGTGGAAAAATGACAAGGTAAGTGACTATGGCTTGACCCTGCTCCATTTCATTTCTCAAGCACATGATTTTAGTTGGCAGTGGGAATCAATTCCATATCTTTTTTTACTGCAGAAGTCCAGAATTTTAGTACCCCACCATTAAATATTGAAATGTCTATTGGTAGCAGCTAGTTCATAATTTGGTTTTATTATTATAAGGTGAATTGTTCACATTTTATGGAAAAAATCTAGCTCCAAATCTGAATCTTCCATGAACAGTGAGCATATAAAACCCCAGCTATTACTAGTCAAAATACCAGACAACATACTTGTAATGGCTTTGAAAATACCCCTGTCTGAAGAAAAAATAAGGCAATCGAGCACCCAGCAGTCTGAGACAAAGGTAGCAACAGAAATACTATTTTTGCAATATATTTTGTAGTAACAGTTACTACAGATTTGAATTAAAACATACTTTAGGACAGGCAACAATTGGGCACACAGGCACCGACATACTGACATTCCGTTCTGGCAGCTCTGGCTTATCTATGCATTTTAACATTTAACTTCACTGCATGCAAAATCCAGAAAGAGAAAAAGTGTGCATAAAAATATACAGGGCATTACTTATTTATATGTAAAACCTTTATTCTATTTTGTTATTTTAGATTAAATCCCGTTTCAATTCTATTCTCTCAGGGAAGCACTAACAGTTTGAGCTCAGCGTGAAAGCCATCAAACACTTGAGCTGAAATTTAGATTGGGCAATTTTGCCTGGTGAAGTAGAAAAGGACATGTGGAATGGCAGAGAACAGAATGGCTTATGGAAAGGCAGATGTTTTAATAACTTGTCGTCTAGTGGGAGCCTCAAAATATCTAAATTTAAACACCGCAATATATTAAAGGGCATTGCTGTCAGGGAGGGTATACACCTGTACCATAAGAATCAGTGTAAAGGTACATATTTAACGTGTGTGGGGGCTTTATTACATGATTTATTTTACAATGGAAATGAGAATTAATTGGAAGGGATTGAAAGAAATTATCTCAGGCTGCAAAATTTGGCTCTGATCTGTGTTGGAAAATACAGCAGGCCAGAACCGAGGGAATATTCCATCCAGAGTTCTGCCTTGGTCCCGTCTCCCTGGGCGAGGGGGCTGATGAGAGACTTGTGATCTCCTGCCTACTGAGATCTTTTTTTGTTTCAAGGTATCAATCTCCTGCTAATTCACACTGGGGTTTAAATTATATTTATCTTTAAGCCCATCGCGGGAAGTAGGCAATGAATTTACCTAGGAAAATGTCTGGAGAGAAGCTAGAAAGCTCCTAGGTTAATTTCTTTGCAGAACCAATCTCTCAGAATGTCTGGAAATAGTGAGTTAACTCTAATTCACTCCGGCTGCATAATTTACAATCTGGCAGAATTAAGATGACTAGGGAAGAAAAATTTTATTAATAAGCAAGCTTCCCATATGTTCGTGAACAACTGGGTCCTATTAAAGAACAATGAAGGCCTTGTCACTTGCCTTTTGGAGATGTGACACCAGTATTTATGTACTGTTTGGTGACACAGAACTCCCAACTGACGTCACCTTTCACATTTGTCAGTTCAGACGCTGTCCCCATTGTCTAGAAATATCAGACTTTTGGATATTAAAATATATTAGGTATACTAAGCAGAAATAGGAAATAAAAGCCTTTTAAAAATGTATTGAGAGCTTCGTTTCTGATTTATCAGATATATGTGTGCATTAAATAAAGAGACAGATGGAAATGTTTCTACAGATGTGCTGACAAGTGAATTCGGTGGTAATATTTTATGGAAGTTAATGACTTATAGAGTATACTAGAATGATTTTAAAGGTCATTAGTTTAATCATAGATTCGACTTTAATAGTATCTACTTGGTAGTAACTACTGGACAGATGCAATAAAAATCTGCATAAATGAAAAGCAAATAAAGTCTTACAAGCTTTGTGTCTCTGCACACTTTCAGTGACATTTTAAATTCTGGTTTAGGGAGTGGATTGCCAGTCAGGGTTAGCAGACCCTGTTGGGTAAAGAAGGAATGAAGACCAACTCTGTAGGCTTAAAGGAACATTCTTACACAGAGATAGCACTTCTGGATCAGGAAGTCCTTGAGCTAGTTATAAAATAAAAATTCATGGAGAAAAATGTCTTTTTCTTTTTACTTCTTTTTCTTTCCTCCATTTTTTTTGACCACACTGAGACGGTATGTCAGGTGGATTTCAGATCTGGCCGTTCATGTTCTTATAACCCAGGGGTGACAGCTGCAGGGATCAAATAAGGCCAAAAAGAACCCCAAACCCAACACTGAGCTGGAGCAAAGAAAAGAGGAGCTGAAAACATTTGGGAGTGGGAACTTGTGCCCAGGCTGTAGAGGCCTCACAGCATTTATCTTGCTCTGTTAGTAAGAAATCTGTAGAAACTTCATATTATGAACAGACCCACCTTATGCCTTTGTTCAAGAGGGGAGAGCAAACAAGGTGCTCAGTGTTTCTGTGAAAATTTTCTGTAAACAGATCAGAATCACTTGGTGCTGCTTTGCCTGCACCACAGACAGCAGCCTGGAAATGCTGCTGAACAGCCCATTTATTTTTTAATTTGGAAAAATTCCTTTCCAAACCCTCTTTTGTTGGATGGGGGTCAAGCTGGCAAGATTACTTTCAATCGTCTCCTTCCAGGAAAAAAAATAATATCTATCACTGTCAATCAATTAATAAAAAAATGAAGGAAGGAATTCTCTGACAGATACTCTGCAACAATAACAACCCTAATTACTAGCACCTTAGTTAAACTAGCTCTGATATAGTTAGGACTGCATTTGGGAGCTGCTTGAATAACATCTGCCCCACTTATCCTCTATTTCAGTTTAATATTCCTAGTGCTAGTGTTGCCTATATCATCAATGTCAAAAACTAAAAAGTCTTATCTTCAACTTTCATTCCAATGCTTCAAAAGAGCTTTGAATTTGCATCTTACTCTAGGGAAGATGTAGTTTAAAAACATTTTTGCCCAGCTTGCTCCATTAATTTCTGAGGAAAATGCACCTACTGCTGTGAATATGACAGTTCTCAACCTTGGTGTTTTTACAGGATGTCCCTCCCCAGGGAAGGACCAACACCATTCTGACTTACCCTGCTGGAACTGCACCTCCTGCTGGGTAATCAGCTACTGCAGCACTAAGGGAGAGAGACCTCAGGATGATTAACTGGATGCCCCTCCTGAATGCTAAGGAAAAGGAGAACAGCAAGTTTTCCAGGGAGGGGGGGAGGGTTTAAAAAAGTGCTTTCAGTAATCATCTGTTTTCAATTCAAGCAGCTAATTTATAGTTGCACAGAGTTGCTCAATTACCAGCAGCACTTAGTATTTCATACATCTCACTAAGCTTTAACTTAAAATAATATTCATCACACCCATCAAATATATTTTCCTGCCAATTATTTCCGTGAGTCAAGAACAAAATTCATTTTGTAATGATTATCTGACTCAGGTAAAGCTGATTTTCTATTACTCTAGGCCAAAGCCACTGACAAGGGCACAAAAAGGATTATTTTTCAGCAGTTTTCAGCTCAGCTAAATCAGCAGATAATGCCATCTATGATGCAGAGTGATCCTGACCTAAAGCCCTCCTCATTGTTAATGTTTCTCACATCTCAAATATGCCTCAGTGGCAAAAAAATATTCTATAGTCATCTTCTGAGCATCAACAAAGATTATTCTTTTAGAATTCTACAGATTTTATGCTTTTAGACACCGGTCACTGAGTCGTCTCCCATCCCCAATTACACTATCACACGAAGAAAATGTATTTTATATAGTCAGAGGTGGTAATTTGGTGTATTGTTTAATTAATTGCAGACTCTCAAATAAAGACTCTTTGAACTCCCACTAACAATAGCAAAACCAAAGTGTAAAACCCAGAAGTGAAACACAAAGAAAACTCAAATTGCTCTGCCAAAAAGCAAATAAGGGAAATGTTCATCGCTAGTAACTGTTATCCACACAAAAAATAGTTTCTCTTCATGATAAGCAGAACTTTCAACTGAAAATTTCATTTATAGTTAAATATATTGTTTGGGGTTTTATACTATCATATTTAAAGTGAGTAATTCTTAAATTTAAGAGTTTTTTCAGCGATCAGTTAAAATAAAAGCTCCTGTTCTTTTTAAATCATTGATCAATGATTTAGATACTCCTTGCATTCTGCCCTTTTCCTACTTAAATATGTATGTTAGTAATAGGATACCAGTGCCATGTAGCCAGGACATTCTCCACTGCCAAGTGTTCTACCAAAAGCTGCCTAAATTAAAATTTCCATACATTTTGGATTATCTTATATGATGACAATTGTCATCAAAACCATGCGGCGTTGATGAACCTTACAAGTGTCTCAGCCAGTGAAGAGCTATCGTTCTGCTTTAAACACAGGAAAGCTGAGATACACAGAAGTGGAAAGAGGTTTACAAGGTATTGTGAGAGGCTGAGCTAAGACCAGAGAGCAGAAAACAAGCCTTTTTGTACTTCTTCTAGATGATTAATAAATTTAGGCCGGATATAAGCAGAGGAACACCACATACACGAAGGTATAGATTCTCTAGACTGCGACAGGAGCGGTACTAGGTCTCACCTTCTGATAACAGATCATTATAAAGTGCTATAAATAATTTAATTTCAATTGCTAATATAATAATCTGACCCTGTTTTGAGCTGGAGGTTGGACAAGGACCTCCTGATGTGCCCTTCTACCTGAATAATCCCACAATCTCAACAAAACTGTATTTTTCATTTCGGACCAAAGCAGACACTCACTCCTTCTTTTGTCACACTCTTAATACATTCACATTTTCTCTGAGCAGTATTTCATTTTACTCTACACACTTCACGTGTTTGCCTTCCTCAAAATTAAAAAAAATGTTATTTTTCTTTTCCTTTCTCCTTCCTTAGTTTCCCCTCTTTTCTTACTTTACGACAGATGTTTCTTAACCGTCTGATCTGAATCCTCAGATCTTTTCTAGTTGCTAACTTTGCACTTCGTAACTTCAGTAAATCAAAACCACATTACTGAGACCTGCTTCATCATCCCATCCAAGTCACAATTCCTTATTTCAGGTGACCAATGAAAATTTGCTTTTGGTTTTTAATTTTATCTTATTTACGCTGACATATGTTTCATCACCTGATTGTCTATTTTGATTCCATCATTTGTTCCAGCGACCCTCTCCCCGTATAAAGGACATCCTCACACAAACAGCCCACGCAGCCACTGCTGGGCACTAAATAAAATTCCTCTTCAGAACCCACTTAGTGTAATCTTCATGGAAATTACCATAAGACAACGGGCAAGCTGGTAACTGGTCCTGTTCTATTTGAATAATAAAAATAAGGCAGTACTTCCACCAGGTTTTCCCTCTGTTGTGATCCTTGGCTCTGCCTGTCGCATCTGGTTTTATCATTTTTTGAAGCTTTCTGGTGCGTGGACTGCCTTTTCCTTTGATTTTGGAGAATTCACACCACAAAACAGCCCTGAAACTTACACCACCGTGTTATGAAAACTAACACTAGCAGCATGATTCACAAGGCAAGGAAAAGATGTTAAGACAGATGCAGGCTATTTAATCACATAGCGACCAGTAGGCTTTAGAGAAAAGAATGATATTTATAAATACAAGTAACTAAGAATTATTTTATGCTGGTCACTAAAAATGAGTCAGTAAGAAAAGAAAAAAAAATGAAATAGAGGCAACTTGACGGCACCGTAAAATGAACATATTTCTTAGCTATAGGTAAACTTACACCACCAAAGGGGTACTGTAGAAGGCACTGTCATATTACATTAAATCAGAAGTAAATGTAAAGAAAATTCTTTAAAGCTCATATATTTGACACTTTCTGTCAACAGAATGCCTGAAAAAATCTGGGGCCCACAAATCAATGTGGAAAATAAACGCTTGCTTTCTCCTCTTGCTAGATCTATGAAACATAACATATGCTGCCACTTGTCAGTCATCTCGGGGGCAGCCAAAAGCCAGCTGACCTGCACCGAGATCACCATTAATTTTTAAAAAGTGTTTACTGATTGTCATAAAATGGATTAAAAAAAGCACCAGTGAGCAGACGAGGATAAACGTTTGCAATTAAAGTTTTGGATTGAGATGAAAATATTCTGGTAAGGTTGGATACAGTGGCCTCCGTGGCCTTATATCATATCATTTTGCCATTAAGGTGATTATCCATCTGTGAAAATGGTGAGTTGCTTACCTTAACTTAGAAATACATTTCATAATTACATGAACTCCTTTGAAAACTGGTTTTATCCTCATAACAACTGTTAGATGGGACTACAGGTTTGCTTTGTTTTTGTTTTTTTTTTGACTCATTGATTAAACCGCTTCATAATAGGACTCTAAGAGAAAACATTTAGGTCTTCAAGAGGGATTGTGAACACAGGTGTCACGATTTAACCCCAGTCAACAGACAGAACCATGTAACCGTTCACTCACCCCCTCTACATTGGGATTTGGGATAGATCAGAAGAGTAAAAGCAAGGAAACTATTGTCACACACACCTCCTTCTTTCTTCTCCCCAGCTTGATATGTTGAGCATGACACTGCAAGGACAATACTTTGAGGGAGGCAGAGCACTGGAAGAAGCTGCCCAGAGAGGTGGTAGAGTCTCTGTCTCTTGGAGACAGTCCAAACCTACCTGGACACGTTCCTGTGCAACCTGCTCTGGGTGGACCTACTTTGGCAGGGGGTTGAATGAGATCTCTAGAGGTTCCTTCCCATCCTATATCATTCTGTGATTCAGCCTGGAGAAATGAAGTCTCCAGGGAAACTTTGGAGTCCTTTCCAGTCCCTAAAGGGGTCACAAGAGAGATGGGGAGGGACTCTTGATCAGGGAGGGGAGTCATAAAATGCAGGTTAATAGTTTAAGCTGAAAGAAGTGAGATTTAGATAAGACATCAGGAGGAAATTCTTTGGTGTGAGGGTGGTGAGACCCTGGCCCAGGTTGCCCAGAGAAGCTGTGGCTGCCCCATCCCTGGAGGGGTTCAAGGCCAGGCTGGATGGGGCTTGGAGCAACCTGCTCTGGTGGGAGGTGTCCCTGCCCAGGGCAGGGGATGGGACTGAGTGATCCGTCAGGTCTGTTCCAACCTAAACCATCCCATGATTCTATGAATATCCCCCTTTGATCAGCTGGGGTCAGCTGTCCAAGCTGTGTCCCCTCCCAACTTCTTGTTCCTCCCCCAGCCCATTGCTGGTGGGGTGATGTGAGGAGCAGAAAAAGCCTTGAGAGCTCAGCCACAACCAAAATCACCAGTGCCCTAGCACACTATTCCCATCCCAAATCCAAAACACAGCACCGCACCAGTTGCCAGCAACAAAGACAACTCCATCCCAGGCAAAACCACGACAACAGGCTGCTGAAAGTCAACTGCCTTCGAAAGGGACTGCCCTTCTGCTCACTGATAATGTGCACAGAAGGTCTCCACCTTCTGCCTCTACACCACAGCCCTCAAGTCACCCATTGATAGTGATATCTGGTGACATAATTCCTTCATGCTCATAAACTCTGTGAAGAGCTTTGCACTAAAGGTTAAGCAGTGAGGGCTGTGTAGATGGAGAGAAGGTGCTGGCACCCGTCAGTGTTCTGGAGATGTGTCACTTGGATCAAAGCAGAGGGAAGAGCAGCTGAGCTAACGTAACCAAGTCAGGAAAGGAAGGAAAAAACACAGGAAGGCAAAAATGCAGAAAACATTCCAAAGCAGTAGAATAAATTCACGAGATTTCCAAAATGCTGCCGACTCCATGATTAAAAAATAATATTTTTCCTTGCTACAGACATCACAATAATAGACAACTGGATGGTTACGGAGTCCCACTTTAACTTTTGTAGCCTGTAAAAGTTGGGGGGTAGGAGGGGAATTCTAATGCTTATATTTCATATCACATACATTCATAAATCATGGATAAAGAAATGGAAAAGAAGTTCAACAAGGTACCAGAAATGGCGCAGATGGTGCCCCACATCAGGCAGGATCTGTTATGGCTTAAGCTGATTTTAATGCCCAGTTGGAAATAAGCTTTGATGTGCAAGAAAAGTTCATGGGTCGACTCAGAACAGTTTAGGAAAATGACTAGTGAAGGCTGGATCTGTGCAAGTGTTTTTACACTCAAAGGAGCCCTAACAAAACGGGAACTTCTTGCTAATTCTGAGGTGAAATATCTAGTATCTTACTTGATCGCACTGCAGAAGTACAAAGCAGTTTTCCCTGGTGTGGGGAGAGAAGCAAAACACCAAAGATGAATCCTAAGTGAAGCGTCACAGCTGAAAACCAAGCCTTTTAATTTTAACAAGTTCGTAAAAATAAGATTTTAATAATTTAGCTGTGAGAAATGCAATAGCTCAACTCTGTTCAAGTAACGCCTCTGACTAAACAATGATTCGGAACAATTACAAGCTTCTCTGGAGCACCTGCTTATGGAGCAAATACGAAAGATTTTAAAAAGGAAAGATAAAATTTCCATTGAAACTTTTAAAGCAAAACCAAAAATAAATGATGAGAGTCTTTAAAACATTTTTATAGAGAGGAAGAAACCCCCAAAACTCTAAGGTCTTTAAAATATCTTAGCACTATCTTGTTGTAATACTGTTAGTTGCAATTTCCTAAACTAATAGTAAATGCTTGGGTGAAAAAACCAAACACAACAAATATAAAAATGTGGGCTATTAATCTGTTTAATTCTAGAAAATATTACAGATTTCATTACTGGTTTATTACTTCTCTCTGTAGTTTATAGCGCCTTAAACTTTTCTGGTAGTCCTGGAAAATGTTAAAACACTGCTGCTTATTTGTTCTCTGCTCAAAGGAAAAATATTCGGTATGAAATCTGACTCTGTTAAGAGTTTGTTACCTGTAAGTAATTTTCTGAACTTTTTCTTAAGTCAGTTAATAATGATTAAAACTCCCTGTGTCCTGTCAAAAGACAAAAAACAATCACTGCACCTGTATTTATCTCTAAAAGATACATTTACATGTATTTCCAATTTGCTGTACCTTACGTTGAAATTTCATACATGCTCTTAAGGGCTGAAAATGGGCTATTCGATGCATTTTAGCCAGAGGAAAAAAATATGTGGGGAAGAAAAAAAATCTGTAGGGAAAATCCCAACATATTTGGAGATAAACAAAGCACCGAATAAACGAAAAGATGAAAATATAAGTTTGCCCTTAGCATTTCTAGGTGGTCAGTCCCTTGATATCTGTATCTATTCTTCTGAAGAGTCCCTTACTGAGTTGGTGGAAATGCTTTAACATTTAAGCATTCTGTTTCCTTCAGGTTATATCAGTAAAAATTAAATTGGGTTTGGTGCTAGCAATTACTCCTTCCTATCTGCCACATTGTTGGGTACTATTGTACTCGGAGAGGACTGGGAAAAACATATCACAACCAGCATCCTAATAAATATGCAATTTTCTTCCATACTGGGGTTTTGTTACAACACAATATCAGGTGGTACGTTGTGCTTTTTGTGTCAAATGTTGAGAAAACAGGAAGATTTCTCTAAATTCACGTGGCAGGTGAAGGGTAGGGAAGCGAATGTACGTTGGCTGCTAAACATCCCCAAGAAAAGGGCAAGCATATGGTGGCAAAGCAATATGTGGTTTCAAAAAGAGAGTATTTCAGGCAGAAGAAATTACTTATGCTGGGAGGTTAAGGAAGTGACTATACTTATGTTAGAACTGTGGAAACATTAAATATGAATGAAATGCAGAAATAGCTTAAGGAAAGGTAGTAACAGGCTAGAAGCAAAGGATGTGACAGAAGAGAGCTCTGGGAATGAAGAACAACGGTAACAGAAGAGACAAAGAGGTAAACTGACAGAGAGGAACATTTAGGATTTGTAAATGAGCTCTGCCAAAAGAGAAAAGGAATGTGCACTGGAGTGGAATTGCTGAGTGACAGGCAGGCAAGAAAACTTTGGGAAAAGGGCACTATAGAAATCTACAACAGAAAAAGTTTAAAGGATTCTAGAACCAAAACAGTTTTTTTCAGCTACACTCTAGATTAAGAATTTCAGAAAATTAAGAAAAACTGAGAGGGGTAAGAGCCGGCTGAGTCAGAAGAAATAAAGAACAAGGATTAACACAGAATATTACACCAATGTTTAGAGTAAATTCACGTCGAAAAATATCGTGTGGTTAGCTGAAGAAGAAGTGTGCAGTTAAAAACGATCGGGTTTATGTCTCAGAAGATAAAAGGACAATAATCTTGACAAAAATTGTTCTCCATTCCGCAGGACAGTACAAACACAGAAGCAAGCTGTGTACTAAAAGAAGTAGGATAAAAATTCCAGAGGATAAAAATTATGGGCCATGTCCTGTGCTTAAATCAAGACTGAATGGTGATATCGAGCCACCAGCTGGAAGTCCCAGTTTGGTCTGTGCAGCCTCGGGGCATTTCTTTCTTATATTGCCCCCCCAGCGATCGCAATGCCAATGAAAAGATTGAGCTGCACAAAAACAACCCAAACCCATCCTGGCTTATGTCCCCCCTACTTAACGAGGAAGAAATCCGTAACGGCCATATATCAAATATCATTGTTTTTAAATGGACTAACACAACGAGCTGTGCAGCTGATGCACAGAGAGATTTCAGCCTTCTTTTCTCATACATCCCGGAGTCCTTGCAGGAGAACGAGACCATTTCTCATGCAGGAAATAGCATTATCTGTCATCATTTTTCTTCAAAGTGGAAATTTTTGCTTTCTACCATTTCATATTTAGGCCCTTGGTTTGCATTTTTGAGCAGTTACGATTGTAAACTCTCTTAAAATGTGCAATAGTGTATTTAATCTCAACCACGAGGAGCCCAGAAAGCCAAATAAAATGCGTAAAATAAGTAATTGGAAAGGACTTGTTTTTCTAATGTAAAACAAGCTGAGTGAGTTTAAATAGTCTAAGTAGTCATTACAGCCTGGCTGTGATGTGTTCTTTCCTCGGCGCTCGCTGCAGCATTTCTCGTATTATTATAATGGTTTTCTAGAGCAATAAATTACAGGCACAGAACCAACCGCCGAAAAGCGGAGGCGGCTCACGCAGCGTGATGCAAATCACACCGTGGGATGCTGCGTCTCTGTAACAACAATTCCATTAGGGTTGGATCCGTGGGATCCTGCCCACCGTGCTACGATTTCACTCCGCGGCACAGAGCCCGTCGGAGCAAGGGGAGATGGAAGTTTCCATCACTGAGGCCTACAAACGTTTCGCCCAGTGTTTGAATTTTGCACATCTATGTAGTTTTCTGGAAACTCTTCTCATATAGAATCTAAGGAAATTCATAGTCAAACTCAGTTCCCAAAAGATACGGCCATCTAACAGCTGTTTAGCAGATTGCAAGAAATAAATCAGTGGTTTATCAGTCTAATTCCTTGCAGAATGATCAAAAATATCACAATCCCCCCTCCTAATAAGCACCAATTAACAAGCAGAAGACATGGTTTGGGTCATTGAATGAGGTAAAGGATTAAATAAATGGAAATGGTTATCTTCTACACCAAATTTCATTACATTACGAAAAATCATTGACTCCAAAATGCCACTCTGCCTATTCAAGCAACCCAGATGTTCTTAGTTGCTCTGTGTTAAGTAAATGTACTTGTTCATTTCATTGAGCCAAAGGTAATAAAATATAAAAGGTAAAGATACCCTTTCTTGACTTTAAGAAAAATACACTAACAAAACGTGAGTCAGAATTCATTTTTCCCACTACTCAAAGTTAGGATCGTCAGGATTCATAGGAAACAGAATTAGAGATGTGAGAAACGGGGATGATGAATCCCATGTAAAACCTGGCAGCCACACACTAATTCTGAAAAAAAGCCAAACTGACTTCACAAGTTCATCTGGAAAAGATTTCTCTTTGAGAACATATGGCTTGCAACTGTCCATAAAACTTTTATTTTGCGCCGCAGAAGATGATATTTATAACAGGCATGGTGTGTACATGGCAATAGGAGAGCCAGATGTAACAACCTACGTCTCAGGACACCAGGAAGGCACAGAGTCCTCCACTCAGGACCAGCATGTGGAGATGGAGATGGGAAATTTCCTTCCTTCTCAGTGCCCCAGTGCCATTTGTCAGCCCATTACCCCCAGCACAGAGAACAAGAGGTTTTCTGAATTAACTACAATTTTATAAATCAATGCTCTTTTTTGGAACCAATCCCTTTTTTCCTCCCATTCTCCAGGAACGACTTGACTTTATATACTTTACTTTATATACTGAGCTTGGCTTCAGGGGGGTGGTTATATATTAAATCTTTTGGTAAAGGCCCTAATTAGTTCATAAAGATTACTGGACATTTTCGATATAATCTTTTTCATCCAGCAGTGATTCATCAATTGAGTTTTAATTCAAGGAAAACGTGGTTGAAAATGTGGCCTTGAGGCATGAATAATTCCCATTCTTTTCCTTCTGTCTTACTGACATAATTTACATGATTTTAATCTAATAATATTTCTGTTTGCCACGACTCCAAAGGAAGAGGAAGAGTTACCTCCAGATTCAGAGGAAGGGGAAGGTGAAGGGGGAAGGGAAGGGAAATGGGGGGAATGGAGAAGGGAAGGGGGAAGGGAACAGGGAAGGGAAGGTGGTATTTTAAACAACTTGATATTTTAAAATGAGAATTAGGACAAGAAGTAGAAATATTTATTCTAGGAAAGATTATCAGTTAAGCCTTCTACATGTTGTTTTCAGCCATTCAGCAGATATTCCAGTCCTTCTTTTTTTCCAAGTGCTAATTTTATCAACTATAACTTCCTGTTAGTGTGTCCTATTTACTAATCTTGTCATAACTAGCAGGAATTTCTTTAGTGGCAACACCTGAAAGATGTTTGGTACTTCACTTTGCTCCTGCTTTCTGAAATTCAGAGGCTTATGCTTTACCAGAGCGGAGATGCTTGTTACAACTGGGAAGAATGAAAATGCCAGGATTATTTTCCGTATCACGTTGATTACAGGTTGTGAGGTATTAGATGCTCTTTTGATTTTTGCTACTTATTTGGCTTAGTTATCAATTATTATGCAGTTCACCTTCCATCAAAGACTTTGATGCAAAGCTAGAAATATGCTTAGAGGAGCTTCTTTTTCATAAGTAAATGATAAACTTCTAAATAGACTTCTTAGCAACACTGAGCAATAGCTACATATGCTGTAACTTGCTATGCAACACACAATAGCCTGATGTATTTCATGTCTAGCTTGTTTGTGTAATATTATGCAGAATTCTCATTTGACATGCAAGAAAAAATCCATAGAAACAGCTTGCAAAATGCATCAAAGCGGACGTTTGAGGAATCATGTCCTTACAATTTCTAACGCATGAAGAGTATGCATTTGTTCATGATCTGCAACTGCTTTGCATTATCGGAATAGATTTAGAATAATCCTCGAAATCACGGGGTTTAATAAGGGTTATGAGAGGGAGTACGAAGGAATCTTCACCTGTGGCTCAGAGACACGGACGTGAGTAATTGTCATCTTTGCATTTCCCCGGTCTTGGTCCTGCCGTGGATTTCCTGGTACAATTTACTGCTGCAGATTATTCAGTTTATACTGGTTGCTAACAGATGTGAAAGGTCTGTATGTATCATCCATCGATCAGAAGGATATAAGAAATCTATCTTTTCACTTCAGCCTTAGCTATTGCCCTTTCACAGCCGCAACGGACAAGTGCTGAGGCATTAGTTCTGCTGCTGAGAATGTATCAGAGCACCATTTCAACAACAAATAAGAAATACAAAATGCCTACTTTGTAAACACATTTAATTAACTTTAAAACCTCATAAAAGCAAATAAAATCATAGAATCATAGAATGGTTAGAGCTGGAAGGGACCTTAAAGATCATCAAGTACCAACCCCCCTGCCATGGGCAGGGGCACCTCTCCCTACAGCAGGTTGCTCCAAGCCCCATCCAGCCTGGCCTTAAACACTTCCAGGGATGGGGCATCAACAACTTCCCTGGGCAACCTGTTCCAGTGCCTCACCACCCTCACAGCAAAGAACTTCTTCCTAAGATCTCATCTAAATCTCCCCTCTTCCAATTTAAAACCATTCCCTCTCGTCCTGTCATTAGACTTCCTGACAAAGAGTCCCTCCCCAGCTCTCACAATCTTTTTTTTAAGGATAACTTCCCCAGATACTTTTCTAACTATTTCTTGATTTAGATAAGAGAAATACGTCAAATTCCATATTTAAAACCTAATAGTTTATAAAAAAAGAAAGAGGAAGCTAATTTAAAAAAAAAAGTGAGATGAGTATAACCAATGAAACTTCCAAAAGTCCATCCTTAATGCACCACAGTGTCACAAAGACCTCTGACAAAGTTTTATTACACATCAAAATAAACAAAAAAAAAATCTATAACAACTCTTAAAGTATTGGTGCTCAACCTGGCACTCAATTTATTGTAAAAATTTGGGTACATCTAATATATTTTGTCAAAAAAGAAAAAAAAGAAATTATAAAAACCTAGGAACTTTTAAAGTGTTTCAGAATACTTGAAAAGAGCACAACTGCAATCTGGAAGTTCTGAATTCTGTCGGATTTCTTTAAATGGGAAATTGCAACAGCTTGATTGTGTCACGTTGCAAGGTAAAATACAGTTAAGATACTGCAATATTACAAATATATTTTTTTGTTTAAATAAGTGAATTAAATTATTACTGCCAAAAAGCAATGGAAAACGAACTGTGAAGGCCATATATTATTTATAAATGACAACTGTTTATATTTGGGAAAAAAACATTGATTCCTATATACAGGTTTTTCCTCTCTCTATCATCTCTAACCCCTGTCAATAAAAAAAAAAATAACTTTTAACAGAAAATACAGCTCCAGGCCTACTTTTTTAAAATTTTAAATATTATTGTCACTGATCAACACATACATATTTAAACAAAATTAAATGCCGGGGACCATAATGCAGCAGAAAGAGGCAAAGCAAAACAATCAGAATTTAAGAAGTGGCAATTTCAATTTCCCCTCTGCTCTGAGGAATCTCTGAAACTGCTACGAAAAGATATTAGAAAGCCAGGAGGTGAGATGTTGACTTCCAGATGGAAATACACAAGAAAATATTTGAGAGTGCTCAGCACTGACGTACAACAATCCCGAAATGGATTAACTCCCCGAGACCATATGGGCAGAAAATAACAAGAGTTCTGTGTGCCAACATAAATGTAGTCGGGTGACGAAAGAAACAGAAGAGCTACTGAAAATAACTACGACAGAGAGGTTTGTAAAGCAGGGGAAAAACAAAAGGTCACCATCATGGAAGTGGAACCAGGAAGATTTTGAAATCATAGAATCATGGAATGGTTAGAGTTGGAAGGGACCTTAAAGATCATTGAGTTCCAACCACCTGCCCTGGGCAGGGACACCTCCCACCAGAGCAGGTTGCTCCAAGCCCCATCCAGCCTGGCCTTGAACCCCTCCAGGGATGGGGCAGCCACAGCTTCTCTGGGAAACCTGGGCCAGGTTCTCACCACCCTCACAGCAAAGAATCTCTTGCTCATCTCTCATCTAAATCTTCTCTTTTTCAGTTTAAAACTGTCACCCCTCATCCTATGGCTCTCCTCCCTGACCAAGAGACCCTCCCCATCTCTCCTGGAGCCCCTTTAAGGACTGGAAGAGGCTCTAAAGTCTCCATGGAGCCTTCTCTTCTTCAAGTTGTACCCCCAAAACTCTCTCAACCTGTCCACATAGGAGAGGGGCTCCCCTATAGAGGGTGTGCTTACACTACAGAAGACTTTTGAAAATCTGCAGCGGGCAGGGTTGTTACTACTTGTGATGAAAAATCTTATTTTGTCACAATGACCATCAATCAACAAAATAGCTGGAAGGGACTTAGGAAGCTGAAAGTTAAATACTTTAACAGTTAATGTTTAGACAACTGCTCTGCAGAACGGAATGCAGACCCTTTATGAGACATGAAGGCTCCTGATGTAGAACGTGGGAAGTTTTGTTCCTCAAAACAAAACAGAAGATGATTCAAAGCCTGAGTTGGGGGTCACGGAGGGGAAACCCAGTCTCTGTGCAGGTATCTGCAGCCTCTAGATAATGGGGAGCTGCAAAGACAGGCTGTTTGAAACTTCTCTTAGAGGCCTAAAATCGCAGGGAACAGGAATTTCATGACCTTTCTCCTTCAACTTGGGATCTTCACTCTGGGAACATCTTGAAAACTTGAGGCTATAAGCCTTTTTTTTTTTTTTTCATCCAAATGAGGATGAAGACAGTCTTTTTTTTTCTTTTTCTTTTTTTTTTTCCCTTCACTGTGCTATTTCAGGAGGATGCACTCCCCTTCTGTTTAATGTATGTTCTGGGAAGAAAAAGGTTTGTCTTTATTCAGGGGAATTGCCCTGGGGAGAGGGTGGAAACGGGGAATATAAAGGTGCTGACATGTAGTACTTTTATGTAGTTATTGTATAAAAAAAAAAAAAAAAAAAAAAAGGGCTGAAACCCAAGCTTTTTTTTTTTTTTTTTGCTTTTTATTATTTATTTATTTCCTGCCCTACTGTTTTTGTTACCAACCTGCAAATTTAAACTTGTATTTTTGCCATTTTACTGGCCCAAGGAACCTTGAATTCTATTCTGCATGTTACATAATTTTAGGAGCAGATGAAGAGCTTTAAACTGCATTTCTCAAGCCAGAACAGCATGTAGCATCTAGTGTCTACGATATTCTTTAAGAAGGCAGATGTAACCCTAGAAGCTTTGGGGAACTGATTGACTTCTTGGACTCATACAATACCACCGGCTCCCTTAAAATGCTGAGAAATGAGTAAGACAAAAAATTACTCAGATTCTCAGACCAAGGCATTTTTTTTCATGCAAAGGAACGTGACCTTTAGATACTTTAAACTCGAGGTCAAACCCCAATGTATTTGGAGTTAAGTCGCCTCCAGAGTAAGGAACTGTTTGGGTTCCTTTTTTCAGGACCTTGGTAAGTCAAGAAATACAGCTCAGGAAGTATTAGGCGAAATTATCTATTCACCTATTTCTACTCCTAACACCTAGGATAACAATCACATCTGTCAAAGGGCTCATTTAAGCTTGCAAAGGTTTCTAAGATCCTAATTTTTCCTGCTACTATGCAGCAGGCATCGAAAAAAAATTTCGTATCACCTCATTTGCTCAAGAAATAGAGATTTCCATAAGCAGCACATTTATGAAAACCAAGGTTTTCTGTGGCTTTCATTCTAACTCTCTAATATCTAAGGAATTTCAATAGTACAGTTAAACTCATTTTACTCCATCCATATATCTGAGACATTAATTTGAATCTCTCCCCTCTGCTCAAACATCTATTTTCGGGAAAATTCTTTAGGATTTCCATTGCTCTGCTTTATTTGTCTAAAGCTGGTCAACAGGGTCAATGGTTTTGATGTAATCAAAGTTCGATGTAAAAAGCAAACATAAAAGACAAAGTCACTTATTATCAGTTATTGGAGGAAGCCTTGTGGGTTTTTAATCCATAAAGTGGCAGCATGTTGTCCCAAATCTTACTTTATTCGGTGTCTCCCATGCATATCAATTAACGGTTCACTGTTAACAAAAGTGTGAAAACACACAAAGCATAAGATAATTTCAGGTGACAGATTTCTCGCTTCAGGGCTGTGCATGAAAAATTTAACAATTCTTAGGTAAGCATTTATCCTAAAAAGCACTTTCCTCTCTAAAGGCTGTGCCTTGGCAGGAATTTTAGGTCTATACCATGCCTGCGTTTTATAACTTCCATCATTTCATAACGTTTGGTAACACTCATCATTCTTATTTGCACCTACACTTTTGAAAAGTAAGACCTTTTTGCTATTTAGGTCATTAAAATGTTACTTTTGTGTTATTTAGTGTGAAGAAGTAAGGAATCTATAATAGATATGCTGCTGTTATAGACATGGGGGAAATTTTAATTTTTCTGTGAGATTCTTCTTAGTGAGACCTTTTGCCAATTAAGATAGTTTTGTACTAGAGAACATGTAAATTTCATCAAAAATCCCTTTTCACCCCGACTTATCTTGTGTCTGCTTTACATAATATAAAATGTTCCATGTTTTAAATTATTTCTCTTGTGCACTCAGTATTTCCTTTCCTCACTTTGAACCCAAATGTCTAACATGAAATATTCTAAACTTTGAACCACATTCAAAAACTTCAGCTGCAGTTAAAAAGAATGAGCTGATATTCATATACCTCTTTCAGCTAAATAATAGTATTTTTTCTACTTCTGCAAATACCAGGTGACTGTTTTCATTTAATTGAAATTTTTTCAAATCTCAATTTGAAGTCAAACTACAATTGCAAAATAGAAACACAACTAGAAGATCAATCCTTTAACCGTATCTTTGCAAGGACATATAGGATGGGTTCAACAACTGGAAAGCTTCGGCTTTCCCAGTTGCTTTACTGGTTAGAAGAAGCACATGCCTGGCATGTTTCTCTCTACTAATTAGTTTTCTATGCAAGGATCTTCCTTATGCCATGGCTGCTTAATTTCCCTAAAAGCCTTAAAGGAGGGGGATTTGCTGAAAGTCTTCTGGAAATCCATAGATGCACTATCAACCAGACGAGGTTCTCCTGATCATGAGCCATTCATCCACATACTTGGACTTTTAAAATCCATATTTAATTTAAAAAAATAAAAATAAAAATTTAAAATTACACTTGTCTAACAAAAAAAAAAAAAATCTTTTCAGTGTTTTGTAGTAATGATCCATAATGCCTCTATTTGATATTTCCAGATATCATATTTCAAGAAAAAAAAGGATTTGGTTGCATGATCGGCTCTAATAGAGGTGTGAAGTTAAGAATGATACACTAAGCATCTTCTAAAAGTGACTGTAAATAGCCAGTAATGCTAACTTGAGTGTAGTTGGAGAAATCTCATCATCATTTTGGTTAGGGAAGAATAAGCTTTTAGTATGCAAATTAGTAAGAAAAACGTTTTGAAGAAATGCAGCAGGTTAGAGATGTAAATGAGGCCTAAAATGTCTCATTAGGTTTTGAATAGCCCCTTGCTTTTGTTGCAATTTTTTTTTTCTTTCTTTTTGTTTTCTAAGCATTATAAATCTTGTGGGCTTTGGGGGTAATTTTCTTGCTTGACTAAACCAGCAAGGGTTTTTCTAATAATAAATTAGGAAATGCTTCTCCAAACTCAATTCTGCATGAAAATATACAGTGAGGGGAATAGTATTCCATAGTTTCATTTACAGAATATTTCTTAGTTTTGTCCCCTAACATTTTTTTGATATTGTTTCTAATGACTCCAGCAATTTCTGTAATACTTTTAGTATGATAAATGATTTATGTTTAGATTGAAACTCAGTATCTGGAGCTTAATACAACAAAACACACATATAATTTATCTCTATTGAGAAAGAGACATCTGAAAATTTTTAACGCGAGACTTCTTTATTATGAAACAGTTCTCTAGCAAAAACCCCATTTAAACTACAATTTTAAACATCAATCCTTACAAACCTGGCTAAATATATCTCTTCCAGTTCATTCTAGTGTGATTTGCTCTATATAACTCTTTTCTCTGTTATTCTTTCTCAAAATTAAAGTGTTTCAGTGCAATTGCCTAATGTCAGTGTGAGTGTACTCTGGTACATCACAAATTCTTATTATGTTGACTTCTACTTTTAAAACTTCTCATCTTGAGCAGACTTTACTATTGAAGTGATAACCTGAAGTATTTATAGTAATAAAATTACCCAAAATAACTGTGTTTAGGACAGTTTATAAAAAGGTTATGACACCTGCACTTGTTTCCACAATTAATACTCTGCTACACAAATCAAACCACGCTGAACTAAATGCAGAATGATACCACAGTAGAAAAGGGTTTATTATGTTTCTTATATTTTCAGTTTCAGGGTTTTATGAAATAGTGTTTATAAAATATCTCTGGAGAGTTTACGTGACATGATCTCCATATGGTAAATTACTTGCTGCATTTCTTTGCAGGGATAAGAGATTACCCATATTATTGCAGTCTGCAGAATCAGAGTTTAAAGCCTATTAGTTAAGTGAAGACTAAGGTTTTCTTACATATAAAATACAAATATAAGATTTTTACTTACATATCTATATATTAAATATAGACCTTTATACATCCATGGTACCAAACCTCCATTACTGAGCGAAACAGTTCTAATGGCTCTAATTATTTGCATTTTATTGCTAAGTGAATATATACGTGCATTTACACTCACACACACACATATGTAATGTAACACGAGAGTAAATTTCTCTTTGCTAAAATATTTAACCCATGTCCATCATCTCCTTAAATAAAACCAGTCTGCTGTGTGATCAGTTCAGATGCTTAAAGAAAATATTATTCTTTCTCTAGATAGCAGTGATAGTGTATTTAGTAGATAGGTTAGATTTTGGTGTGATTTTTTTTTTTTTAGGGTACTAATCCCGTTTTTTCAGTAAGTGGAAACTTTCCCTTTGACGTGTGATACTCTGTGGGTTTAAGTTTCTTTCCTTTTTTCTTCTTCCCTTCATGCTTAGCAAATAACTTGGAGCCTTAAATGAAAAATAGATATGAGAGATTGCAGTAACTTCTCTGACTCTGGCCAAGTGATAAGAAATGGATTCTTTTTTCTTTAGCTAATTGCCCACTTCCAAGGAAAATTCTTTCTCCCATGAAATCTTTGCCTGGGGATCGTGGTATAGCAGGAAGCTAAGAAATGTGCGTGCTTCTAAATCAACTGCATTGAGGATGTTTGAGTGATTCTTGAAGGCTAAAATCCTA
Organism: Thinocorus orbignyianus; assembly: GCA_013400375.1. Taxonomy (NCBI): domain Eukaryota; kingdom Metazoa; phylum Chordata; class Aves; order Ciconiiformes; family Thinocoridae; genus Thinocorus; species Thinocorus orbignyianus. The sequence continues at coordinate 1,076,904 of VXBW01001857.1, forward strand.
CGTTGGCATAAATTTTTGCGGTTTATTGACTGAAATCTCCTGTATTACCCTTAGTTACTTTGTCTAGTGGGTCTGTGCTTGCTGCTTGGGTGTAATGGAATATGAAATTTTAAGAATATAAATTAATCCTTTAATGTTCTTGGAGTTAGAGAGTTGCTAATGTGGAAACAATCGATACATGCTCTCTGTGCTGGGAGAGAAGATGTAATAAGATTACAGGCCCGCAATCTCTAGCATTTACTTTCGTCCCTAATCATTTTGTAGTGCAGAGATATGAAAACAATAGGGGAGATCTTTTCAGGTATCTTCTAAAATGTTTGCCTGAATATGGAAATAAAAAGCATTTGCAAATATACTGTAGTCCTGGACCAGCAAAGAGATTAGGATGAGTAAAACTTTTCACTGGAGTAAAATCTTACCTGAGAGAGAAATAAAATTACTCCTATTTAAACATCAGCATATGTTGCAGTTACAGAGGAAATGGAAATATATATGGATATAGTTATTATGGCTCCTAATCCAAGAAATATTTTTCTTAGTACGTATTTATAAGTATTCTTTAAATGTTCAGCATAGACTGTGTCTTCCACAGATGGAGACCTTCTTTCCATTTCCTTTGCAAAATCAATTGCTGTTGTTCAAAACCTGCTGGATGTATTAATTTTTGTTCCAATCCATCACTGGGTATTCCAGATAGATTTACCAAGAATTTTTTGGGATTCTTTCTTTGTGTGCTGCCCATGCTTATTTTCAGACTTTTTTTCTCTTGATGAGATTGGTCTCAGGAGATCCTGCTACCTACTGAGAGATGTTCAGCATGTTGGAATCTCACTGGCTACAATGGGAGTTGATTTGCTCCCAGTAAGCCTGAGTAAGCACCTTGCAAGATAAAGGCTGAAAAAGAATATGCTTTGCAGTGCACATGCTTCCTATTCTCGCCAACAGTGCCTCCTTTTATAAATTAAAATTGATTTATATTTTATGCCTTAACTAGAGGTAGGATGTATAATGTAGAGTGTACTATTCTGGAACCTGAAACAGCAATGAACATTCATTAATTAGGGGGAGGGAGTACTGGTGATGACGATGATGATTTGGAGGATTATTATTATTATTATTATTATTATTATTATTATTATTATTATTATTATTATTATATATTTTTACACATTGAAGGGATAATAGAAAACTTTCACTATGCATCTCAAAACATCTTGACAACTATTTCAATGTTGCAGCCTGAGACATGGAACAGCATAGAAGTTAGGAAATAATTAGGAGTGAAATCCTATTTTGCTAATTTGACTTTATATATATATATAGTACCACTTTTCCCAAACAGCATAGAGACTCAAAGTCTACAATTCCAAAGCCACAACCCACAATATGCTTTAGGACCAGAATGTATAGACAATCTGAAGGAGGCGGGTCTTCGTCTGCCCAACACTAACAGCACATGGTAGCTGTTCCTCCAGCTACACACAGAAGGCTTTCCTCTGCCTTTTCCCACATTTCCCATTAAATGTCTATGCTAATTATGTGCCGGAAAGAAAAAGACACACACACCTCCTACCCCATAATCAAAGGAAAACATTCTTGACTGCCACTAAAGTTTACATACCTCCAAAACAGAAATGGGACAGGACAGGATGTGGTGAGATCACGCTACTGTGCCAAGGTTAATGATGTCAACTTGAATTTTGGGGTTTGTGATAAAATATTCTCAGCTGTGGTTCCTTACCCCCAGACTTTATGCTGCCTGTACTTTCACCAAAGCCCAAATATTGTACAAGGTGGTTTTTTTGTTCCTTCTGGGTTTTTTTTTTTNAAATTGATTTATATTTTATGCCTTAACTAGAGGTAGGATGTATAATGTAGAGTGTACTATTCTGGAACCTGAAACAGCAATGAACATTCATTAATTAGGGGGAGGGAGTACTGGTGATGACGATGATGATTTANTTTGGACCAAACCCACTATTTTTGTAGAGACAACACATATATACAGATACACTAATTAATTCAGAAGCAGAGCTCATTCTGTGAATCTGTAGGAAATGAATCACTTAGAGTAATCACAGAGACTATTGTGAGGACGCTCTATTTCAGATAATAAGAAGCACAGATACGTATGAAGGATCCTTCAGGTTGAGACATTAATTACACCGAACATTCCTTGATGCCTGCTGTTTCGGTATTGCTTACAGGAGCATGTGAAACTGTTCCCAACAATCACACTTTGCAGTCTTTGTTCTTGAGACCACCAAGGTCTGCCACGTTAAGTCATGTTTTTAATCTGTCACGAGAAATCAACTTGTAGGAAGCCCCAGACAAGCACGGTTATTATAATTGCTGTTTGACTGGGTCCCAATCCATTGTTTACTAAGAATTCTAGAATGGTTTGGGTTGGAAGGGAACTGAAAGATCACCCAGTTCCAACCCCCTGCCCTGGGCAGGGACACCTCCCATCAGCCCAGGTTGCTCCAAGCCCCATCCAGCCTGGCCTTGAGCCCCTCCAGGGATGGGGCAGCCACAGCTTCTCTGGGCAACCTGGGCCAGGGTCTCACCACCCTCATACCAAAGAATTTCTTCCTGAGAAATTCCTTCCTTGACAGGTTGCTTTGCTTCGATTTGGACTGAACATACTAAAGTCACTGAAGGGATTTTTATTCCAGCATCACAGTAAGAAAGCATTATGTGATTTACAGTAACATTCCCATTCAAGCTTAACTAACAGCTACATAAAAATACTTCACTCTAACAAAATGAAAAAATACTTAGTATAGTCACTGAAGATTCTGCATAAAGTTGGAAATTCAAGATCCTCTCCTGATCATTCCATTCTGATCACTTTTATCTAAACTGCTACCTAGCAAAATCAGCACAGGATTGCCATAGACTATAGATAGATAGATTAGATAGATAGATAGATAGATAGATAGATAGATAGATAGATAGATAGATAGATAGATAGATAGATGGATAGATAGTTAGATAGATGGATAGATAGATAGATGGATGCATATCTGGACTTAAGAGCAGAGCTGAACAATTCCCTTAGTTATTTACAAATCTTGAGAAATGTGTCTTATCACTCATATTGTAAGGAAACACCGTTCTTGCTATTTTTATAGTAAACCAGTCAGTAATTCTCGTTCCTATTTAAAACAGGAGTCTTTGTATAAGCATCAGGATCACTACACAGATCTTTTTTTAAATGCCCAACTTAAATGGCCAAGTGTCTTTTGAGATAAGCTGAAATCACTGATATCATTAGGGGTGTGCTATTTAGTCGCTTAAAGAAGGCAGAAAAACTCTCAGAGATAGCAACTGGAGGAAGCAGGTGGTCAGATATGAGGTAATTGTGGTGAAGGATTACGGTGAACAAGTGTTAATTTGGCAATATACAGGTCAATCAGCACGGATTTTCTTGCTATGCGTTCTGAGGATTTTATTCTTTGAACTGTTAGCTTCAATTATTGTAAGGGCAAACACTAGTCAAAAAAGGTACGAGCTAAAAGGTGTGGGGAAAAAAACCCAGTGAATTTTCCTGAATGAAGATGTTCTTGTAAAACATCAGAATGCTCCATTTATTTAAAAAAAAAAAAATTTAAATAAAGAAACAAATGAGAATCTGAATGCTTTAAGGACCTGAGAGCTACAAGTGGTGGGATTTATTCCCAGTTGCCTTCCCTCCTCCTTTTTCTTGGTAGCAGTCCATTCTCAAAAATCTGGCAGGTGCCCTAAGCTCAACAACAATTTTGTCCCTCACAACACAACAAAAATGCTACCTGAACCACATCCCCAACATCTCCCACGAGGTCAAGCAGATTCGTACAGAACAAGCTTTCTCAGAGGCTCTAGCCTGATGTCATCTGATGTGCCTGCTCAAAAGAGGGGACTCTGAAACAAGAGATCAAATTGATCGGGGAGGCAGGAACAGTTGGACCTTATAAAGGAAAAAGCAGAATCTCTGAGGAAAAGAGTTTGACAAGACTACTGGATTTTCAAGTACTAAGTGTTTCAAAAGGGGATGCATTTTCAGAGCCTATCACCCCCATTTCTCTCCCTACCATTTTGACAAACTCTTCAAAACCTGTTGATGAAACCGAGACTAAGCTTCATCACAAACCAAAGTCACAACAGAGGAAGTAACAATGTAGTGTGGCATAGATATTAAGAAAATAAATGAGATTCTGGTCTTGTTAATGGACTAGATGAGAGATAAAGACAACTATTTCCTAGAGTCACAGAGGTTGGAAGGGACCTTTAAGACCATCAAGTCCAACCATTACCCTAACCCTGCCAGAACCATCTCTAAACCATGTCCCTCAGCACCACGTCTACCCGTCTTTTAAATCCCTCCAGGGTTGTTGACCCCAAAACTTCCTTGGGCAGCCTGTTCCAATGCTTGATAACTCATTCATTTTGGGAAAATGAACTGGTGTTCGGGTAGAATATAGATATTCAGAGCCAAGACAGCTGTTCTTAAGAACCATGCCTCATTCCTTAGACAAGCACCTACAATTCTGCCACCCCATATCTCCTTCACATTACCCTCTTCCAGAGTGGAGCATCTCTTCCCATTTTCGAGGACACCACTGCTAAGTGAGCATCTTATTTCCACGGAAAGGAACCCTGTTTGCCTGACCTTTCTCCACAGAACGGTTATGCTTTTTTACACATAAAAGGATGAAGAACTACCTAAAGAAGGATTTCAGTGTTTTCCCCATAATTATTGCTGAAGGTTGGTGTAGAGCCAGCACAGCAGTGGATTTGGGAGACTAGGGGTTTGTTCCAATTATTTCAGAACTGGCTGATACATTCATCTATTGCTCTGATCCTGCTTTTTTCTTATAATAGAAAATCTTTGTTTTAAAATGAAATCTGTGGTATGGTTTTATGTTTCTCCTTGAGATAAGCTATCGTACATAATAAAAGTACTTTCCAAAAAGCAGGAGAGTATGAAGATTTGTGCCACGAGAATGGCAATCCCTTCTGTTTTCAATATCAGAATTTCCCATGCTTGGCAATCCTGGTAACTCTGCAATACGGTTTCCTCCCATTTGAGAGAAGCAGAGTTTCATCTTTAGAACACAGAAGAACTTTTGAAAATCCTCCAGTAATCCTTACCTCAATACCCAATTAAAAAAATTCTATATATAATTAAATTGTCACAGAATTTTAAAACATACCATTTATAAACTTTGAGTAAATCACCTGAGCTATGCTACACTACAGAGCATGGCAACAAAAATACTATGACTGAAATTAGGTTTTGGCATAGGAGGTAGAGCTACGCCTTCAATCTACAGTAATTGAATTTGCAGCTTAGTTGATTGGATATAGCATTTTAACATCATTTTGGAGGTTTAAGAATTGCAAGAGCGACAACCCTCCGGGTATTTTGATCACTAGCACACAAGCATGTAACATACTTTGTGTTCAAGGGGAACCTTTATCCAGGATGCAAAGCTGGTGCTGAATTATAATCACCTTCAAAAAGAATGCAAGCCTGTGGGTATTAAGCTTTGCACTCACCGAGCTCAACCAAAAAGATTTATGCAATCTACTCTGGGACCTGACATTTATTCATACAGTAGATCTGATAAGTGCATTCTGAGACCTTGAAGTTTATTCTCATCAGAAGTTTTGCATTTAAGGACTCAACCAGTAGACCTTTTTAGTGCTGATCAAAAGCACTTCATTATGAGCTCAAGCACAAACACTGTACAAACACGTAATAAAGAAAAAAAGAAAAGGGAAAGGGAAAAAGGAAAAGAGAAAAGAGGAAAAAGGGAAAAGGGAAGGGGAAAACCTTATACTTCTGAAAATAAAAGTGAATCTTGAAAGCTTAAAAATAATCTCTGATGTTTTAGGTAGCTGTAAAGATTCTCTTTGCATTTGCTTATCTGGAAGCAGCTTGTCAGACATGTTTGCTTTCCAGTCTCAGGCTACGTAAATGACAGAAGACACCTGAATCAAAAGACAATAAGCTATATTTTTCTTAACTTTATGGTATCCATTGAAGCAGAAAGATAATTTAGCAAAAACCAGCATTGTTCAAACAAAATGAAAATCAACAATATCAGGATTAAACTAAAAGAAAAGAATTAGCAGTTAACCAATCACCCAGACCAGTTACGAAGGTGCGGAACAGGACTGGAGCCAGTATTGACCCCTGAGGTTCACATCTAGTTACTGGTCTCCAACTGGACTTTGTGTCACTGGTCCCAATGCTCTGGGCTTGGTCTGTCAGCCTTTTTTAATTCTACCTCGTTGTCTGCTCATCCAGCCCACACTTCTACAGGTTGGCTATGAAAACACTATTGGACACAATGGTAAAAGCCTTCCTGAAGCCCGAGTAGACAATATCCACTGCTCTCCCCTCATCCATCAAACCAGTCACTTCACCATAGGAATTTATCAGGCTGGAAATGCCCAATTCCTCCTGTGAATTAATGCTGACTTCCAATGGCATCAGCCACCTCCATCAGCTTCAAAGGATGTGTCCCACCAGCGCCCATGGACTTACATATGTCCACTTTGCTTAAGTATTCCCTGATCTGATCCTCTTCCACCAAGGGGACATCTTCCTTCCTCCAGACATCCCCCGTGGTTCCCAGCAGAGATTTTGGAAGGCTTTTTTAACTACTAAGGACTGTGGCAAAGGTGGCATTCAGCATCTCAACCCTTCCCATGCTCTGTATCACCCGTGCCCATAGCCCCATCAGCTGCAGGTTTGTGCTTTCTCTCATCTTCCTTTTTCTACTAACAGAAGCCCTTCTCATTGCATTTGACATCCCTCACCAGATTCAACTCCAGCATGAATAACAGCCATGACATTCCAAGTTTGATAAATTTAAATATCATATATCTACCTAGCCTAGAAATACAGATTCTTTTCTTTTTCCTTGTGGTCACATCAAAGAAGAAAAATTCTGTAGAAATGGGGCCTGTTCCGATTCATCCAGCTTACACAGCTGATCATATGTGCAAGTTCCCCTGTGAGGACTTTTTAGATAGATCTGAAGAACCTGTTGGAAAAACAAAATAAATCTCTTGCTAAGGTATGAAATGTATCATGGGAAGTTTTCACTGCTCTGAGCCATAAACTCAGGATGCTGATTTATTTTAAGTGAAGTCTTGAGTTTTTTCCACTACCTCTTAAACCGCAATTTTTCCCAGAGCAAAAGTCATTTCTCACCCCTATCTTCATGAATTCATGTTGCTTTTTATGAGAGAAGAAAATCTGTGAGTAATATCAGCTAATTTTTAGAGATGGAGAATGCCATTTGTATGGTAACTCTAGCAGAGGCTGCTAAGAGTGTAGGAATTCAAAACAACTACAAAATCTCAATCTCAGGTAACAAAGCGAGACAGTAGCCATCAAGTTTGCTCAATACTCTAATTCAGTCTTCAAGCTCAAATATTCATTATTTCTGTCAAGTGCTTATTTTGAAAGATACTTTTCCCCCTCTTTGATCTATGGTGCTTGTATTCTGTGCCTTATTGCTTTGATGTTTGGTGAAGAATGATAATTGTTATTGCAGGATAGAGAACGACTGTTTGAAAGAACCACATTTTGATGAATAACCTCCTAAATTAGCTCTATATAGTAATACCCACAGATTTATATTACATATTTGCATTTCTTCTTTAAAAAGGTTTCAGATTTTTTTCAAAAAAAGGTTGCTACAGGTTAATAAAACAACTCAGCAGCTGGTCTGTAATATCTTATTTTACATTTAAATCTGCCAGTCTGGCTGGTTTTGAGATTTATTTGGACTTCTTTTGGGAACAAAATAAAATACGTATTTTTTAGTGGCATAAAATTATTGTTTTGCCACCGTGGCACTGTGTTGTACTCTGATACCAGTTACAAATGGCATTTAAATGCAACACTTTTTCTGCTGAAAGCTGAATAATTACCATGATAACCAATTATCACCTTTGCCATTACTCTTGACACGTGTTAGACGTATGACGTGACAATTGCTTACGAAGAAGCAGTTCCTTGAGAGTGAGATTACAGAACAGAAATAACAGTTGTTTCCCGTTAAATAGAAGAGGGATGCCTAAGTTTTGAAAAGGGTGTTGAAATTTTACATATATCAGGTGTTTTAAATAAGAAAAACTGTTAGTTGCAGAAGCCCCTAGAAGGCACCAGAAGCAACTGAAGGCAGAAGTTTAGATTAACGTTAAAAAAAAACATTCAGAATAAAGACAAAACTAGAGTAAGAATAACAGTCCCATAGAGATCTACTAAAAAACCCATATAAAGTGCTTAGATTAAAAACAAGAACCCCACATTAAAAAAAAATCCCCCAAAAGCTGAAAGGCAGAGGAAACAAAGGGGGGTTGGGGAAGGAATCTAAAGAAACAGCATGAAAACAGAAAGGAAAAAGCTCCACCAAAAGGCAGAAAATGTGAAAAAACCTCCTATCACTGCCATTCTCCACTTAAAAAAAACAAAAACAAAACCAAAATCAAGAAAAAAACAAGAAACTAACGAACCACCACCAACAACAAAAAGGTTTCCTTTTACACAACATGCAAATCTATGTTATTTTGCATGTTCTTTAAGACATACAACGGGAGAGCAATCACCCCTCTAACTGCTGGAGTCTCTCCTTGCTGTGTTCTTGGAGACTATTCCCGCTTGCCAACTACACAGAGGGTCTCCTCTTCCATTAATTTTAGTCACACCTTAGGAATGAAATGCAAATTTGAGCCATGCGTGTTTCGGCACTGCATCTTGCTGCAAATACTTTCAATAGCTGCATCCCCTTTAATTTCCAGAAAGAATCTGTATTCCACGAAGTGGAATAACATGCACTTTCTACTGCTAAGTTAGTATTTGCCACTGATGACTTCTCCTATTTCATAGAATCATAGAATGGTCAGAGTTGGAAGGGACCTTAAAG